>JAYGXS010000003.1:40481828-40514935 GCA_036362985.1 Ligula intestinalis
TATCTGCGCATGTCTCAGACCTGTTTACGATTACCTATGACTAAGGATTCCCGACGGAATCCGAAACGTCAGGAAAATAAAGTCCTTGTTCCAGTGATCGCATCTTCTTCTTCGGAACTGCTGCCTGGAACTCGTATATTCTCCTCTATTGGCAATCCTTAATTTTTTGTCAGATGCGTGCGTGAAAATATCTGTTTGTGTTAAAAACATATCTCAATTTAAAATAGTCTGTAATACAAATGGGAAAAGTCATGTGACATATTCGCCGATTGTGTTTAGAGCTGGGGATTTGCAGGCGTTCTAAAGAAAACTAGTTGGAAAGATAGCAGCATTTTATTCTTAAAATTTATGTGGTAGATGCACCAGAAAAATGCATAGTACAGTCTTGTGCCATTAAAGTGAAAGCAAAACCTTTACGCTTCAAACACGTTTGATTGCATGCGATTACTGACCTTTCCAATTTCACATTTTCTTAAGTCAGTCAACACGTATCTGGTACCAAACATGCTTCGTATATTCAAAAATCAAAGCGAAGCAGCAGATTTCTAAAAAGAGGGAAACCAAATACTAAAGAGTCATAACAATTAATATATCCAAATGTGAATTATCTGGGTTAAAATATGCGTTAAGCTCTCCTTTTCAAGCGTTTTATTGCTATCAGTATAACATTAATGTGTTGGAACTATGATTTATAATGCTATTCTGCAGTAAGAAGTAACCAGAAGATCAGCCTTGACAAGCAGTACTTTATTCTACTTTGTTTCAAAAAGCTAATAGTTTAGGCGATAAGGGTGCATTTTACTCTTAAAACAAATTGTTAAGACAGCCACTACAACTCTTGGTAGAAATATTTCCACAATGATCGCAAGATAAGAAAGTTGGCCAAACCCGTAGCAGCCCCCGTTTAAATGGTTTAATTTTACTTCTTTTTCTCTATCCGGCTAATCTTGCAGGATTTCGTATTTCGAATATTCGCTGTGCGGATTTCCTATCCAGGCTTCTACGCTAGTGTAGTTCGAGCCATCATTTTGGGCATCGAACACGCCCAAATGCGATTGGTGTCTCCGGCAGATATCTTCCGCAATTCCATCGGATATACCGTCATGTCGCCAGTCTGTATGCCTGCCTCTTTTGTGCTTTTTCAAGACTGGATGAAGTGGAGAGAGGGCACAAGTAAGGTGGGTTTCTATCCTGAAAATCCTTCGAATTACCTAAGAAAGATTGATGGTTTTTCGCTTCAAGTTTAAATTGTTGATTTCACATAGTTTATACCAGCGGGTTTGTGAAAACAGTCTTCTAAACGTTAATAATTTGCTACAAGTTTTCATGACTTTGCTTTAATGAGTGAAATAGTTGCCTTCATTTAATGGTATTGCTTCGTGCTTTTGTCATGGTATGTAAATTAGAAGATTTATGAATGTGTACTCTCAGTCTCTTTTGCAAATACGTTCAAAAGGTTAATGGATACATCATATAGTCCTTGGTTGAGGATACTTGGTGGGTATACAAATATAACCGCTTACAAATTGAAATCCTTAAATTTTGTTTCAAATTTTTTTTGAATACACAGATAGAGTTCGTTAAAACTGAGTAAAGGTAGGAAAAGGGCAATAAAAAAGGAAAACATGAATGTTTTTAGGCCAATGTTCTTTAGTATGGACACGTTGTGGTGTATTTACGAATATTCTATTGTTCTACATCAAATACAAACCTCCGTTTTAAGTTTCCCAACATAATATGGAAAGCAAATGATGCTCAAATTCGATTGATCCGCTGATTGCAGGCGAATATATTAATTAGTTTTACAAAGGCAGAGTTTAATCATTTAAGTCAGATACCGCATATATTATCCCTATATAGTAAAGCTGTTGTCTTAATAAGTCACTACCTTATTAAAAGATTACGCTTTAAGTACGAACGCAAGCTGGAGGCGTGCTGTGGAATAGTTAGAGATAAATGGTAATTTAACCAGTTTAGCTTGCCAATAACAAAAAGCAAGCATAACTCCTGCATTAGTCGGTAGTAGATTTGGTATAAAATCCTCTAAAGTATTCGTTGGTTTTCCCACTTACAAAAAACAGAACCGTATTTGAGAAATCCTTCACGGGCCACAAGGTTGATGTATCTACCATCTTTTGCGTTATAATTAATAATAAGTGTTCATCCTATCTTGTTTATATTGCCACGTAAAGTGTATAATTAGTGTATTTCACGATGTTCTCATTAAAAACCTTTTTACAATGTGCTTCCTTAGCACGACTAGTAGTTAAACAGAAAAAAATGCATTCTAGATCGGTTGCCGATGGTGGTCAGGGGATACTGATGCAAGACTGTTAAGTCTTATCTAGCCTTCCTTCTGCTTATCATAATAATGACTACCATGTTTGACTAGAAGCACAGGTACGCACGAACTCGATGCATTCGCTTCAAAGACGACGTCTACGTGTTGGCTCATAAGTACTTCATCGTCAGTGCTTTACCAATTGCCATGGTTCTTAACTTCAAATTTAGTACTTGACACTAAACGTTTAGCCTGTTTCTGCACATAACCGGAATGAGCAGGTAAGCAAACTCTAAGCGCCCAATTTCTTTGATAATTATACATTATCGTAAGGCGTTTTTTCGGTCGTCATTGGCAATTTTTAAAACCGTTTTTATCATATTATTGTATATTATAGAACTCGATACGGTGTATGCAAGGATGACCATTGTTGGTATTATAAAAACGGTGTAAGTAACTTTTTAATGCGCAGTCATATTAAGCAGTGAAAAACACGTTGATTCCGGGAAATGTTTTATTTATATTTGGAACCAATGCCGCTCCTCATATGGAGCACTAACTTTCCGAAGCAACCTTTTTTTAACCCTGCCGATCCTAGCTTTATGTCTTCAGTCACTAATAGCTATGTAGGAATAGTATATTTTTATTGAACGGGTTGTTAAATTCATGTGTATTAGACGTAGGCTGAAAGGTGTGGACTCAAAATGCCGTTATTCTTAAGAAGCTGCAAAAGTATTTAAGGCATGCAACGACTACTAATTTTTAGATTTATAGCATAATAATCTAGCGAAGATGCTATGGATACTACCTATGCTGCAAATTTTTGCAATGTTTATATAATTCGTGCTTGCATTCTTTTTGAATTTAAGTTTACTGTTAGGAACCGTCATCATTTGGAAGAGCAACCTCCCACAAATAAAGGAGAATCTGTAAGACGCACAGTGAGCATTCGCAGGATTTTGTTTACTGTCCTCCGCCTGGGATTCTGGACACTGGTCTTAAAGTACGGCCTTGGATCAATTGACTTCATAAGACAAACGTGTGGGCCTGTTCGCAGAATCTCCCGAGGCCTCAACGTTTGCCAGCTAGACGGTTTTCTCATATACTTCATCGCTTTCCTCAATGTTGGAAAATTCAGTCTCTTCTATGTAGTCTTTTATGGCTACGGCAGGATAATTAGCGATGTTCAACAGTTTACGCTGTCTCCACTTTTTGAAAAGGACATCAGACGCCTCGTTGTCGAACAGCGTGACACTCAAGTGCTTAAATCCATACAAGCTTGTAGTCTTGGAGAAAAACTTCTATGTTCAGAGGTAACAATGAATTGCTTCATGCCGGACGGTCCAAGTTGTCTGTTGGGAACCCTACAAAGCTCAGAAGTGTGGAGGTAAATGTGGAATACTCTACAAAATTATAGACTTGAAGTTTTTGTCCTAGTATGACGGGATGGGGAGGGTTACAACTTAAGCAATTGAATTTCGTTTCCTTAAATGCCTTCACTATAATTTCTGTTACGTGATGACAGCGTTTTCTGAAATATTCAGTTTATTTCCTTGCTCCAGAAAATAAGTTAAGACTGCCACCTGAGAAACCACATGCATGCCTCCAACACAAATCGTTAATTAGTATAATCCATGGGTAGAAGATCTCTACATTTTTATTTCTGTTGCTAGCGCCTATTTTAAAATGTTAACATTAACAAGCAAGCCTTGTTCAATCGGCTCCCAAACTGCTTTGTAAAATTTAATTTATCGACTTTTTAAAGGGCTTTGCACTGTTATATGACCGCATCGATTAAATATTGTGTGCCACACACCTACAAATTTTAGAATGAGATGCTTTACAGTTTTGTCGTATCTAATGTTTTTTCTATCGTGTCAACCATTATCATGACTGACTGCCGAATTTGCCTGCAGTTTCAATTTTTATGCGAGCTTTTTAGCAAACCTGCTTAAAACGTGAGAACGAGAGTACCTTCCGAAAACTTTGATAGGCGTTATGCATACTCAAGCTACATTTCAGCAAACACAAAGTCTAATATACGTCTTATTTCGTCGTAGAAGTTAACCATTGTTATTACTGTTCATTCCCTGGAATAAAGACAAGGGCAGCGTAAAACTAAATGTTTTGGGTGCAGAACATTTAAAGAGATAAAATTAAATTTTATACACCTTTGCGTTTTCCATCTACCAACTTCTCCTTCCTGTTTTAGGACCTTCGACAGGGGTCTCTATATCGTAATGAAACAGTAAGCCTGCACAATATTTATATAATTTAAAGCAATTTGTACTACTTATTTTGGAAGTGGTATCCATTTCGCCTCAGGTTTTGGACACTGTGTTCGTACTTGTTATATTAGCTTCGAAACGGTAATGATGTTTCCATTAATTCGTTCGCTTTATTCCCGCACAACACGTCTGATTCTCCGTACGCTGCTCTAATGTGACATTAGTCCGTCAGTGAAGCAAGGATTTCTTATGTAAGCACGTAGTTATAAGGAAAAAAAAATAATATTGATTAGAACTGAAAACTGCCTCCATTTTTCAGAAATGCGGAAGTGTTTGTGATAGGAAACTGAAGTAAATACTCCTGTATTATAGGCTGTAGGTTGCTTCTTTCTAGAAAGCTTCAACAAAATCCAATAAAATTTGGGAATTAGGACACCTTTACGTCTCGCAGAACCTACGATTATGTAGCTACGGAAACATTCAGACAGAATTTTTATGATAAAAATACGTAGCTTTTTTAAATTTTTGTAAGTGCAGTCTAAGCAAAAAGAATCAATAAAGAAAACGTTGCTCTCTCAACAATCTAACGCATTTTCATACATACATTTGGTTAGTGTATCTTGCGATATGTTGGTTATGAGGCCTGTTTCTCCGAAATATTTATCTTTGATTAAGCAATTAAGTATTCATCCAGTATGCTGTAGACTATCAGTGGAACATCTCTTATTAAGGTAACGTTCCTCAGAGAAAGTATAGTCAACATCGCAATGAAGCGGTCAGCTTTCAAAATCATTCTCTAGTGATATATCGCAGTTCGTTTTATTAGGATTTTCAAGAAGAATTTTTATGTAACTCAAAGCTCCATTTAACTTTGGCGTTGTTAATTCCGTAGATTTGGATGCTGTATGTTAGGTAAACCAAACAAATCACTTAAAAAACAATCATACGGAGACAGGTACAATTTTTATAAACCAAATCAAAAGAACCAGTATTAAATACTACTCACAGCGTTACTTATTGAATTCTCCATTAGTTACCAAATATGTGCGAGGGCTTCTGAGTATCCTGCTTAATTAACTTGGAAATATTTAAATGACTTTTCGCGGTTATTTTTAAATTATATTCCCTAAATTAAAAATTTCGTAATATACAAAATGGGCATTGTTGCAACCCTATTTGCATCCAGATATAATCGAATTTTTTTCCAGTTCACCTATATCTTCATTGTTTTCTCAGTAATTCCAGCTTAATTAAATATTTTTTGTTTAATGCGCGGTGCTTTTGGAACGTCATTGGGTTTGAATGCTAAAAACAGTGCAAAATTATTTTTATTGATATTTTGTGAACTCTGCGTTCCACAAAGCAAGCATTCACAAACATATAGCAAAATAATTTCCCGCAGACTTCTTCCAAAAAGTGTCCACGAATTTGTTTTCAATCCCGATGAGCTTGCAAATATACCTTCATTCCTTTTCAGCTACATTTATATTCCATGGCGAAAGTTACTTGCATCAGTAATTCCGGCAACCTCCGTTATCTTTAAAGAGCTGGGCGCTCTCAGCGGTGCAATTCTTACATTTGCCTTTGTGCTGACGTTTCACTCTTGGAACAAGGGAAATCGTGGGTTTTGATGGTGTATTTTGCCTCAATTCGCTGTTTAATGAAGTTCTATCCTTTTGTGGTCTATAACAGAAATGTTTTGGAACATTAGCTCGTTGGATTGAGTAAACGCACTAAAATATCTTCAACTGTTGAACATTTGTCAAGGAGGTTATTGTTCCAAATCTACTTTGTAGCGTTTAAATTCGGTCTGCGGCGAAGGTTTTCTTTTGCTGGTTATTGCAAGCCAGCTGACAGAACTCATGCAACATATTTGTGAAAAGAACCTACAGTTAAATCAAATAAAACCTGCTTCTTCGTGGAAGACGTTCTAAGCAAGTTTTGAAAGTTTCAGAAATTAAGCAACCAGGTATTATGTAATCTTAAATATTGTGAAAGATTTCAGTGTGTATAGGAGCTTATAAAAAGCAAACATTGAGCAATAAATGCTAGAAGGACCACCTTACGAACAGAATGGATAGGTAGCTATGTTATACAAGAACGGGGAAAAAGGTAGTTTGTAGGACAGGAACTGATGGTACCGCGTCGGCGATGAAAATAACTTTATGCACCCACCGCCGACGTTCAGGTATACCAGTCATATCCACAGATTTTTCCCATATTTAGCAATGCACGTCTATCTTACCCTATTCTTTATGTTCGTTTGGGTTATCACTCTTTGTTAGGTCAGGGGAGTTGCCCAGGCATTTGTTGCCGAACTTTGTGCTGAGGCTTGCATTATATGTTTGGTGAATATGCAAATTCTGAAGGGGCCTCTAGTAATCGAAACTTATGTATGAAGAACATTAAAATTTAGCTGTCCTTCTCTGCTAAATAAGCCATTCGGTTCCTGCTTTTTGCACGTAATTGGCTTACTGTGCGAGCCTGCTTCTTAAGGTTCTGTCAATCGAGACGAGAACACACCAAACTGCCCTAACAGTAGACCAGGTGTTGAAACATTGCCATGTTCACAGGTAAGAGCGGAACCATAAATCACAGGAACTTGCGTTCAACTCTCAGGATTTTGGACTGGGATGTTAAATATGCCTTAAATGGTAGACTCCATCCATATTCACTAAGTACTGCATCTGTTGGCAGGTGTCGAAGTATATATCCAAATGAGCATTGTTCAATAGAGCATTTTCATTGAAATTATGCATATTTGCTCCCCTTCTGATTGATACCGTGAACACTTGTCCCTATTGAAAGAACGGCGATAATACACGTGCGTCACACAATAAGCGTATGCCTTGAAGTTCAAGTGTGCAATGGCTTTACCTTGCAGTCAAATGAATATTCCTCACTGCATTTACTCGCCTAATCGAAACGCATCTATTAACATTGCATTCCATCTTCTTTTAACATAGGCGTTTGGGTCTGTTCATCATTCCTACTTTGGTCTGTGGAACGTTTCGCTGCCAAATATTACAAGTCAATGAGGGTTGAGGAGAAACTCGTAAGTTCAAGCTGCTTACAGAAATAAAATGATGAAAGATCAGCTATGAGTTCTCGGTGGTCTAATT
This sequence comes from Ligula intestinalis, assembly GCA_036362985.1. Classification (NCBI taxonomy): domain Eukaryota; kingdom Metazoa; phylum Platyhelminthes; class Cestoda; order Diphyllobothriidea; family Diphyllobothriidae; genus Ligula; species Ligula intestinalis. The sequence continues at coordinate 40,489,460 of JAYGXS010000003.1, forward strand.
CTAAAGGGGAAAAATGCAAAGACTGCCATTTAAAGCACGGCTTTAATAGTTTTTGTACCGTTTGGCACGATAATAAATATTCCTACTTCAAGTAACCTTTAATTTTGCATTCAGTTCCAGGGATTAACTATTCTACGTTCTAATCACGGTACAGGCATTTGAAGTTTTATAAATTAAGACACTTATTCAGCTATCTTCTGCCCTTCTAATATGGGATTACGACAGAATACGTTTGATCATAACTTTTCCGTGTGGGAAATCTCAACTTATTTATATGTCGAAGAATGCAGCACGCTGTCTGGGTTTATCGGTTAAGGTGATCAGTGGAAATGTTTTCCGTGAGGTTTTTAGTAATAATACTTCGTTATGGTTTCTTTGTAACTGAAACTAATTGCATTTTTGTGGTTAATATAACGAAGACAGTTTTAAAGCTTTTTTAAAAAATGTGGGCTACGTTTTGACTACGAAAGTGGATAAATCGTAACATATTGGATTATATCTGACCAGCCATTTTACCTACAACTTAATGGCCACGGAAACCGCCGGTGTTGAACCCAAGGCGACGGACTTCAAAGGTGAAAACAGCCCTAATTAGTAAGCTCCAAGGTCATCTCGTTTGCTGCATCATTCATTCAGAGATACGCTTTTCGAACCCTGAAGTAGTTATCAAGCCAACCCTCTTTCTACTTCGGTAACATGATGGGCTATAGTGTCAGAACGGGTAAAAACCAATCGTGAGCTTTGGGTCGTGCAAAGCAGTTTTGAATACATATTCCATAGTTGACAATGTGGATTACAAGTATACTTCATGCTTATCGCGATTGTATGCGCTGCAATATAATTTGACACAAGCGTCCTTTTATATTTAGGCATGCTTTGGTCATTAATCATATTTAACGTTATTTGCACAAGTATAAAACGGTTTGTCCCTTGTTTTAGACACCTATACCCTTAACAACTCCATCACTATTGTGTCCGTTTATCATTGTTCTTGGTAAACATTTATTCAGATTTCGCTCTTGTCGGCAGAGTGGGAACGCAGGATTCGATGTTTGGGATATGGAGTTCTACAAACACTCAACATCCTTGCTTTTATGTTTTTCCTGACCAATTATGAGGCCGGCTACTGGCTTGCAAAGTTTGTGCTGACCAATTGGCGTAAGTTCAAACTGGTTTTCTCTAAATCAAGTTTCTTTTTGAGCATCATCAATGTTTCATCGCAAGTATTACTCTGTTCATAAAAAGGCGGTGGAAATCTCCAAGAAAGCCTTACCATTTTCCATCAGTTCAACCCCATCTGAAACGGAACGCAACTGAGGGTGCATCTTCCTCTGATAAAATACGTACTTAATAACGCTATAAAAACTCATGACACTACTAGCAAGGTTGTATGATAAAACACTGCCAGATTTCTGAAAACTTAAATAAACTGTTGTTATCAATTGCAGTATAATTTGAAGAAATAGCTTCTCCAGTACTTTCTGGAGATGCTTCCTGAGCCATCATTCATAGGTTGAAGGCTAATTTCTAATTAAATATCAAAAAGGCAAGTTTAACGCATTAAAGGCACATGAGCTACCTTCAAAGCCTGAAATAACAATTTTAGCATTTTTTATTAACTAATCATGAAACAAAATTTAATTAGCAACGTTCGGCTTACCATAGAAAAATCTCCTTTGACAGTACGATACAGAGATTTATCATATCTAATTGTTACTTCCCAGCTTTCAGGGACCTAATTGTTTATTCCTATTACTACACTAAATTTTTTCTATATTGTGCTTATAATTACGTTTGAAATTGGTCGAAATATCTCCTCGTTTATCAAATGCTAATCTTTTCCCCTTCATCTGCCACTTTTTCAGTGTGAGCTCAAGTACGGCTAGGGATGGTAGGCACAACAAGTAAAAAAAGAGAACACTGACCACCATGGTAGGCTTGCCACCTGCCGTGTTGGAAATTTGCTACATCACGAATAAGTCAGTAAAAGTCACGTATTTGTGAGAGCATCGCCAGGTCTCAGAAAGATCGAAAGTGGGCAGCAAACCTGAAGTCACCAGGCATGTTTCAAATATTTGCAAACAAATTATCGAACTTAGTTGCGAAACAATCGAGCTCTAAACGACCTAGAACAAGTAGGATTCTCAACTCATTAATTTTAAAATAGAAAATATCGTCGCTCATTAGAGTGAGCTTAAATGGAGCCAAGTGTCTTAACGGTGCCGCTTACAGCTTAGCTCGCAATGCTTTGAAGGTAGCTAACTATCCTGAATAATATATTTCAATCATAATGCATACATGGTTCAGCATATATGGGTATAATACTGTGAAGAAAATATTGTCGGCTCTCTTCAATGGCATAGCGGGCCAGAGAACATCCACCAGTTTGCTGAAAAAAAATTCTTCCTATTAAGGTGCAAAAAGTTAATTTTCGATTATCTGTGACAATTACTAAAAAGACAGTTTTGTGGTTTATTCAAACTAGATGCATTTGGCATTCGCCTGCCTGAATGGAATGCTGCCCCTTCAAATTTCAATAGGTTATGCTGATACAATTCACAGGTTTGAGCATCAAAATACCCAAGTGTGCAGAGGAAGCTCATTTATCCTGACTCTGCACAAACTAACCCCTATGTTATTATTTTTTTCCTATAAGGGAAGGAATAAGAACAAAACACCCCTCGGTGGTTTTTCACTTCGACTGTCTTAAACAAGCAAATTAATTTGGTCTGCTCTTTAGTATCGATGAATGCTACTTGACTCAGCAAACGCATTTTTTTCTACCTTGATAGTTGTCCTTCTTGAGTGCTGGGCCTTCCTTTATTGCAATTCACGGATTTCTCTACAAGCCCGCACATGGGCTTCTCAAGCGATGGAGGAGGGCAGTAAAGACAAATGACGAAGTCATACATAAACACGTCATCAATGGCCCTGAGGCTTATGTACACAGAGGCCTTCGTCCATGTTTTCATTCTCTTCATCCTGCTCTGTTTTTTATGTAAAATCCTGCATGTCTGCCTAATAGGTGAACAGAGAAAACAGCGTCTTTTTTGACTTGTGCTCTTACAGGAGCTTTACGTTAGGACAGGCTAGTAATTTTCTAACAGGCTTTGTTATGACCTCTTTGTTGTCGACACTTGGAAGGGTGATCTGCCACCACGCCAGCAGAATTTTAAAAGGCAAGTTAGGTCATGCACAAGTGGAGGTTTTAGCGTTTTCTGGGGATTTACGCCATCCGTAAACTTTTGACACACTATCCACAAACCACACCTAAAGAACCACGATAAGAAAAAAGTTTCGCACACGACAGACCGATCACCATACTTTACATTGTTTGAAAAAATTGACCTGAGTGGTAAGGGAGGGCTGGTCACTTCAATTTCTATTTTAAGACCACTACTATAGAAGGTAGGAAGGAAAATCACATAAGACACTTTAATTACATTCCGAAGAGCTGTTAACCACATCTTGAAGGGTGATAGAATGGCATACCTTACGTTCATCCATTTTAGGACTATTCTTATTTACAGTGTTCAGAATTAAAAAGATTCGCTAGGTAAATAAGTATACAAATATGAATGTATGATGAACCTAATTGTTTAAGTTTATCATAACTGAAGCATGCGCACCTAAAATAATTCACAGTTTGATAAATTATCTGCTTACCTGCACAAAGCATGTCCGCTACTCTATTTAAGTTGTCATTTAACGTTTAAAATAATGCCTGAGTTCAGCACCTTTGAGCAAAGATTTTATGCGTTCACTCAATTTGCGCTCATATTTTACTTGGACTTGCGCTAAATTTGACGAGAGTTCGGTTAATATTTGTGAGTATATTTGTATAAATCAGGGTTATGCTTATGAGAATTAGTGCCGGGTCAAATGCTAGGTTCGTTTTACTTCAGATTAGGAGGGTTTGGGTTAGTATTAAGGTTCAATATAAAACACGTGATTAGAAACCTCATACTCTAGAATAAAACACGAATGCAGCTTCAATACCACGAGGGGATCGATTTCCCTTCTCCTAATCTATTAAATAATATCTGAGTGTTTGCGCAGTAAAAATGGATGACTGATGGTGTTGATTCCATACTCAATATAAAGAAATTTTAAACTTCTTAAGAATGGAGAAGCATACGGATTAGACGGATGGGTGAAGAAACTTCAAAATTTACCTCGGGATTTGATAACTATTGTCACATCCACAGCCGAAGGAGCCGAAACGTTGATACATGCGTGAAGCCTGGGTCGTAGATATAAGTTTAGGGAATCCTGAGCATAACTTTTTGAATTGCTGAATCCTTGCCTGGAGTTGATTCAGTCAAATATTGATTCAAGTGGTCTCCCATTCCTTCAGCAAATATCCCTATCATAAGGTAGATTGACAAAACTGCTTCGTATGCGTGTTTTATATCAGCATGGAGTCACTTTACCTATCCGGGACATGTCTAGCGTAGAAAATACAAGCCTCTTACCGTTTCTGTCACTTGTTTAAACCCAAAAAGACAAGGATCTTTTCAGAAGAAAAAGAAGCACGATCACTGGAACAAGAATTTTTTTCTCCTGACATTGCGGATAATTTTGGGAATCCTTAATCATAGCTAACCGTAGGGTAGTCTTAGACATGTGCAAAGATGGAAAGAAAGAAGATGTTTGAAAAATCGAGTTGTACTTGTGAATTTTAGAACAGGTATCACTTGCAAAGATTTTCTAAACCAACTTTTCTCATTTAATATCCTTAATTGACCAAACTCTTTACTAAAGCTCATATTTATAAAGTCTGGTTCAGGTCTAGTCAGGTTTCCCACGCACAGTACTGGTCTTCGTGTTTTCAAACAACTCAATCCAATCTTTGAGGAAGAGTTTGACAGAGGTTTTGGTTTCCAACTCACAGATTTTTTGATAAGTATTGCAATTTTTCATCTGACAGGGCTCAAAAACGTTAGCATTTTTAGAGAATAGTATATGCTTTTCTTCAATAAACCGTAGATTCTAATTGACAAATTAAAAAAAACGACCGGTAGCACTGTCCGTAGTTAGAAGTTATTGAGATCTCCATAACTAAATAAAGCTGCAACCAAATGTTCAAGGCTAGCGCAGCAGTAAATTGAAAGAAAGAAAGGTCTTGACTATTGACAATTGCATTAACTGAGAAAAAACGGTCGATTAAGGTCTTCTGAACGTCCTCAAAACGCCATCGTATGTATAACTGAGAACAAGATGACTCGATCGCTGGGCCAATACTTTTATTCACCTGACGTTTCGACATCCATCGCAAATTCATCATCAGAGACATTAACAGAAAACAGTAGCAGAAACTGGTACGAGATGCACAAGGGGTTTGCAGTAGTTATAGGACGCAGTCATCACTCCAAACATGCAGAGACAATTAGCGTTAGTTGCCTTCTTGTGCGTTGATAGTTTGCTAGTCGGCATGCGGGCTCTGACCTGTTGAAATTTCATCACGCGTGGTGGACTGCGTCGTGATGTTTGCCTGGCCATCTGGCCCTCTGCTGCTTGCGTAAGATGAGGCGGTGGCTTCTCCGTTCCCCAAATGGCGACTTGCTTTGGCCAAATGAGTCTCAGCACCGAATGTGGATTGGGCAAACCGTTGCACTTGTTTATGGATTGGGGGCCCGTGAACCATGACTCAAGTAATTTTCGGCTCACTCGATCATCACCTCTTGCGAGAATTTTGCCCCATCAAATTTGAATGTGGTTGGGTCTCGTTGAATGCGCCGCAACTTGAGAATTGGCATCATTTAGCCGCACTGCTGCCGCTTGTTCGACAATTCGTGTCTTGAGAAGTCTGCCAGTTTCTCCGACATAGTTGCTTTGCCCGCAACTGCACCAGACCCAGTAGACGATTCCAGATGTTTCTTGCTGTGTCAGTGGGTCTTTTGTTATCATTATCTGATGCCTTATAATTGCCTCCGACCTGTGTGGGTCTCCAACTGCAAGTAGTGAGAGAAGGCGGCCGACAGTCTTCGAGACATTTCTGACGTACAAAATCGCTGGCCAAATTTTGGGGTTGGTGCGATTTTGTTGGGCAGCTGGTTTGCACAAGCACTGGTTGATGAAGGTGCGCGGGTAGCCGTTTACGCTGAACACCCTTCGAAGATATTGTACTTCGGTAATTTTGTCCTCTGGTTTGCTGCAGTGCGCATCAACACGCCGATAGAGCGTCTTTAGGCAGCTTCGTTTGTGGCTGATTGGGTAATTGCTGTTGTGATTTCAGTACTTGCATCGTGTTTTTCGCCTTCCTGAATAATTTGGTCCTTAGGCCATCACAATCTTTGCGACTGACAAGGACATCAAGAAAGAACAGCTGGTTGTTCTCTTCCTCCTCCATCGTAAAATTGATGTACGGGAAGATGCTGTTTAAACGTCACTTGAACGTTAGCTCCTGATCCTGATCGGTGACGACAAAGGTGTCCTCCACATACCATGCCAGAATGTTGGTCTGTGATGTTGAAAGACCAGTGACTCCAGCCGTTGTAGGACCGCCTTGGCTATGAGTGCTGAAATCGGTGAACTCATTGGTGTCCTCTTCACCTGCTCCTAGACTGTTCCGTCAAATACTTCCTGAGAAAAAAACTTCAGGGGCTGTAGGGTTTGGGCATGTCTAAGGCGACTCCCCGTCTCATCGTATTTGTTTCGTAGGAGCAGTTTGACTGTCTCGACTGCCATTTCCTGAGAAATATAAATAAAATTAGACGTGACATCAAAGGAAACCATGGTATCACTTGGCAGGAGACTTACCCGTTTGACTTTCTCCAAGAATTGTGTTGATGGGCGGGCAGTAGTCTCCAAATCAGCGGTCAGAAATTTGAGACGCCAAAACAGCTTTTTTGCTACTCCGTACGTTGGAGTGCCTTTCAGTGATACGATGGGTCGGACAGGAGCGCCTTCCTTGTGTTCTTTGGGTAGGCCATTGAAGTGGGCCAAGGCCTTGTCTTGTGCCCTCGCCGTGCGTTGGTCAGAGGGCGGTATTACATCCGCGTTCACTAGTGCCAACAGGGTCAAATTAATTTCGCGTGTCAGCCTTTTGATGGGATTGGTTTCACAAGGAACATAAAAATGACGATCCTCTAGGAAGTTTTTCGCCTTCTGAAGGTATTAAGTTCTATCCAATATGGCTGTATAACGTCCCTTGTCGGCTGGCACGATAAAGATTTCCCGTTCGGCCTTGATTGCTCTTAATGCAATGCGTTTGACCTTGGAGATCACTTCCCACGGTTGATGACCCATCAGGAGGGACGATACCTGTTGTCGGATAATGTTCTTCTTCTCTTCTGTTGCTTCTGTCTGATTAATGACTGATTCCACATCTGCAATCGTGTTAGCAGGTTAAGCATTAGCCGTGTTGAATGAGGCTTCACGCTGTAGAACCTGAATTTGCTCATTCGTCAGTTCTTTCGACGACATTTTGCGCACCATATGCCATATCTAGAGGACGTTGGATTCTGCAGTATTGCGGAATTTCTTTTGCAGGGCTGCTTCATGAACTGCTTGCTTGTCGCAGGCTCGTTCAAGCACTCTGTGCTGGAGCAGTTTTGTGCTGCCTTTTCCCATGAACTCATAGCATTTGGTCTTCTCCTGTGCACTTATCTGGTGGTATTTACGCAGCCTCGCGTGGCAGACTTGAATGAAAAACGGAGCATACTCGTGCTGGGCCCCCAATCCATAGACAAGTGCAACGGTTTGCCCAATCCACATTCGGTGCTGAGACTCATTTGGCCAAAGCAAGTCGCCATTTGGGGAACGGAGAAGCCACCGCCTCATCTTACGCAAGCAGCAGAGGGCCAGATGGCCAGGCAAACATCACGACGCAGTCCACCACGCGTGATGAAATTTCAACAGGTCAGAGCCCGCATGCCGACTAGCAAACTATCAACGCACAAGAAGGCAACTAACGCTAATTGTCTCTGCATGTTTGGAGTGATGACTGCGTCCTATAACTACTGCAAACCCCTTGTGCATCTCATACCAGTTTCTGCTACTGTTTTCTGTTAATGTCTCTGATGATGAATTCGCGATGGATGTTGAAACGTCAGGTGAATAAAAGTATTGTCCCAGCGATCGAGTCGTCTCCTTCTCATTTACTTCCTGGGACTCGCCTGTTCACGATGGAAGAAGAAGAGGACGCAAAGCTCCCATTTCTTGATGTCCAGATATCAAGACAGGCAGACGGAACGCTCCAGACTGGCGTTTTTCGTAAAGCGACAAACACGGAAAAGATTCTGCACTACAACAGCAATCATCCCAGCTTGCATAAACGCAGTTGCGTCCGGACGCTCTTTCGCCGCATCCAAACACACTGCAGTACGGAGAGCAAGAAGCTAGAATAGCGGGAAACCCTTTGGCACCTGTTTCGCACTAACGGATACCCGCGTAGCTTCGTAAACAAATGCCTGTACCGAAGACACACGAAGAACGAGGAGGAGCAAAAACAAAGGCCGGCAACCTTTCGTAGCCTACCCTACGTGAAGAACGTCTCCGAGGCCATTGAGCGCGTGCTCAGACCGCTTAATGTGGGCGTGGGACACCGGCCAGAAGCTACTATCCGTCGCTTACTAATGCAACCCAAAGGCCGATTAGCACCGGCAGCTACGTCGGGTATTGTTTACCGCGTCAACTGTCTAGACTGTCGGGCCAACTACTGCGGCATGACGGACAAACGACTGAGAACCCGCATGCACGAGCATTCTTTAGCCGTAGACAGAACGGAGGGACGCTCGCACATCGCCATGCACTGTCTAGAAAACGAGCATCGGTTCGACTTTGATGGTGCCCAGGTCATAGGCCGAGCCGACAGCAAACTGGCGAGGGAAGTTATTGAGGCCTGGAAAACGGACAGCAACTCAATCAACAGAAGTATAGACCTCTCCAAACCATATGATGCCGCACGGTTGCACATGCGCACGAGAAGAGGTCCAATAAAACGAGGGGAAGGTGGACAAACCAGCAGCTAGCAGTAAGCCCCTATTTTAACTCATGTTCTTGACCCAAATGTCTATCTCCGATGATGTGCTCGAGCATGAGTGCGAAAGCTCAGACGAATAAACATTCTCCCCCAGAGATCGCCTTACCTTATCCTTCCATTCCAATACCTGGGGTCAGCATCTTCGCTTATATCCACATATATATATATAACTCACCATTTCGAGCTTGTCTTTCTCTCGTGTAAAGGCTCCCCATAATTCTTTATCTATCATTGCCTCGTGGCCATTATGTGTCCGTGCGACGTTTGTAAAAATAATACGGAGCGTCTGCCCAGGGACATTGTGCCGGATAATTCTCTAACGGCCTCGTTCGAGTTAAATGTTTCTTTCTAGGTTTTCCCTTGTGATCTGTCCAGTGGCTACAGTTGAACAGCAAACCTTACACTTCTATATGGAAGATTTTCTTGCTAAAAAATTATTCGTACTTAAGAAGTAAATAAGACCAATACTGGAGAATATGCGAATTCCAAACAGCAGTTCAGAAGAAGAGGGCGTGACCATTCAAAAAAGAGTTTTCTTTTCCCAGCGTTTCGGGTTCCATCGGAATCTTTCCTAATAAATAATGATAGCATAGTCAAATTCATGCGCAGATAGGGTTAAGACCTGCACAGGTTGCAGGGTATTTATAGTCCATAGTGGTAGTCTGCGTGCGTACGATAATTATCCACTTCTATAGCCACCGCTTGGGTATTAATTGGTGTGGTACTGGCTTGACACTTCACGTTCGACTCACTAATTGCCACAATTGCTTTGTCAGCGTCGGATATGAGCCTGATAATTGCGCGACAATAATGCCAGCTGTCGTCAGAATTTTTGCTGCGCCTGGCGCTTCGCACGCCACTGATTCTCTTGCTCGGGAAAATTCTCCATACACCGTATGGGAAGGCCAAATCATTGCGCCTGTTGAGCTTTGAGGGGCCCGAGAACCATAGCTCCGGCATCTTGCGGCTGCCACCTCTTGTGAGGATTTTGGCCTCGTCAAACTTGAAAATATGGCCGGGTCCCGTTGGGTGAACTGTATTCTGGGAGTTGGCGCCTTTCTTTCTTACCGTCGCTGCGTGTTCGGCCATTCGCATCCGGAGTAATCTACCGGTTTCTCCGACGTAGGCGCGGCCATTAATGGATCAAAAGCGAAGTGTCAAGTCGAGCACACGCAATTTGGCTTATGACTGGCTTATGTCGCGGTCGCCAATTCTGTATTCGAACGTATGGCATTTTTATTAGCAGTATTTGCGTAAAACTTCGTTGTTTTTGCATATTTTTAGGCAAACAGGTCTCTTTGAATGCAGTTACGTGAGGTTTCTTATCTGGCCCTATTCTGCTGAGTTAACTAGGAGTTAAAGTGAAGTATTATTTAGAATGTATATTGGTTAAACTCTCTGTTATGTGTATGTGAAATTGTCCGTTACCTGCGCGTTTTATCCTGGCAGCTGTCTCTATTTTTGTTTATTCTTTAGATTTGAAATCTGCTTATGGAGGCAGTGTCTTTATATTTTTCAAGAAAGGCTTGAATTATTATGTCTGTCCTTCATATTGCTAAAACCTTTGCCCCCGACCCAAAAATCACGCCAACTCAGACACGAATTAATCATAAAACAGTTCTACTTAAATTCTATAAATACCACTTAGTTTGTTATAATATGTTTCCGAATGCGTATGCAAATACATATGATGCACGGAAAAGGTGGGTTTTAAAAGGCATTGCCTATTATCCAGTTCAACAAAACTGATCTTAACTGATTTTGTAAATGATAGTTTGGGTAATTAAACATTTAGTTGCCTTCACTGGCTCTATATTTCATCCTTCACTTTCTGCATATCATAGTATATAGTATTACATTCATCTCGAAGGTCGATATTCTCATCAAAGGATTCAGGATACCCAATGGTGAGCATACACGTACCTTCCATAAATTCATTTCGGGCCGGTACATGTATATGGGAACGGAATGCCAGTTAAAACGTACGTTCAATAATGTCCCTCTCTGCACACAAATTCGTCGTGTGGACAAAAAGAACTGGGGTGATAAGGGGCAGTTGGTTATGCATTAGAAGTTGGTTGGTGGACTGCTTTCAGGAGAGAACGAGGAAGCAGGGGCGCAAAGTGTTGCGGGCACGAAAATTACCGTTGACCATTTTAAGCGTGGAGTTTTTAGGTGGTTCTTTTGTGCGTACCATAGCGGCATCCTCAACCTGATGGCAGCCGCTTCTGTGTTTGCTAGCAGTCTGTGACCAAGGGACTTGGGGCAGTTTGATAGAAACTCATAGTCCCCTTTTGAGGGGATGCAGCAGATGTACTCCTGAGAAGAGGCCTTAAGCAAACAGCGAGAGTTTGGATCTTATATTGATCAAGCCTTTATAAGGAGATAAAGATAGGTGACCAGTTCATATCAGCTCACTGTGAATTCACTTGTTTACTTGCTCCTATGCAGCAGGTTATATCGGTCACACTAATCAGTGACTATCCGCAAAAATAAGGGATTCTCTTTCGGCCTGGCTGAGAGAAAACGCAGTTAAGAGCATACGCAGCGCTATGCTCGTCTACATATTTGGTTCAGACAATCGTGTGGTTGTCAACAAAGCCTTCCGAATGATTGATAAAGTCTTATTGAACTACCCAAAGTCCCTGGGTTGGCGTATACTAGCAACAGCAGAAGTGACCACCATCGGGTTAAGAGAGCCGCTCTTGTGCGCACAAAAGAACCTCCTGCAAGCGCCGCACTTAACCGTATAAAGTCCGTCACGTCTTCTCTCTCTCTTTTTCCTCTGCCTTTCTGCCCACAAACGCCCCACCAGGCATCCACTGACACCTAACCAGCCATCTATTATATGCAAAGACGAACATTATTGACCCCATGTTTAAATTTGCACCTCGTTCCTACGTGGATATACTCGCCTGGTGTAACTTTATTGTAGGCACAGGTATGCTCGAAAACTATTAGTGCTCCGAACTACTAAATTACTTTAAAGGCTTCGGATTTGTCGGAATTAAGAATAATTTTAGTATCTGGATAAGCGTTAAATGTTTAAAAATTGACAGCCTAGCTATTAAATGCTGTATTTTACCCTGGCTTTCAATCAACTTAAATAGCAGTACGCAAGATTTTTGAGAGCTGCTCTATAACAGTGCAGTACAACCTAAAATTGTGTACCATGCCCACATATGTTAAAGATTGTAGTCATATCAGTCACGATAGGATGCCGGCTTTTTAACTAACTTCGTTCTGACCTCTAACAAAACGTATGCGCTGTAAAAAGTGGCTACTTATGCAGTGTGCATTTTTATCATTAATTTTGATGGCCTTTATAAATTCAAATATACACGAAAACGTATTTCCTGTTCTTGTCTTTACATCTGGCACAGGTCGATAAAAGAAGAGTGCGCGCGGTAGATGCAGCACAATTCCACCATCACGTTAGATTAACGTGCCCATAGGTTAGCGTCATTGTGCCCACCATGCCGTGGAGAACACGGGGCATATCTTGGTCCGCAACGTTCTTATCGTCAATCAATCGCAAATGCTTCTCTAAATTTATGAATGATCCCAGAATTTATCATTGTTAATAACCGAGGTAATATACGACACTTCCTCAGGTAGGTTAATTATTATTCAGTGCGTTTGCTTACAATTTTTGACAGATCAATTGATTGATTTCCATAAATGTCTCCGGAAGATGTCATGTTTATTTCTTAATTCTACTCTAAGCATGCGTTCAGGCCCGCAAAACTACATGGAGTAAATGATTACGCATAGGAAGCTCTCTTACTTGGATGTAGAATGGCATTTGACTCAAAAGTTGTGGCATGTAAAATAACTTTCGAACACCATTGGACAGATATGTGCCGTACGTACTTTAATTTGGCTTGTAGCCTGTATGCTCAATAAACCTTTGCCTGCTTTTCAGAAAAACTGCGTCTCCACACCCGAAACCATATGCAAGTTACCGCAATAAAGCTAGATATGCGTTGATTATATCCCCTCTAACGAGTGAAAATGAATGTAATCACTCCTTTGATAGTCTGTCAGATAGCTTTTTGATGTGTCAGATCGAGAGCAGTAAGAGTCTTAAATCAAGCTATGGAGGCAGTAGGGCAATGGGGATAGAAAAGAGGATAGAAAAGAATGAAATTTCCATTTTTAGATGACATGATGCTTAAACCGGGTCCATTTGGTCATCAAACGTTGTGTAATGCAATGCCCTATCATTGAACTACGGGTTCTCTGTCCAGTCAGTTGCGATGGACACTGTTATGGATGGTAAAAAGCCACTCATCTATCATGTTGCGGAACGTGCGCCACACGTTACGCCTTGGAGACTGATCTACAGTCGTTGCAGGCAGACGTATGACAACTACTAATCTCCACGTAGAGGCGGAGCCTTGACACTTAACATGTCCAGTGAACTTTCCTATTGATAGACGGAAATCGCCGACATATTCCTACGTAGATATAAAATAATATCATGCAAAATTATAACCAGGCAAATGCTGACGCTAAACTTATGCGTTGCCTGCTGGTCTCCCAGCTTGAGCGAAAACGATGGCGTGGAACTGCTAGGTTCACTCAACGTCACATGCAAAGAGTATAATCTATTACTCATGGGTGACTTCAACGTTCTTGGCATTGACTGGAGAAGCCTTGGAGTAAAGACCGCAGCAGCACCGTTCAACGATAAACTATTCCAGTCTTCTCTGGACGAATATCTCATTCAACACATTTTAGAACTAGACTGTGAGAAGGCCAACGATCAAGCTGTTAAGACCTCTTTTTGGTAAAGGCCACTTGAGTTGTGACTACATTGCTTCTATCTGCATGTGTTCTCTTCTATTTCCGCAACCTCAAATAAAAAGGCACAGAAATATTAAAAATGGAGATTTGTAGGAAATGAGACGTGTTGTTTTCTCTGATAACGGATTGCGTAATACGAAAGGAAGCAATGAATTCTGTTGGTATTTCCAAGAGACTAAAGAGTGCCTAATTAAAGCCCATTGCCCAATTAAAAAATAAGACCGTATGCCTGAACTCCATGGGTTAATCCGCCGATGAAGAGGACCAAAATGAAGAACAAGAGATAGTGGGAGAAGCTTTTGAATCTGAAAGATCCCATATTACCTGCCGAATGTAAAGCGCAACCAAATGAATGTCACAAGCAAATACGGATGGCTATGATTACCTTCGAGCGTCGACTGACAACGCATACCACAATATGTCCTAAGCCGCTTTATGGATACATCCACATTGAAAGAAAGCACAAGACCGAAACTGCATCTGTGAGAAATAGATTCAGAAACGAATTAACCGAACCGAGTTTTGTGGATCGGATTTTACGGTGAACTCCTCCGATGACACTTTGGAAGTTGAAATGGACGCAGATACAGTTGTCATTGAAACGGATGCTGGGTCGAGACTTATGCCAGCAGATCGTGGCTAAGAAACTGTAAAACATATGGTCAAAACACTCAAAACAGAAACCAAAATCTTTTTCGTTCCCACTTCTTCACCGTCCTCTTCCACCTCAACGGAATAAGTAGAAAGTTAGGATAAATCTCATTACTCTAGCAACTTGCAATGTTTGCTCTCTCCTTTACAACCTGAAGAGCGACCTACCGGAACGTAGAACAGCGCTGATCGCTCCAGAACTGGCCCACTTCAAGGTCAAAATCGCCGCACTCGGTGAAACCCGTTTCTGCGACGAAGTCCGTGTAGCGGAGGTGGGTGCCGTTTACATGTTCTTCTAGCGTGGCCGCCCAAAGGCAGATTGGCGCCAGGCCGGCGTCGCTTTGCCATCCATAACAACATCATGGGACTTCTACCCTGTTTGGCACATGGCATCAGTGATCGCCTGATGAGCCTACACCTGCCTCTCCCGGGGGCAAATTCACCGCAATGTTCAGCGCCTACGCCCCTTCCCCCGATGACCAACTCCGAGGAGAAAAAGAGCAAGTTCTAAAGAGACCTGCACACCATCCTGTCGATTGTGCCAAAGGTGGACAAGCTGATTGCCCTTGGCAAATTCGACCCTCGCGTCAGCACAGACTACCTTGCCTGAAGAGTAGTGCTGGATTCTGACGGTCGCTGCGAACTCAATGACAATGTCCTGCTCCTCCTCCGAACCTGCGCAGCGCACCGCCTCATCCCGACCAACACCTTCGTCCGCCTTCCGCTGCAGCACAAGGCGACCTGGAAGCATCCCGATCTCTGCAATGGCACCTCCTGAACTATGACCTCGTCCTTATAATGGGTGTAGATACAGTCCTTATTGAACCATTAACCTTTTGTGTCGCAGAAGCAAGACACTTTCTCCGTTAGGTTCCCCATTTTTATGTTTATAAAAGAAGCCAGAAAAGATATCAGAAAGGTATTTATCGCAACCGTTTCTGTATGTCATTAACTTCTCAGTCCTTCTGTTTGTCGCCATAGTATTCAAGGAAAATCAGTCGTTGCCCTCTTGGTCGGGTTTTATTTGTCCATCATGCAAGCGCCATAGTCGGGCAGCCGTCGCGTGATTTGGAGTCTCCTTAAGGTCGCATATAACCTGGCAGCGCGCGTACGCGTGTGCGTGGCTCTCTGTGCCTACGCGCTTTCGTATGTTGGGGTTTATTTGTCAACCTGACACCATGATGACAAGAGTGTTAATTCGTGTTCTGTGCCCTTCCTAGCCAGATCAAGCCAAACAATTCTCCAGGGCTGGATGGGACCCCTGAAGTGTTAACTAAAAACGATCGACCGAATTATCATTGCCTCCTTCATCTCTGTTCGCGCTGTCAAGGAGAACAGGCAGCTTGCCTTCGCAGTGGGGGTAGCAAGGTGGTAGAAAGTTAGCAGCAGATAGCTTTAGGCCAATAAGCTTGACTTGCCTTTTCTGCAAAACAAGGAAAGTCCTTGTAAAACGTGCTAAGCTAAGATTTTGCGATGAAAATGACGTCTTACAGAAGTTGCAGCATGGTTTTTGGCGGGGTGCCCCTGCCTTCCGAATTTGCTGACTTCTCTGTCAGTCTGCACCAGAGTTTTAAACGAGGGCTTCAAAATAAATGCAGTACATATCGATTTCAGTAAAACCTTCGACAGCGTGCCCCAGCAAGGACTTTTACATAAACTGACCATCCTTGGCTTCAGGGGCAAACTTCTGAACTGGATCAGGGTATTTGTGGTCAGTTGAAAACAACGCATTTGTATCTGGGAGGAGAAATACAACTTGGCGAATATGGATGGGGGCGTTTCTTAAAACTCCGTTCTCGGTTCTTTACTTTGTATCCTTTTTGTTAATGACAACCTCCAAGAACTGGACTGCGATAAGATCGTGTTTACCGACGACCTTAAGCTCTGACATGTTAGCAAGGGCCCGACCGATCAAAAGGCCCTGCAGGATAATATTGACAGACTTCAGAAAGTGGTTTCAGAGATGGCTCTTAGATTTCAAATGCAAAAGTGTACCATCCGCCGCCTACGTTCAACGAATTACCTTATAACTGACAATATAAGAGCACATTACCTGAACAACACGTAAATTCCTGCAGAATCTTCGCAGAAAGCCCTCGGAATTTGGATGCAGGGCAATCCGAAGTAATCATTGCAATGTATGAAGGCTGCAAACAAAGCTAAGGGGGTGCTGCGTGCTAGCAAATAGGCGCTCGTAGCTTTTGACAGAGATATCTTTGAAAAACTGTATGGCACCTTTTGTTCGATCTCATCTAAAGCATGTCATACAGGAAATGAGACCTTGGCTCGCAACAGACAAAATATGCCGCGAAAATGTGCAGTATCGTCCAAGAAATCTAGTAAGAGGTCTAAAACACCACTCTCACATGGTGGAATGCCTAAATTTATTCCCTCTGTAAAACAGGCAGCAAAAGGGTATTTTATGTTGGTTAACAAGATACTGCATGGCCTTGAACAATGCTTGCACTTTGAGGAAATGTTTCAGTTCCCCTTCTTATCTTATCTCCGTGGCCACAATGAAGCCGCACATAAAAATGTCTAAGCTTAAGCTCCGCTCTGGATTCTCCATGCAACGGCTAACAGAACAATGGAGTTACCTCCCACAATCAGTCTTGGATATGACGTCCCTATGCGTCCTGCCTTACCCTACGACCGCCTGAACTTTAATTTATGCTATACAAACTCCAGAAAAGAGGTGTTTGTAAAACCAATGCTACTCACAGTTTGGGAATACTATCTTAAAAGGGACAATTCAGTAACAAGTCAGCGATAGCAAGCATCTTCAGGCCACCCACGCTGTCACGAGACGATGACATACTGCATCCTCACGCCTCCCAACAAAACACGAGAAAAGGACGACGGGACGGCATGAACTAATTTTCCTTCCCCTTTCCCCTCCGCGCACTCTTTCTCTTTTCTGGTCCACGATTAAAACTGGAATCTGACCCCTCTGATCCCTTAACACGTCTCCCTCTTTTCTCCCTAATTACCACAGATTGGTTGCTTAAACTTTCGTTTACTCTACCATCCCTTATAATATTGTACTTGCCTGATAATGAATTAATCTAAAACGTTCCTAACTTGGCTTGCAGAATGTATTTGGTTGGTCTAACTGTAATAGCCATTGTCGTGCTGATAAACAACGATTTAGAGTCAGTACACTTTCGCGCAATGGTACATCGAAGCCGGCGCTTAAACGCATCGGCGATATCATCACCCTTGGAAGGGAGAAAGATACTTACCATCTTTTTGGCATGCATATGTCGGGAGGGCATTTTGTCAGTCATTGTGATACTTATCAATATATTTTTTGTTCGGATAGCCCTTTTCAAGAAACACTTTCTTCAGGACACTGAGCTCTTCATCCATCGAACAGATACTAGCGACTCTATTGAACAGGCACAACAACAAGTTTCGTCTTCTCCGAATTTTAACTCAACTGAGAAAGTGCATGTGCTGTCCTTTCAAGGTGATTTTCCGATATATGAACCTCTGAATGGAATCATCTGCCCACCTGCCCAGAAGATTATCGAAGAAAACTAGTGTGGCATTCTTCCTTGTCTCCTCCCCTTCTCTCGCAGCAGCGCATGCTCTATTTACCTATTAATTTTCAACGTTCTGGGTCGAGACTTAACTATACAGTTTTTTTTACTTTGTTAATAGGCAATGACCGTATTCAGTTGAATAAGAGGTCACTAAATTATATGACGACATTAAATCCCGCAAACCCAGTTGCCTTTGACTTGTTCAAAGGCAGAGGGGACTGGGATGATGATTTCCTAATAATCACCCATTTTTAACCGTTAGTCATCACCCATAGATCATTATTGCCAACAACCGGCGGGTAAATGAACCCGTGGCACGATGGTTAGAACACTAGCGTTTAGCCAAACTGTCACACGTTCTAGTCTGCAGTGTTGCAACACCTGGGGTTCACTTACTGTCGCCAGCTTGTTTCCCTTCGTGTTAACGGAGCTCATGTACTAAAGGTGCCTTAAAGGAGAACAGTTGAAACATGAATGAATGAGAAGGTTCACGATCCAGGTATTTGCATGGATGAGGAATAAGACATACGTCTGAGCACCAGATCAATTAATTTATTGTTCTGAGCTTTCGAACTCTTACAGGAGTCCATCTTCAGAGATGAGAAGTAGCAACCAAAATACGGGTAATTACAGTGACCATAGGCCAATCAACTGTCAAAAATCATGAAGTTGTCAAAGTGTTAGAAACAGCAATCAAAAAGGATGGAGGAGAAGAGCAATTAGCTGTCAGTGGAGTCGGGCGGCCATTATAGTGGTGTAAACTAATAAGCTGTCCGTGGAGCAGGAGGTCATGAACAGCAATTAGTGTGGTGCCTTGTCACCCGGTAGAGGGTCCTAACAACGCTGTCTCCACCTAAAAAGCTGAATGGCTGACGCTTAAGGCATGGTACTCAGATGCAAACTCTGTCAACAGGCATGTAGACCTGCCCGAGGTCTACAAAGTATTGCGCCATTATGTGGAAAACAGGTAGAACAAATCCAAACCGAACGTAAGAATGGCAAGCATAGAGGACCGCACAAAGAACCGACCGGAAGAGGAGGCAGGGTTGTCAGAACCCTCTATCGGGTGACAAGGCGCCACACTTATTGCTGTTAATGGCCCCTGCTCCACTGACAGCTAATTGCCCTTCTCCCCCATCTTTTTTGATTGCTGTTTCTATCACCTTGGCAACCTGATGATTTCTGACATTTGATTGGCCTATGGGCACTGTAATTGCCTGTCTTTTTGGTTGCTACTTCTAATCTCTGAAGATGGACTCCTGTAAGAGTTCGAAAGCTCAGAATAATAAATCAGATAAAATATGGTTTGCAGTCAATCAAACTTCCTGGATTTGCGGTTTCAGGGACAAAAGGGTTATGCAGCGTAAGTTGTTAAACAAGTAGTGTCCTTAACTTTTCGTTTACCTTCTCATCACGCAGAATATATGAGGTGCCTATTTTAAACCTACGTATGTATACCTAATGTGTGAGCAATGGACGGGATTGTGCATGCAAAATGACCGTGTATCTTTCTGGAGGATGTACGATCACAATCTACTTGGTTTGGAAGAAGAACGAGAAATTTGTCTTACGCCTTGAAGTGTCTTGTCTTGTAGATGCTGTTAGATAAACAAACGCCATGATAACTTTCCGCTTTTTTCAGACTTAAGGTGATATTAAGCCTGAATATCCCTAAAAACGACACTGTATTTATCAAGAGTCATGTCAAAATAGATGATTATTGGTACCACGGAGAAGGAGGAGCTTACACCTAGAAGTCATGAGGCTCTAGAAGTGGACCAGGAGCCAACTGCTCTGGATGCCAGGAGCACGCAGCTCATTTAACTCATTCGTCAGAAGCTGGATGTGGTAGACCTTGATCTTCCCCTTTTTCGAGGCTATGATTCAAGGTTTGTCCCGCATTCCAACAGATGATCATACGCTGAGGCAGTTACAGGTAACTGGCAGCTTATTCAGTGATTAGGCCTTTTTTTATTTACTTGTGGACGAGAAATGCTGGTTGTTACTAGGATAGGGAGGGGGGTTGAGGTGGGGCTGTGCTATTTAGTAAGTTTTCAGTCGAAAAATCCACCCGTGTCCTATATGATGTGCTCACAACCCTGCCACGGGATGACATTTAGGCATGCAAATACCGGAGGACATTCTACCCCCAGTTCACAATCCACGCCAAGTGACTTCGCCTTATGGGCATATCACAGCGTGGGATATATGTGTCGACTTTGACAATTGGTAGCTTCAGTTACGGTGACGTGAATCCCGTGTCAGTAGGTTCTACAGGGGAGGGGGTGTAAACCTTACGATGACGCGAATCCCACAGCGATAGGTTCTGCAGGTGGGAGGGGGGAGGGGGTGTTACCGTTTAGATTGTGGGCCACGTGTCCTCGAGGATGCACAATAATTTAAGTTCATCTTGGCCGAGCACGGGTAGCCTGCTGTTCTTTCAGGTAGCATCCGCGTTAGTGTGTGTCTGACCATCGGTTTCGATGATATCAACCAAGTGCACCAACAGGACGGTACAGAAGGTGACGACCTCACGGTTAAGATTAAAGTGATGGAGGACGTAATTAGCGGCTCCACACTCTTCACATTCTCCCGGATACTCGAAGACTAAACGGTGTCCGGCGTGGGCTGCTGTATCAAATGAAAGCCAATCTACCACCTAAATTAGCCTTAAGGACATTAGATTTTGCGTGAGTGCTACTGTGCTATCTATCATCAATCACCTATAGTAGGTGTCTGGCCAGACTTACGTAAACCACGACTGGTACTGCTTACTTCTTATGCAACAAACTAGGTTGTAGCTAAGTGATAGTACTTGTTGGTACTGGAACTGACAGTTTTGCAAGTCAGAAGTGACGCTGATATAGCCAACGCTAGGGTTCATATCCCCTTGGTCTCAAGAGAGAGTGTGAATCTGGGTTTAACTATTTCGGGTAAGTGCATGCTTGGGGTCTTGAGCAAGGCTGCGTTTGTCATGGTTTGCGCACTCTCATCTCTATCCATGGAACTGTACGCACTAAGAAGATGCCGATATAGCTACATGCCTATGCTCGAAGTGCTAATTCAAGTAATCGTGCTTTCTAAGGCCAGTGCTTAGTAAACTATTAGTACTGCCTGTGTATGCTTTTTAAGGAAGCACACCCAGTAGGCACTCTCAATCTGTTGGATGTTATACGAATTAGTATTTGGACAATAATATAGCATTTTCAGATTAGTGATTAAAGTCAACTCTGGGCTAATATTTTGCATGTCAGTAATGAGTGTAGTAGACCTTGTGCTAACTCTGACGCTACTATTATTCAGAGGTCAGACCATCATCTTTCTAACTAGGTGGGCTACAAGTACCGGTAATAGAGAACAACAGTGTTGGTAAAGGAGACATATGGTCGAACACTGGAACAAAATTTATTTTTTCCTGAGCTTTCGAGCTCATACAAGAGCCCATCGTCAGAGGTGGAGAAACAGCAACAAATGTTGATCTACTTGGGGCGTGTGTACAATAACTAAATTTTTAAACGTGTAGAAAGTCAATAATTGTGTGTGCTGCCGACTTGCCACTGAGGGCTGTGCTAGCCAGTGCAAGTAGGCAAGACCGACAAGTTGTGTGGAAATATTTACAGAAATAGAATCGGCAACAAAACAAGTAATAGTTATGGTGGGAGGGATGAGAAATTGAAAAAGTCATAGGAGAAGGAAAGGAGGATGAGAAGCGAGGGATTATGTAGGCTTGGGCGCCAAATGGCCACGTCAGCATCGAAATTGGGCTGATTATGGAGGATTTTGGGCCAATTGATTACGACAGGCGTCTGGATGTGATCGTTTGCAATGGCGTAAGGCCCTGTACGCTGGCGCCAATTCGACACATCTGTTGACCGAATTCTCATCCGTGGACCAGGCTTCGATAAATTCTCTGCTCGTCTTGTTTCCCGCGTGGGCGAGTACCTTGACGGCAGCGAAGATGAACTCATGGCCTGTTTCGTAGGTGTGAGTTGCAACTTGTGATGATTCGTCGCCTATTCGCACGGCCTGCTTGTGTTCACGCATACGCGATCCGAGCATGCGTTCCGTTTGACCTGTATAATTACAGGGACAGTTTAGGCAAGGGATACGATATACTATACCAGATTGTTCATTCTGCGTAAGCCGGTCTTTTATTTTCATCACTCTGCTGCGCATTGTAACTTTGGGTCTGTGTGCAATTCCAACACCTAGTCCCGCAGCAATACGCTCAGTCGCTTCTGAGACGTCTTTTAAGTATGGCAGCGCCTGCCATATCTTCGGTGGTTCTTCTGTTTGGATCCTCCGGGGCCGAACGCGTCGGCATCGGTTTATAAATGCTTTTGGATAACCGTTCCGCATGAACTGGTCATGGAGACATCTGGCCTCGCGAGCCTTTTCCTCTAGTTTACTACAGTGGATCTGGATCCGTTTGAAGAGTGTTTTTACACAGCTCCGTTTGTGAGCAACTGGATGGTTACTGTGAAAACTTAGGAGTTGTGTTGTGTTCATCGCCTTCCTGTAAACCGTCGTCTCGAATTCACCATTGGGTGTTCTCTTGACGAGGACACCAAGGAAAGGCAGCTGCTGCTCTTTTTCTTCTTCCCGTGTAAATTTTATATCAGGAAATATTCCATTGAGCAAGTCATGGAAGTTTTGCAGCATGTTTCTCTTGATGATGACAAACGTGTCATCGATGTAGTGGCGCCAAAAGACAGGCTCATGTTGGGCGAAGGCGATGTTTTCTAGTTCCTGTAGAACCAGTTCTGCCACTAAGCCAGAGATCGGGGAGCTCATTGGAGTTCCTTTTATCTGTTCGTACGTTTTTCCAGCAAAGGTAAAGTAAGTTTTCTGGCAGAATTCGAATAACCTCATAAGGTGTTCGATTTTTAAAGGGCTTTGGGCCTCATCATATGCCTCTTCAAGTCTCTTCTGTAAGATATTGTGCGCCAGTTTTGGCGGTATGGATGTGAACAATGAAGTCACGTCGAAAGAGACCATTATTTCGTCTGATTGAATCGTCCGACCTCGGAGGTCCTCGAGGAATCGAGAGGCTGATTGAACTGAGGTAATCGAGTTGCCTTGGAGGAATTTAAGTTTTCGATACATCCACTTTGCCAAGTTATAGGTTGGGCTGCCTTTAAGGGCAACGATTGGCCGAAGTGGGACATTCGGTTTGTGGATTTTTGGAAGTCCATAAAATCGCGCCAGAGCTGTATCCGTTACTTTCATTTGGCGCCACTCATTCATCGTGATCACATTATTGCGCCTGTATTCTCTGAGAAGTTTAGTCAATCGGTTGGATAATGCTTTGGCTTGCGAATTGGGTGTTGGTTGCTAAAATGCTCTGTCGTCAAGAAGAGTCTTAGCTTTGTCGTTATAATCTTGTCGGTTCATCACGACAGTCGACCGTCCCTTATCAGCAGGTAAGATGATAATACTATCATCTTTCTGCAGTTCTCTCAAGGCTTTTGACTCACTTTGCGAGATGTAGCTGGCTGGTTTATGAGCCATAAGCAAGGAGGTCACACGTTGTCGTATTTAATGTTTAGTGTCGTCAGTTGCTTCCGTTCTCACCAACATCGCTTCCACTGTAGCAATTAAGTCAATTGGGTTGGCATCTGCAGTATTTAAACAGACTTCGTGCTGTAGCATGCGTAATTGCTGCTCTGTTAATTGTTTCGACGAAAAATTGTGGACTGAGTCAGAATTCGTAGTGTCTGCAGGTTTCAATTTATTCAGCTTTCTTTCCAAAATCTCCCTTTTCTTGGCCTGCCGGTTTCGTGTTAAAGCTGAGATCGTTTTTCCAAGATTCTCGGCAATAAAATCTCCGAAGATCTGGAAACACTCTCTTTTATCCTCCTCAATCTTGGCCTTGTACTATCTTATGCGTCGGTGGCAGTCATCAATGAGGACTCTCACCATCTGTTTGATGAACCTTTTGGTAACTTCTCTCCCCATAGCCGTATTCACTGGTGCCTTATATCTGAGGCATCGTGGCGTCAGATCCTGTTAAAGGCACTTGTGAAGGAAGCGTAGCTGTTCATAGGCTGCTGCTTCTCGTGTGGAGAATAGCTCCCAGCTGCGAGCTATGCGAAGCGCCTCCCGCCCGAATTGTTCACAAATGCGAGAGAATACTCGTATTCCAGGAATTTCTATTGGTAAAGGAGACATATGGTCGAACACTGGAACAAAATTTATTTTTTCCTGAGCTTTCGAGCTCTTAAAAGAGCCCATCGTCAGAGATGGAGAAACAGCAACAAATGTTGAGCTACTTGGGGCGTGTGTACAATAACTAAATTTTTAAACATGTAGAAAGTCAATAATTGTGTGTGCTGCCGACTTGCCACTGAGGGCTGTGCTAGCCAGTGCCAGTAGTCAAGACCGACAAGTTTTGCGGCCTGCTTGTATTCACGCATACGCGATCCGAGCATGCGTTCCTTTTGACCTGTATAATTACAGGGACAGTTTAGGCAAGGGATACGATATACTATACCAGATTGTTCATTCTGCGTAAGCCGGTCTTTTATTTTCATCACTCTGCTGCGCATTGTAACTTTGGGTCTGTGTGCAATTCCAACACCTAGTCCCGCAGCGATGCGCTCAGTCGCTTCTGAGACGTCTTTTAAGTATGGCAGAGCCTGCCATATCTTCGGGGGTTCTTCTGTTTGGATCCTCCGGGGACGAACGCGTAGGCATAGGTTTATAAATGCTTTTGAATAACCGTTCCGCATGAACTGGTCACGGATATATCTGGCCTCGCGAGCCTTTTCCTCTAGTTAACTACAGTGGATCTGGATCCGTTTGAAGAGTGTTTTTACACAGCTCCGTTTGTGAGCAACTGGATGGTTACTGTGAAACCTTAGGAGTTGCGTTGTGTTCATCGCCTTCCTGTAAACCGTCGTCTCGAATTCACCATTGGGTGTTCTCTTGACGAGGACACCAAGGAAAGGCAGCTGCTGCTCTTTTTCTTCTTCCCGTGTAAATTTTATGTCAGGAAATATTCCATTGAGCAAGTTATGGAAGTTTTGCAGCATGTTTCTTTTGATGATGAAAGCCAAGCAAGTCTAAACTAAGAGACTCGACTGTATGAATTAAGGGGTACATTGCTGCATAAACTAGGTAATGAAGTTACAGCCAACTAGAGTTTAAGGTTAGGTAGCTTGGAATTATGTGTAGCTATTAAAGCAATTTTACTGCTGCTGTTAGGAGAACTAGGTTGTAATCAAAAAATTAAAAATAAATCAGCTCACATGCCTCCCAAACTTTCACCCGGACTGATTTTTAAGACAGCCGGCTAAAGTGCACGTCCGCAAGGCAGATACGACTGTCATTAATGACTTGCAGTGGCAGCGGCTATTTTTTTACTTCTTCTACTAACACTACCACCACTACCAATAACAATAATAATGCTATCGGGAATACTTTAAGTCATAACAACGGGCTTCGGTTTCAAGACCGTCATCTGGCAACATAAATTGTAATTGG
>JAYGXS010000003.1:40514945-40527919 GCA_036362985.1 Ligula intestinalis
AGGGGGAGGTGCTTATCCCCCAATCTGGTCCAACGTAGGCCATGTCACGTTCGCGAATTAGCTATTCATGCCAAGATGGTATTTCTTATACGGTAATATTATTTGACTGCTAAGAGCGCTAGTAGTACTGAACGATACCTGTCGAGCGTTAAGTCAGAGTAGATGCTGATTTGAGTCAGCGCTGAGATTCATGTCAACTGGATTTTCTGCTAGGAGAACTAGGAACCTCTGTTGGATATGCAGGGTGTCCCAGAAGTAACTGACCCTTTTGATCTGCCAATAAAACGAAAACTATTAATGCTAGGATATCAAAACTTGTTTTATTCGAAAGAAATCCTTTTATGCGTTATTGGAACTAGGTTTTGAATATAATGTCTGTTAAATGATGGCCATGGTTGGTTTGACAACTTAGGGTTCGTTTCTTTGTCGTTTCCATAACGATCCTTTGTGTATCAGGTGAATGCTTTCTTATTTCAGAACAAATGTTTTTAAGTTCTTGCAGATTTGTTGGATTTGTTACATAAACCTTTGACTTCAGGCAGCCCCATAATAAGAAATCGCATGAGGTCAAATCTGGAGACCGAGGGGGCCAATGAATGTTACCAAATCGTGAAATCCAGTGATTTGGAAAGCACTCATTTAACAATGTCATCGTTTCACTTGCTGTATGGGCCGTGGCTCCATCCTTTTGAAACCAAGTATTGCGTACGCCATGTCTCTCAATTTAAGGAATAAGAAATTTGCTACTTATATTCGGTATCTTTCACCATTACCTGTTACTGTTACGCCATCATTATTTTCAAAAGAGTATGGGCCAATCACATTGGAAGCAGTTATTCCGCACCTCACCATCACACGAAGAGAATGCAGCGCCCTTTCTTATATTTCTCTTCAATTCTCATCGCACCAAATTTAATAAATATTTTTTTTCGGATAAAACGAGTTTCAATATCCTAGCGTTAATATTTTTCGTTTTATTAGCAAATCAAAATGGTCAGTGACTTCTGAGACACCCAAGTAGTATGTGAATGCTTAGGCAGCTAATAATAGTTTTCGTATCTACTTATGGCAACAGAGTAGATTTTAATGCAAGTTCATTTGAAAAGCCCAATAAATGGGAGCCCAGTTTTTGTTCAATTAGGGATTAGCTTGATTTTCGTGCGTCTGTGTGGATATAGTACGCAGTGGGCTTCCTGTATTAGTTAGATAGGCCAGATAAAGGTTTGACCTCGGTCTAACCGCTTAGTGCCTTGCAGTTTAAGACTTCTGTAGCATATATAATATCCAGTTCTAGTATTAGATCAGAATTTACAGAGCATCACCTGTCTAGTAGAGAGCAAACTTCCTCAGCAGTCAGCTAGTCATGGAAGCTTAGTCAATTCTTGTTTCAGAATTGATAGTACAGAAGTATGATGTGCAGCCTACTTTTTCCTATTTACTATAATAGTTGAGGAATATGATAATATTAGCTGAGGTGAGGTTTTTTGAACTAGCTTCACATTGTTTGTTTCTGCTATGACTCTTGCTTTTTTCCTGCTAGGTACTGGTAGGGGCAGTATTATTTCCATTTGACTGACATTAGGAATACTAGTAATCACGCTTACTAAGGCCAGTAGATAGTATAGTATAAGTACTGCCTGTGTGTGCTTTTTAAGAAGTCGCACCCAATATGCAGTCCCAGTCTGTGTGAGGTAATAGTGATTAGCATTTGTATAATAAAAGAGCGTTTGTAAAGTAAAGTAATGTGTGTGTTAACATCGGCTCAATGAGGTCAACGAAGCGCACGATCGTCACCCAATCTTGACAACAACTATCCCTTAGGTGGTAAGGGCGTCATGTGTTTATCGAAGCGTAGAAGCGCCTTAGTCGAAAAAAACCCCGCCCACCCTCGCAGCGGGTTACGATCACCAGCCAATCGTAAGTGACTCTAGGCACCTGATAAAGTGCACAAGTATTGTCTGTCCACTTCAACTCATTGATGACAGTCGTATCTGCCTCGCCCACGTGCATTCTCGCCAGATGTCTTACAAATCAGTCGGGATGAAAGCTTGGGACCCGTGTGAGCTGATTTAATTTTAATACCTTGATTATAACCTAGTTCTCCTAACAGCAGCAACAGTAAAATTGCTTTATAAGCTACACATCATTCCAATCTACCCAACCTTAAACTCTAGTTGGCTGTAACTTCATTACCCAGTTTATGCACCAATGTTCCCCTTTATCCATGCAGTCGAGTCTCTTAGTTTAGACTTGCTTGGCTTTCATAGTGCAAATGAGTCCTCAAAGCTCAGTCCAGGCCTTTAAACCTAAGCAACACTGTTGTCCTCTATTACCGGTACTTGTGGCCCACCTAGTTAGAAAGATGATGGTCTGACCTCCGACAAATGGTAGCGTCAGAGTAAGCACAAGTTCTACTACACTTATTGCTGACATGTGGTATATAAGCCCAGAGGTGACTTTAGTCACTACTCTACAAACGCTATGTTATTGTCCAACTGTTAATCACTATTACATCCCACAGATTAAGAGTGCATACTTGTTGTGATTCGTTTAAAAGCATACACAGGCAGTTCTAATATTATACTAAATACTGGCCTTTAGGACTTGAATTAGCACTTATACCATAGGTATGTAGCTATATCGGCTTCATCTTAATGCTCATAGCTCGATAGATAGAGATGAGAGTGCGCAAACCATGACAAACGCAGCCTTTCTCATGACCCCAAGCATGCACTTACTGGATACAGTAGTCATTGGCTATTTAGCCCACCTCGGGCCCAGACCAAATTGGTCTTAATAAGCGGTGGGTGCAATAACCGCGGAGTCCTAGTTCTTTATTAGCAAACACAGGGTAGGCACTATGCATTACATACGTACTGTATGATGCGTAGAGCTTGGTTATGTACAAAAAAGAATGCTGTTTTTCTGTATTTAACGTAATAACAAAAACAAAAAATTTTCAACACGTTTAAAAAGCGGTCTAGTGTTATTTGTTTTAAAGGAAGTTTCACTCGCAAGTGCTCTTTGATGACCTTCTCCAGGCACCAGAAATCGTTTAATTTTGTGAAATCTGATGCCTGTAGACCACATTGCGCACGCAGAGAGATAAGAATCTCACTCTATCTTGTTGGAAAACTGGGCTTTGTAGCCTGCGACTGGGCTTATTAGCCGGCGGATTTTGCTGATTTGGGCTTAATAGGCTGCTGGGCCTATTAACGGTGGGCTTAATAACCGGCGACTACTGTACAGTTAAACTCAGATTCCCACTCCCTGTTGAGACCAAGGGGATATGAGCCCTAGCGTTGGCTAAACCAGCGTCATCTCTGATAAATGGTGGCGTCAGTGCCAGCACCAGTACTACTAAACTTCCTGCCGTGATTTAGGGGATATAAGCCCAATGCTGACTTAATCAACGTCACTTCTGTCGTACAAAACATTCAGTACCAGTACCAACGAGTACTATCACTAAGTTACACCCTATTACGTATTATAAGAAGTAAGCAGTGCCGGTCGTGGTTTACATAAGTCCGGCCAGACCACTTCTATAGGTAAGTGAGGATAGATAGCACAGTAACAACCGCGTAAAGTCTACTTTCACTGAAGACTAAGTAAGGTGGTGTGTTGGCTTGCATTTGATACAGCAGCCCACGCCGGACCCCGTTTAGTCTTAGAGACTCATGCGAGAAGGTGAAGAGTGCGGAGCCGCTACTCACGTCCTCTATCACTTTAAATTAAAGCCTGAGTCCGTCACCTCCTGTGCCAACCTGTTGGTGCACTTGGTTGGTATAATCGAAACCAATGGTCTGACACACACATCACGCACCATACAATCGACTCTTCCTTTTGATTTTGTGCCCTGTTAGCAAACAGCCCTATTCCTCTATGCCTCTACCCTTAAAGCTTTCTCAACCCATTGTTCTTATATATCTATGAAGTCAGGTTAAGCGAACCTGCGGTTTCGTACTTACAATGATATAAGAGTGATCAGAGCAACAAAAGTCTAAATATTCACTTAGTATACCTTGCAGTTGGGCAGTATTTGATTATCAATCCAGCATGCTTTTCTATATAAGGTTCTTCCGATTCTGGTAGAACACGACGATATGTACTATTATCCCATATCACAGACAAGGTAACTTTTGACTATTTGGGTCGTAGTTTATCACCCCTTTAAGGGGGCGAATACACGACAGTTTAACCGACAGTTTTGACAAGAACCACCGTATGCTCTACAGAAGGGTGTTACTAGAACGATAACTAGCGTTGAATTATAGTGAGAGTTGATTTGAGTTCGTGATTTTATTCTTCAGACGTCGTCTTACTAGCTCGTTTATTAGGTTCCATAACAAATTCAGTCTTTTTAACACCAAGTTCTATTTTTCAGTTATGTTGATAGATTTTTGAGTGCGCTCCTTAATATTCTTAAAAGACTTATCTCCGTGGGTATGCATTTTCACGAAGAGTGTTCTGCAGCTGCTTGCATATTGCTTAAACCGTTTCAAGTGAGCAGATATATCGCCCTTTATCCGCCGGTCCCTAGACTACATTTCGTTTCATATTTAGGAAAGATACTGATAAAATCAGTGCATTATCCGATCCAGATATTTTTTAGAATACTATGAGCTGAATAGCTTTATTCTCTTTCCTGTGGAGCCGAGAGCTACACCTTTTTCTTTGCAGCTTAAGCTGTGGCAGTCTGTAATCCCTGTACACAAAGTTTCATGTGATTTATAGCGCGACAAACTCAAACACAGCGTTTAAACTTGGAGGTATATGTAACTAAGAGTCGCCTTTAACTTTTTACCCGTCATATTGCCATGGTGTGGAAAGGCAAGTTTCTTATATCCAGGTTTGGACTCAGAGGTTATCCCCTATTGGTGCATTTTTTAAATCAATCCCTGAATTTCGGGTATTTTTGGGAAAGCAGGTGTCAGCCTTTTAAAGTCTTCGTCAGACTAAGAACCTTCTTTATGGAAGTCTTTGAGAGCTGTCGATAACTTACCCTGAATGTTCTTGGTGCGATCGTTTGTCTTCTCAGATTTCCAGAACATGGCATGGTTAGACTTCATAAAATATGGCCACGTTATCGATACAATCACCCGTTAACATTTATCTGACGCGAACAGGAATACAGACACCTTGCTTTGATGATAGAAGGGAGCAAGCTTTTGAAACGTCAGCCAGAATACACTTTGGTCCCAGAAGTCGTCTCCTCTTCCTCTTCCTCCTCCTGGAATGATGTCAGGAATATTTTATTTGGACCTCAAATTTCCTCGCATATTAACGTTTACTAATTCTGGACCATTATCTGACCTATATAGTACGACATTTTCATTTTGATAGGCTCCCAAGGACTATTGAGCTGGGCCCATCTTAGGGAAAATTTTGTTTCTTGGAGCATGTCTTGGATACTTTTGGTAGCAGTCAACCAGAGTTGACGTAAGACGACAAATGTCTCTAGGCTCCGTTTTGTTCAGCTTTAATAGTCTGACTCAAGAGACTTTTGAATTGGATGAACAACTCTAATTGCTGCGACATCCGCCCTATGACTCAAAACTTGTGACCTACAGATTGTACCTCCAAGATAATTTTATAACGGCATGCTGAAGAACCCTTAGGGATGTACCGTTCTGGCATGTTTGAACAGGCAGTTAACGCTTTTAGTGATTGGACACTTCGAAACGGTTTTTTTCACTGAATACTATTACATCTAAGATAGTTTCATTTGGAAGTAGTGATGAAGACTTAAAAAGGGTACCGTTTTGAAGTTTTTAGAAAGCCAGTCTGAGCTTCCACTGTCTGCACACCTCGCAGAAGCGAAGTCCACAGAATAATACCCTTGAATACTATGTTTGCTTGGGTCAGCCGTTCAATTCATTTCCCACTAGTTTAAATAAATTCATTTTGCTAGAGTTTTGAGTCCATTTCTCCTAACATTGCATACCCTTCAGCACTTACAGAAGTAAGATGAGTGAGTAAAACAGTTTATTGAGAATCCAAAAACAAAAACACTGATTCGTGAACCATTGAGCGCATAATTATTTGTGATGTTGAGTCATCTTTGATGTTCCTAGCGAACGCACTGTCTCAAATGCATTAACACGCTGGTGTTAACTACTGTTAAATGGAATTGTGGATGCAATTCGTCTGCCGACAGTTCACCGGCAGCCAATAGGCAGCACACCTACCCGGTATGAATGCGTAATTACGGTGTATTGTGTGTGCGCATGTGTTTGTGCCTCAAGGCTCACGTAATTGGCTGTCATGTTTGAACTTAAATAGCACTTCAATGATTTTCAGTTTCAAACTGCACCGGCTCGTGAATGCAGAACCGTGAAAAAAAGAAAGTTTTAGCGGCAGTTCCGGGCGTTGGAGTCTGTGTCTGTGCCGTCGTGAACACGGTTATTTGTACGTGGCTTCTTTATCACCTCGCAGTTAAAGGTAAACAGCCCACTTTGTAACCACATTTTACTTCAATCTACGAAACTTCTAGACATTAAAGAATGCTCTGCCTTAAGTGCAACAGAAGAGTCTGTTGTCCTTGGTTTCAGTGTATGCCCTTTGAAAAGCTAACTGCATGCTTTTTAGGAAACTAGGATCAGTGACTATCCAAGCTTGGAAGGATACTTCGAAACATGGGAGCACGCTTGTGTACTGGTTGTTTTTTGTCTTCTAGCAAACATCTTCAAACTTCCAAAAGTATGTCAAAATTCTTAGTTCAGCTGAATGATGCCGTTTATGCAGAAATTTCTTCTTCTCGACACAGTTTCCGTGCTTCTGGTCTGGCACGTTCATGGATGGGAGTTTACAATCACTGTCATTGCCATTTCGATAGCTTTCTCAGTCATTGGAGCTTACATTGGAAGAAGTCCGCTATGTATATTGATATTGGGAATACTAATGCTGTTATTTATCAAAGAAGTACTCACATCCCTTCTTCCACCCGTAAGTTACTTACATACTTAGGTTTGTTAATTGGTGCTTTTTATTTGAATTAAAATGCATGCCTGTATGACTACTAGTACCAGGTTATTAAGACCAACGGAATTCAGTTTGCCTATTAATACGTCGCTGCTTGAAATTTAAAGTCAATTTTCTTTCTTCGTGCTTAAATGTGGCTTTCAAAAAAGCGTTATCTTTAGCATAGTAAAACAAACTTCGTTATTTAGGTATGACATTTAACGTTTTTTATGTTTACGGCTCTGCCGTCTGCATGGGACACATTATGGTACCGATTTTTACGTAGCTGTGCCTACTCCAGTTTCTGTAGCCACTAATTTCCTGTAAGTGGCCGTGTTCACACAGTGGTCACGGGTTAATTTCTCAAATCTTCTCTGAGCATCCTGTATAAAGGGTATAATAGTTCTTAGATAAATTTTTGAAGTATTTATCTTCATGAAAATATCCTTCTAGTTCAGCAGTGACGAAGCTCTTATAAGGGTTAAGGTTAGGACGATTACCCCTAATAGCTACGATCATTCAGACCCTGGTTCCTTAGGAGATTGGAGAAGTCACGGGAAGGCAGAGTAGATGGAACAGTGTATTGTTTACAGAAGGGATAAGGGGAAGGTTGCCAGTAGGTATTTCAGGGCGTACGACCGCCAGGCCCGTAGGACAGGGCGGCGTCTCCGGCCGCCGCGACTAGCAAGGCCGGAATTCCAAGTGAGGTTTAAGAGCCGTTAGGCCAGAAGACAGAGCGAAAGAGAGCGGGTCCATTGGCTAGGTCGGCCTGTGATTGGTTGGACACCGCGCGGGTAGAAAGTGTGTGTGTAGATAGCGTATGGCTCAACACCGTTGATGGACAACGTGGGTGGCCTATATCTCGCGGCACTCGCAACGACCTTGAGGTCCAGACAGATTTAGATCACGAGAGGAAAGCCAGACAACGAGCAGGCAACGACCCACTACACTCTCGCCTACATTATCTGAGTTCGTTAGCTCATTTTTAGTTCTGCAGACATCTATAGGAAGCCAGCATCTACAGTAAAGGGGCCAAAAAAGCTTTCTAAAGTAAGCTTGGATATTAATGGTGGCGCAGCGTCATCCGTTAATATTTTGCCCACGGCAGTACACTGGTTTTCAAAAATGTTGCTTTCGGGCAGCTCGTAACGAAACAACAAATCGATTAATAGAAGCGAATATGCGTGCCCCAGGTTCTTGTTGTAAAGAAGACGAAGACGTGATCTCTGGAACGATAGTTTTATTCTGAGCTTTCGGTCCCACACGAAAAGCCATCATCACATTTAATGGTCAAACATACGAACAGACCAAAGGGACGCCGATGGGATCCCCAATTTTCAGTCTCATCACAAAACTGGTCTTATAGGAGCTGGAAAAGTCGCCTTCGAGCAATTTGAGCCTGCATTCTAGTGTCGATACGTGGACGGCACTTTCGTTATAATCCAACAGAGTAGGCTAGCAGACTTCCAAAACCTGCTTAACGGTATCTTTCCCAACATCCAATTCATAAACGAGGGAGACAGTGCCGGAAAACTACCGTTCCTGGATATCCTCGTCACGCGCAGACTCAACGGAGAACTCAGCACCACGGTTCATAGAAAGGTGACTAACACAACGCAGGTGCTCAGCTTCAATAACAACCACCCACTAACGCATAAACGTGGCTGTATTCGAGCACTATTTTAGAGAGTGAAGACACACTGCAGTGAACCGAAAGGACGAGCGCAAGAATAATGACATCTTCGGGACCAACTTGCCAGGAATGAATACCGCAACAGCTTCATCCACCGATGCAGCCGAACGCGAACATGGGGAACAAACGAAAGGGTACCACCAACGCTCTGGCACCAACTACCGTACAGTAAAAACGTGTCAGAAACAACCGAGCGTATCGCTGCGGAGCTCGGAGTGGGTATTGCTATTCGCCCTACAGCTACCATGCGTGCACGAGTCATGCAAATTAAAGACCCGCTGAATGTAGGTGAGCAGTCTGGCGTCATTTATCAGGCGCCATGTCGCGACTGTTCTAACCATTATGCAGGGCAGACCGGGCGAGGACTAAGTTCACGACTAACGGAGCACAAACGGGCAGTGCGGAAAGGTGACACACAGTCCCAGATCGCTACCCGCACTCTGGAAGAAAGCCACGTATTTGACTTCTCGAACACACGGATAATGGCACGAGCCAGTAAAAGGACTGGACGCGAACTGCTTGGGGCCTGAGTGTCAGATCCTAACTCCATAAACAGGCATGTGGATATAACGCCCTGTTATTTTGCCATCCGTGCCCGTGACCAAAAACCAAGGCCCGGTTCCTCAATCGCAGGGGGTTAAATGAGTTAAACCCAAAAACTGAGATCTTCGGACCATGGTTACTTAGTGCAAAAGAGAAGTCGGTGAAGGCCAGACTAGAGGGAAGAGTTTATTGTGTGCACAAGGAAAGGAGAATAGATGAGAGTAGATTGACTCGGGAGCGCCCGTACGCTCAGGAGATCAACCGGATCCCAAATGACTGTTTGAGAGAACTTGGGGCAGAAGACAGAGAGGGGGGAGCTTTCATTGGCTAGGTTGGCCTGGAGATTTCCGGCAGAGAGGCAACTTGCGTCGGGCACGCGTGCAGGCTCCCCTTTCGTCGCCATAAGATGCGGGAACTATGATTGGCTGATCGAGACCTCGATAAACCGCATCGGTAAGCCTTTGAGAAAGTGCACTTCGACGCGAGCTAGTCAGCCAGGCACGACCCGCTACACCTGTACAAGCATATAGGCCACCATCTCAAGGTCACATGCCGTTACTCCTACGACGCGCGGCGCAGACACGCTAAGATAGCGTGAGAATGGACTTGGCTAGGACAAAGAACAATCAATAATTGCCACCACCCTCCCCTCCCCTACCAACCCCATTTATGCGTAGCCGACGTTTGCTGTTCTCATTTACTCTGACGATGGCTTCTCGTGTGGAGCCGAAAGCTCAGAATCAAACTATTTTTCCAGAGATCGCGTCTTCGTCTTCTTTACAAAGCGATTAATAATAAAGTAATGCAAATCTTCTCGTGTATTTTTGAGGTTTATTTAAATTCAAATTTATCTTCCAGAAAATTCGCTCAGGAGTATTTATAACTTTATGTATTGAGTAGAAAATTACATCTTACGCAAATTTTTCACTTGAAAAAAAGGGAATGCTTAAGTTTCAACATAGATTTCCAATTCCCGTATAGGCCAAAGCCCGACTGCTGTTATATGCACATGCACTGTTTTCAAAGCGCATTCTGTATATATTGTATTTGCGGAAACTCGCAGTTTTTGGGGCGATTAAGAAGAAGGCATTAAGTGCTTATAAAATTTCGCAATAAATGTGAACAATTATTTTCGTCCCTAATTTTGGCAATCGTTCATATTTCTAAGCAGCATTGATAAGTAGATTAACATACTGCTTCATGAATGAGCATTTCACATTTTAAAATAGTGGCGTATCTCATTTTCGAGTATGAACTTTCACTAATTAATGATTTGTAACGAAGTTGTACAATAGAGAATATTGTACTGTATTATTTATAGAAAACATACCTGAATATATAAGATTACCAAGAATCAATGCGCAAATTCATATTACTGAAGCCGCAATCCTCTATAAAACAAGCGGTCGAAAAGAAGCTAGTTCAAGTAACAGCACTATTTTATCACTTACACATATTTGAAATATGCCTCCGGACATTGCAGTTAGTCTGCCGAACATAGGAGGGCACTATTTAAGTGTCAATTTCGTTTAATAACATGGGTTTCGTAGAATTTTTAGTTTCTTTTTCCTAAATTCAACCAACAAATATCTCCTATTAACAATTAACGGTGTATTTAAGGAAAAAAAGAAAGCAGCACATTGTTAAATGGGGAGGGTTAAAAAAATAGATGTTTATAATTAATTGATTTGCAATGGATCCACAATTGCAAATGTAGATTATCCTAATTTTGAACATTTTCATTCCCCGAGCTGTTATTAAAAACGCTTATTACAAGCATATTAGGTATAAACTAGGATTAAGAACGCTCGTGCACAGTATAAAGATTGAAAATGGTTGATGATGGTCCTTATTAATTCTAGGAAGTACTTCAGTCCAGATTGCTTCGAAAAGATAAAAAAATATCTTACATGTTAGGCCTTATTTAAATTTTAAAATGCATTATCAATATAAACGGTATAACCCTTAGTAGGACCATTCCCACTATGATTTTAAGCTGCGAAAACTTCCATTTCTTTACACCGACCCCCTTTGTCTTGCAGACATTCGTGAAGCCAATATTTGATACTTATATTACCTATCCTGCCTTCTATGCTTGTGTGGTCCGGGCCATTATTCTGGGTATCGAGCATGCCCGTATGCGGTCGGTCTCTGTGATGGATCTCCTCCGCAATTCCATTGGATATACCGTCATGTCCCCCGTTTCCATGGCAAATTCTTTTGTGCTCTTCCAAGACTGGATAAATTGGAGAGAGGGAACAACCAAGGTAAGCTCCTTTTTTTAAAAATCCTCGATGTGTTTTGGAAAGATCGTTTGTTTTGTTTCTCTGTTTTTGTTTTAGTTTAAATTGTTTCTTTCACATAACTGTGATCTACAGGCTTCCAAAAACAGCCTTCTAAACCTTATTATTTCGCGACTTGTTGAGTGTCGAGGAACAACTTTTCATACCTTTGCTTGCAAGAGTTCCAATCTTTTCTTCTTTTCATGGTTTTCACTCAGGATTTTGTGACTATGCGTAGATAAGCAGCTTGACAAAGGGACACTGTATTTTTTTCTAAACACGTGTATTAGGTCCTTAGCTTAGGATAGTTGACGAATGCACAATTCCAATCTCTTCCAAACTGCACTCATTAAATCACTTTCTGCTTATTTAAAAAAATGAACGCTGGGATTGTCCACCAAAGGCGTGTTCTCGGGAATATTACTAGTAATTTGACAAAAAGCGTAATTTTTGCCAAAGATCCTTTCCGCTTTAGCTCTTTATCAACTGCAACTAGCATTACAGTTCAGGGATGGTTGTTTGTAAAACATCTTTCATAATGAGTGGCCGTACAAAAAAGACGCTAATTAGACCAATATAAATGTCTTCTAGAGCGCTATTCTTCAATATGAATGCGCATATTTTACTGTTCTGTATCAAACAAGAGCTACTTTTCCAAGATTAACAATAGAATTCCGCACTTAACTGCTTTTCTGACTCCACTACTCCGCCGAAGTCTGAGTGTGGGCAAGCAAATTCAGACTTTTTACTACAGCCGTCCTTCATAATTTAAATCAAATTCCAATTTGTTCATTTAATCATGATAGTGAGCCCTACTTGTGACTAGAATCGGAAAGGTACAGATAACTTCGAAGCTTGCAGTTCAAAGAGGGCATATATATATATATAGGTACTTTATCGTCATACGTACTTTATCGTCAATGCGTCACCATTTGGCATAGTTATCAACTTAAAATAAAACATTTTCCAGCAGATTTTTAGCCTAGTTCCGTTGCCGTCGACACATTAATTTTTATCGGAGTTGATATAAGAAGCAGTACGACGAAATATACATTAATATGAAGAAGTGGAAACGACAAAGCATAGGGAGGCCGGATAGTCATTTCTGGTTTATAAGCCGTCATCTGCCAGGAATACCTAATCTTGCGGGTTAACCACCACGAAATTTGAAACCAAAACCTTCGGTCATTACGTTAGCGACGCTGCCTCTAGTCCACGGGTCCTCTGGTTTGTCGATTGTGATCAGGAATATGATGAATCAATGCAGGTGTTTCACATATCTAGTTGAGGAACAATTAATTGCGCTTTGACAAGGAGCCACCTACGCAAACCCCCAATGACCGTCACATAGTGACAAAGGTAACATAATGAAGAAATGTACCCAACACAGCAAAGGGAGACCGACATGGCCATTTTTGGCGTATAAGCCGGCATCAGCCAGTCAAATTCAATCTGGAGGGTTTGCCACCCCCAAGATTTGAACCCGGGACCTTCGG
>JAYGXS010000003.1:40528019-40602206 GCA_036362985.1 Ligula intestinalis
AAATGAATGCAGGCGTTTCACCTTTCTAGTCAAAGGCAATTAAGTTCTGACTTGGGAATGAGCTCGCAACACAGACCCTCAATGACCGTCACATAGTGTCTAAGGTGATATGACGAAGACGTGGATCTGACAAAGCAAAGAAAGACTAGAAGGGCCATTTCTGGAATTTAAGCCGTCATCAGCCACTCATACCCAATCTCGAGTGTTCGCACCCACGGGATTTGAAACTGTGACCTTCGTTCATTGCTTTAGAGACGCTGCCTCTAGTCCACGGCTCTGCTGCTCTGTCGGATGTGATCGCGAATATGATGAATGAATGCAGGTGTTTCACCGATCTAGTTCAAGACAATTAAGTTCCGCTTTGTCAAGGAGCAGGCATCGCAAAACCTCAAGGACCGTCACATAGTGGCAAAGGTGAGATGATGGAGAAGTGGATCTGAAAAAGCAAAGGGAGACCGAAATGACCATTTTTGTCTTCTAAGCCGTCATCAGCCAATCATACCCAATCTCGAGTGTTGGCACTCCCGAGACTTGAACGTGGGACCTTCGTTCATTGCGATAGAGACGCTCCCTCTAATCCACGGCTCCCCTGCTTTGTCGATTGTGGTTTGCATTCTGATGAATGAATGCAGGTGTTTCACCGATCTGGTCAAAGACAATTAAATTCTGCTTTTCCAAGAAGCTTGCAACGCATTCCCCCAAAGGCCGAAACATTTTGACAAAGGTGATTTAATGAAAAAGTGGATCTGAAAAAGCAAATGGAGACGGGAATGGCCATTTCTGGCTTGCAAGCTGTCATCACACGGTCATTCCCAATGTCGAGGTTTGACATCCCCAAGATTTAAACACGCCACCTTCAGTCATGCGTTAGAGAGGCTGCCTGTAGATCACGGCTCCCCTGCTTTGTCAGTTGTGATCCTGAATATGATGTAATTAATGCAGGTGTCGCACCGATCTAGTTCAAGACCATTAAGTTCCGCTTTGTCAAGGAGCTGAAAAAGCAAACAATCAAGGACCGTCACCACGTGACAAAGCCGATATGATTAAACAGTGGATCTGACAAAGAAAGGCAGACCAGAATGGCCATTTTTGGCTTATAAGCCGTCATCAGCCAGTCATAACCAATCTCGACGGTTTACATTCATATTGTCAACGTGACTCGGGAAAGGGCGGAAATTGGGGGGGGAAACACAGAAAAAACAAAAGGTGACTAAATGTAGGCCTATGGACCCCAAGGCAGCTGTAGGTTAGCCACATGTTCTAATTGCTTACATAGGTCAGGTTTCTTCCGCCGAATGTAGGCTGCTTCCATGTAGCAAAATGACCGGTTTGTTCGTGCTCGAACAAGAACTCGGAAAGATTTTTCCGGATAGACAGAGTGACCACTGTCCAATAGATGTTTTATAATAGAGGACCGAGGTACTTTGTTTTCCTGCTTAAAAAGCCAAGAGGGTAAATGTTCAGCTGCCCTGGTCGCCAGTTGTCTTTGCGTTCACCCGATGTACTTGCATCCGCAAGTGCATGTAAATTCATAGACGCAGTTTGGAGTGGCGTGCAAAGGCAAGGCATCTTTTGTCCCGTTAACGGGAAGGCCTTTAATAGGGCTGAGGAACACCAATGCAGCTGCATTGTACGTTCTCTCTATGGTGCATCGCAAACGTCGTTTGATTGTATTTGATACATTGTCACCTTTGAAGGGTAGAGATATAAAAACGGGCTTTTTTGGAACAAACTGTTCCGTCATTTTCAGCCGTAAAGGTTTACTGTATTTCTGAATGAAACGTGAAGGATATCCACGTTTAAGTAGGGCGTCTTTGATGCTGGAAGTTTCTGTTGCTAATGTTTCATTGCTGCAAATTTTCTCAGCTCGCTGGAAGAGAGTTAGTACCAAGTTTCGTTTCCACTGGATTGGCACAAAACTAGTAAAGTGTAGGTACTGGCCCTTCCAGGTAGCCTTGTGATAAACACTTCGCCTTATTGAACCATCAGCCTCTCTAAACAGGAGGACGTCAAGAAAAGGCAACTTGTTGTTTTGCTCCATTTCCATCGTGAACTTTATTTTTGGATGCAATTTATTCATGAATCGAAGAAGGTTTTCAGTGTCTTGTTTGGTTTTAACTATAGTGAAGATATCATCAACGTAACGTCTGTATAAAGTTGTCTTGTTTAGTTGTGATGACACGTTTTCTTCTAAATGACCCATGAATATGTCAGCAAAAGTAGGTCCAAGTGGACTTCGCATTGCGACTCCATCGATTTGTCTATACTGATGCCCATTAAAGAGGAGTTGCACATTTTTCGTACATAGTGTAAGCAATTCCTTTAGTATATCATGTGGTAGACGAGTATAGGATGCATGAGTACATATAACGTCGATTGTTTCGTCCAATGGTACGTTTGTAAATAAGGATTCAACGTCTAAAGAAATCATAAATTTGTTTGCAATATTTTGGAACTTAATATCTTCAACAAATTGAAAGACATCCTTTGTCACGTAAGTGGAGAACCGGCTCCTAATCGGCTTTAATTCCTTGACAAGCCATTGTGCTAGCTTGTGTTGAGGAGAGTTAACCATAGACAAAATTGGCCGCAAATTTATGTCCTTCTTATGTGTTTGGGGCAGACCATATAGTCTGGGGATGTGTGTTCCTTTAGGCTTTAACGATAATGCAGTTGCAGTATCAATCAGGTTTTTGTTCCGCAACTTTTTAATAGCTTTCCATACTAAATCTTCTATTGCTTTGGTTTGATCTTTGCCTGACACCTCCAGATGAAATTTGCTCTGGTCACCCAAAATAGCTTCCATTTTTCTTACATAATCCTTCCGGTTGAGAATGACAACTCCATGGCCTTTGTCTGGTTTAGAAATTATTATTTCCTCGTGGTGTTTCAAAGTGGTGAGGGCAGCCATGTGTTCTTTTGTC
Source organism: Ligula intestinalis (assembly GCA_036362985.1). Lineage (NCBI taxonomy): Eukaryota > Metazoa > Platyhelminthes > Cestoda > Diphyllobothriidea > Diphyllobothriidae > Ligula > Ligula intestinalis. The sequence goes on from JAYGXS010000003.1 coordinate 40,530,944, forward strand.
AGAGGAGTTGTTTGTCTTACAGGAGCATTGCGATATTGGTGAGCAATGTCCACAAATTTTGCTTTAAGCCAGTTGACCTAGGTATTAGGTCTGCTAACTGAGAGTTTAAGTCTTCAAATTGGGCCTCAATTTCAACTGGGTTTATTCTTCTGTTTGGAACACAAAAGTCTAATCCCAGTGATAAAGACTGTGATTGTTGCTTCGTTAGTTTTAGAGCTGATAAATTTAGAATCCTTTCCTTCGCGTCCAGTGGAAAGTAGTCGTCAGTGGACTTCTTGCATAAAGACTTCCGGTATTTATTGCGGTATGACTCTCTTATCTTAATCTGTATACATGTTTCATAAACAATAGCCAACAGTAGGAGCTGATGTTTTCTAGAACATGCTTTGTCTGATCAAGGTGATTTTTGCTGGTGCAGATAGCCAACATTAAGTCCTCAATTCTAGATTCCGTGAGACGATCCAGATTTTTAATCGTTGGGCGTAGATTTCCACGACGAAGGATCTTATAGAATTGTACAGGATACTCCTTGCTGATTATGCAATTTCGCATAAATTCAATGTTTGTATTATCCTTTGTTATTCTGCATCTTAATTGTAAAAGCCTATCCAGAGACTTCATTGTATCCGGGGGAAGGTGCCTTTTGAGAAATGTGAAACATCTTTTCCCAGGAGGAAATTTGAAGCAAGCAAATATGGCAGAATTTATCCGATCAAATAAATTTCGTGACATCTCGTCAGCTGCGGCCCGTCTTTGCATGAATGAATAACAAGTGGGTTACAGCACAATTTAAGCATCAAAAAAATCGATAAAAGCAAGGTCAAATTTACGCGTAAGTGAACATTCATATTGTCAACGTAACTCGGAAAAGGGCGGAAATTGGGGGGGGAAACAACACAAAAACAAACAAAAGGTGACTCAATGTAGGCCTTGCCTTTGCCCGCCACTCCAAACTCCGTCTATGAATTTACATGCACTTGCGGATGCAAGTACATCGGGCGAACGCAAAGGCAATTGGCGACCAGGGCAGCTGAACATTTACCCTCTTGGCTTTTTAAGCAGGAAAACAAAGTACCTCGGTCCTCTATTACAAAACATCTATTGGACAGTGGTCACTCTGTCTATCCGGAAAAATCTTTCCGAGTTCTTGTTCGAGCACGAACAAACTGGTCATTTCGCTACATGGAAGCAGCCTACATTCGGCGGGAGAAACCTGACCTATGTAAGCAATTAGAACATGTGGCTAACCTACAGCTGCCTTGGGGTCCATAGGCCTACATTTAGTCACAAACGCTCAACGACCGCCACATAGTGACAAAGGTGATTTGATGAATGAGTGGATCCGACTAAGCAGAGGGAGACTTGAATGGCCATTTCATGTTCATAAGCCGTCATCAGCCAGTCATACCCAATCTTGAGGGTTCACACCCAAGGTTTGAACCCAAACCCTCTTTCATTGCTTTAGAGACGCTGCCTCTAGTCTACGGCTCTGCTGTTCTGTCGGTTGTTCTGTCGGGTTCAAAATGTTAAGCCTGTTTCCCCTGGTTTATTATGTCACTGGTAAATAAGGAAACCCTCTGTGTGCTTACTCGTATAACGACATGCAGGAAGTCGTTTAACTGTGACTTTTGATATCCAAATTACTTTTATTTATTGAAAAAGTTTCTTTATTTATTTTTAACAGCACTCTGAATTTTACTGTTATGAATAGGCCTACAAGAATGCATTTTCCAGATATTAACTTACGTTTGACTTTTTATTCGTATGTCCGCGTTGAGGTTCTTGTCTTCTATTTTTATGGCCACAATTCCCAATTTACACGAGCCTACATGGCGGCTTAAGGCTTTCGCATAAACTACTGTTGCCAACTAATGAAGTAGTTTTTTATTGATGAAGACATACAGTATGGCCCAAACTTTGCGTTACACTTTCAAGTCTGCATGAAAACCCAACAGTGCCGAAATGTAAAGTGCGTGAAAGGAAAAATAAATCCTTCCAAAGCGGCATATTTCGTATTTAAAATATCACTTATTATCTAATAACTAATTTGTTTTACCGAAAACTGTCAAATCCAAAAAGAACTGTACGACAGGCCGATGATAAAAGGACAAAACAAGAAAAGGTTATAAATATGTTACCTACGAATATTAATTGAGTGTTTTTAACGTTTATAAAAGCAGTAATTAAAGAAGCATATGAACAATTATGTTGTCTATAGATTGACGATGAACTGCAATTTCTGTTCCATTGAAAAAAATTTCGGTGACTTATCCCTGGCAACAAGATTATCAATGGAATTGAGGTCCGGATTGTTCAGAGGGATGAAAATATCTTACAGGCCGCAGGCTGAAAGGATAGCTTTAATCTTAAAAAAGACTATAGACGCAAAGTGAATTATAATAATAACTCAGTTCATCGGTTAGCAGTAGCTTTGTGTTTTAGCATGACAATGTCCTTTGGACGCCTGTGAATGCCATGATAACCAAGGACATCTTTGACAATGCAAACATGTACCTTCTTGTTAATAGTATCTTTTGTCGACCGCCAGATTGGTCACTCACTGAACTTGATCTACGTCCAAACTATGAGGTCTCGGTAGTTCTTAAATGTTGGTGTTAAAGCAGTGCGCTCTTTGGGAAGTTCTTTTCACATATGACCGCCAATGTCGACTTTGTAGAATTGTCTAAAAAGAACACTTCATCACAATAATAAATGATCCTCAAGGATGATGCTGATAAAGATCGATTGCCCGCATTCAGTTTTTAAATGGGGTCCGAGAGAACATTAAAAAATATTCCAAGTGAATTGCCCAAACAGACATATAATTGAATTTTTTTAGTACAAGACGAATAAAATTGCCCCATGTTTTGTTTTAGACAGTTTTCGTCCAAGATTCTTCCTCCTTGGCATTGTTTTACAGTTAATAATTCTGAATACTCTGGCTTTGCTTACATCAAACATGTTAGCAAATGAATTGCGTGGCAACCGTTCGGCTGCCAACCTTCGTAAGCGGACAAAATCAGCTTCGGATAAAAAATGATTTCACATCTTCACGATACGGCCCAACCCGGAAAAGTGAAAGTATGTCACGCGTTCCCGTGTATACATCGAGTTCACGCTTAAAGTTATCGGTACCGTAAAACGCGTTTTGTCCTGCAAGTTTATTAATGAATTTTGAGGCACAAAACTTTACGGAAAGGCAAAGATAATTTTAAAACTAGAATTTTTCCTTGTTTCTGAAAATAAATGCAATTCTTTAAACCTGAAGCCATGTGCATATGAATGATTTTAAACAACATTTTCCGGTTCTAGAAAAGATATTTTTTATACCTTTTTTACTTAGTTGGAGTTCATCCATAGAAAAATTCACATTAACGAAAATAGTTAGGTTCTGTCATACGTAATAGAATAAAAAATTCCTTCGATATGAGACTTGTGGGATACGAAATAGTCCGCCCAGATAACAAAGGATAGAACTTATCCCAACGAATAAAGCTCGTGAATATGATAAGGCATGGGAGGCCAGAGTGTTATGAATGAGTAAATAAGGTGAGAAGGAGGATAATATGAGTAATTGGTTAGAGACTCCCAGACAAGTGCAGTCCAGCCATTACTGGGCCGGAGTCCAGAGGCGCAGTCCGGCAAGTAGATCACCAGGGCCCGGACAACTACAACCGAAGCGTAGATCGTCGGTTCTGGGAGTGACTGAGCGTAAACAACAGCCCCGCAGTAAGCTACTGAACTTGAGAAGGCCTGACAGAAGGTGGCCTTGAATGGAGGTTTTGTCTATCGTGTCTTGCACATGCGTGGTGGTCATGCCAGACATGACCTCTCCCCGCGGCGTCCGAGAAAAGCATGGCTAAGAATAAGAGGTCACCACAGATTATTCCCAAGTATGCCAAAATTAATGCCCCTTTCTCTTAAAAAAACTAATTCAAGTGGCGATTTTCCTAACCAAAAGGCTTTCTTCGGATTAAATCCACTCAGTGAATCAAATTAATTTGACCAAATATATGCTTTACTACCCATTCAAATTTCATCAAGAAAGTTGCATGATTTTCGAGCCATACTGTATGTTTGTTTCTAGTAGAGACATCCACGCCATTTTCGCGAACGCTACAACTAATATTTGGCATTCACTATCAAATAGCATTGTAATATTAATATATTTAACCTCATTTTAATACCTTGCCAAGCCCAGTAATGATATGTTAGCTTCTATATTGATTGCGCAGAAATTTCGTTTGAATATTTGGATAATTGTGTCAGAATTGGTGGCCTCCACGTATTTTTAGATGGCGGGAAGGGCGGCATTATTCAAGTGTGATTAAACCCCCCTTGTTTCGATCAAAACCTTGTTACCCACAAAACACTTGGACTGTGCTGAAATCCTGCCTTTCTTAGCATGGGTTTGAATCCCATTAAGGCCATCTACTTTGTCAGAGTTTGGTTAAGGCAATTATTGAAATCTTTGAAAACACCTTTACGTGTTTTAGTACAACTTTGCTATAACTGTTTTGGTTGTGAGGGCCCACAATGTGTGCCCTTGTGCCCTCTTCTGTCTTCCCGCTTCTTGGTGCTGTCTTGATACCGGAGCAAGGTGGGGAGAATGGAATAGAAAGTAAGTAAGATTAAGCTCAACGCTCCTTTTATTATAATCCAACGCAGGTCCCATTCCTTCGCCAGACTGCTGTGATGCACACGGTGGATCGTATCAAAATTGAAGGTCGAACTGACCGCATTTAAAAATCACATCTCGGCTGAGGACTACAACGGCCATTGTCACAAAACATTTTCAAAGATATTAAGGGCCTGTAACGTATGAACACTTTACCATTGCCCTCCAAAATACAGTGATGAATATGTCATTAGGCACGCTTTCTATTCTAGATTAAATTTAAATGTTAGCATACCTTGTGACTTTCAGTTTACTGTTAGGAATCGTCACCATCTGGAAGAAGAACGACATCCCTCATATACAGGGGAAACCGTGAGGCGCACAGTGAGCATTCGGAGGATTTTGTTTACAGTCCTCCGTCTGACCTTCTGGACACTGGTCCTGAAGTACGGCCTTGGATCAATTGACTTCATAAGACAAACGTGTGGGCCTGTTCGGAGAATCTCTAGAGGTCTCAATGTTCACCAGCTCGACGGTTTTATCGCATACTTCATCGCCTTCATCAATGTTGGAAAATTCAGTCTCTACTTTGTTGTCTTCTATGGCTACGGTAGGATAATTGGCGATCTTCAGCAGTTTATGCTGTCTCCACTTTTTGAACGAGACACCACATGCCTCGTTGTCGTGCAGGGGGACACTCAGTTGCTTAAATCCAGTCAAGCTTGTAGTCTTGGAGAGAAACTTATGTATTCAGAGGTGACGATGAATTGCTTAATGCCCGACGGGCCGAATTGTCTGCTGGGAACCCTGCAAAGCTCCGAAGTGTGGAGGTAAGTAGATAATGGTCTACAAATGTCTAAAATTTACGATTTTGCCATACGAAAAAGCGATGTGGATGGTTAAGAACATGACAAGTAATATTTTTTCGAAACTGCTTTTGTTATAATTTGCAGTATTTGTTGGCCTTCTTTTCTGAAATATTCCAGTTATAGTGCTACTCCAGAGAATGATTTTAAATGACCTCCAAAGCAGCCACAAGCCCGGAATAGTCACTATTAAAAACAATCGCTGGATTCACGATCTCGACAGCCTTCGTACGAGATTTGGCTATCAACATTGCAGGTTTTCAAATCTTCAGTGAAATTAGCAGCCTTCCTACAACCGGTCTCCACACTTCTTTTTAGCACTGAATTTAGCTACCGGTTGGTTTGCATATTCGCTTGCATGGGCAATTAATGAGTATGCTTTGCACTGTTGTGTAGCCGAATCCAATAACTCCTGTGTGTCGCGCACATTGAAACATTAAATTCGATAACAATTCGGGTGCACTTTACTATATCATTTTGATGATTATCATTACCGACTGGGGAACTTGCTCACATGTTCAACGTTTTAACGTATGATTAAGCAGACGTGCTGAGAGCGTGAGAACAGGATTGTCCTCCGGGCTTTGTGTTAGGAGCCATGGCTACTATGGCTACACTTAAGCAAACGCATGTCATAATCTACGGTTATATTAGACACCGAATTGATCCATTATTATTACGGCTATTTCACCCAACTATAGACGCGAACGGCACATGACAATATGATTTAGATACAGGAAACATCGTAAGATCTAAGTCAATTGCATAGACCCTTGCTTTTTCTCTAAATCAATCTTCATTTTCTGTTTTAGGACCTTTGACAGAGGTCTCTACATCGTATTGAAACAGTAAGCATCTAAAATTGCTTAAGAATGTAAAACTATTTGCACTTCCACCGTAAAAAGCGAGATTTAGACCTCCCAACCCTTGGACTAACACACTATGACCACACTTCCTATATTATCTCCGTCGAGATGTTTGAAGTGCCATAAGTTCACTATTTTCTTTATCATTTGTAAATATGTGTTTATTTACCTCTTCACAACATGTCAGGGTATCAACGCACTACTCCTCCTACGTACCATTAGCCAGTCTATAAAACTAGAACCTATGTAGTTAGCAGGTATTTTATAAGGAACTATATTGTTAAGATAGGTAAAAATAAAATACACCCAACATTTTCTCGAAATAAGGAAGTTTTGATTTTGACCGCAAGTTATGTTATGTTAACTCCTGTCATACATACGTCCTGAATGGATCTAATGATCATTTGCGTTTTCAGCAGTAATGTTTACGTTAAAAGCTTGCTTATAAACAGACATCCTTTCAAAACTAAAGCTTAGGTCATTGCAAAGCCCAGTTCATATGCATTTCATCTGCAAACCTTTCTAGGCCACATCGACCTGCACAACATTGATAGGCACTAAGATAAACAAATCTCTGACCAACTGCTGAGTGGTGGTTGAATTCATTAACGACAAAAAGTAAATAAAGTCGGTGAGTAAAGAACTTTATTCGCCTGACGTTTCACATTGATAATTCAACCCATCATCAAGCCTAATGATAATGAAAATAATAATGAAGCCGATGATGATGTCTGCTGGTGTCTTAAAGCAGGATTCCGATACAAACTACACAAAAGCTTCTCCTAGAGGTCGCACATACTTATTCTCAGTTAATTCCAGAGATGCTCAGTGTCGCTCGTTTCGGCAAAATATAATTACATATCCTACTAAAGCAGTAAATATCGAAGTCATTGCTACTGCCCGGCTACTGTCCAAGCGGGTTAGTCTTCTGATGGGAGGAACCGGCACAGTGCTTGACATTCCTAATGACCTCGCAGTTGCGTGCTGCATACACGAATTTGCCCAAAAACATGAACACCAGGATTTCACACAAGAGGATGTGACATGCAGCATCCAACGCAAGTATCTCATCTGAAGAGGTTCTTGAATTCAATGCAGGCATTACGACGATAAGAATAATGCAAGCAATGCAGATAAGCTTTGATGAATGTTCATCTACCGTTACTAGAACTCACTTGTTCCGCTCTGCCTTTGCCTGGGGTCTCATTTTTTGGGCGCTGACGCAACGATAGCAAGTAACTAGTGTTAATAACAGCTAGCGGTAGCTATCTGCCCATACTACTAACTGCTACAGCTGTTTACGGGGCCTGAGAAATGGGGCTTAAGGCAAAGGTTGTGAAGCTTTGTCAACGAGTGTCAATATCTCTCGACCTATGCCGGTAAGACAACGAGCTCATGGTTCAGTGGTTACGAAGTTAGACTCTGTTCAGAAAGGTCGTGATTTCTCGCCCCGAGTGGCGCACCGCTTCGCGCTCACTATGAATGGCTAACAACGACTAAGAAAGGGTGATTACAGTCTCCCTTGTCTTTGCTGGCAATATTATCTGTCCAATGCAGACAAGAGAATTTTAATTTTCACGGTGTGCTATTAACCATTATTCGGAAGGCTTCTGAATTATGGGGTGATTTGGTCCTCCTTGCACGACAGAGAAAAGTCTTTCGTGACCTCTATGCGTTTTGACACATGTGAGATCCAGGCCAGCTCCGAATTTATCATAACTGCAGCCAAGCCTACAAAAGAAAAACAATTCAAAATTCGGAGCAGTACTGTGCGAGCCTTGAAGCAATATAAGCTATCATACGATGAAAGAAAGGCACTAAGTGCGCTTAAACATGAAAAAGGCATCATCATGCTACCTGATGACAAAGGAGATGCTAACACCATTCTGAATAAGGCAGACTACACCAAGAAGATTATGGTACTGTTAAAAGATAATTCAAAATACAAATGTTTGCCCATAGACACCGCAATATCATTGCACTCCTACAATTGCAAAACACTGAAAGAAACTTACCACAGGAACACCTGCTAAATTCTTAAAGGAGCATTAATCCCTCATTGCCAAAATAGATGGCCTTGCGAAAATTCACAAAATTGCTATCGCACCGCAACCGATCAGTGCACCCCAATATCAAAGTTCCAAATTGCTATTTCATTTATCAAGAAGTCTGGGCACTCTATAGAAGATTCAAAAGAGTTTTAGGCAAAGTGAAATGAGTCAAATTCTCAACCGATTAAATCATGACTTTATCCGATGAAGTCTCGCTCTTCACCTCGAGTCTTCTGGATTTAGCAAGAGGCTATACCGAAGAACTACTTCAGGCCTGCCTTACTGTAGTGCCTGCTAACGTTTTACATCAACTGTTGAAAGTTTGTTTAGAAGCTTACTTTTATTTTTCCGACAAATTCTACCAGCAAGTTTAAAGGGCTCCTTTGGAGTTGCCCATATCCGGCTTTCTGGCCGAAGCCGCAATTCAGAATTCAGAATCGATGGTACTTCCTTCAGTTAAGCCGAAACTCTGGATGCGCTATTTAGATTATATGTTTTTCATCATCAAGAGACACCATTTAGACCTGCTCCGCAAGTGTATCCACTCTACATTTTCAGGAATTGAATTCACATTCAAGGAGATTACCGGGTGACTCCCATTTCTGGAAATTTTTATACATCAGAATGCTGAAGGCTCCTTCTGTATATCAGTTTACCGCAAGAAAAAATATGGGGGTCATCCTGCACTTAATGAGTAAAAATTCAGTCTCTTATAAACTAAATCCTGTGTACAGTCTTCGAAGTCGAAACAAAACACACTACTTTGATGAAGAAAGTTATCAAGCTGGATGGAAATGCCCCCAAAAATGGATGCTCACGTGACTTTGTGTGCCAAAAAGTGCGCAGAAAGTTCGTTCCCCTAAACCTTTATCAAAAGACAAAAGTATATGAGACTTCAGAGAGTATTTTGAACCCCAGAGAATCTGAAGTGCATTTTAAACAGAAAAGGAATCAACGATTGTGCAGTTATCAATAAAATTCAAAAAGTATTTCCAGGCTAACTGGTATTTGCGTTTTTTTCGATTTCCGCAGGTTAAGTCTGAGCAAAAATAGAATACTGCCTAAAAATTTGCTTTCTCAGCATTCTTGCGCAGTTTCTCTGAGGCATTTATTTCGTTTATCATGCTTCCGGTTTTATTATGCTTTTTAAAATATTTATTATTTAATGAGTCTAAGAGTATTTAGAGTATCTGCTGTAGACTCTTGACAAAACGTCCTTTATTGAGGTAGAGTGCTCGGAAAACTCGGCTTCAGCTTCGTGATTAAGCAATCGGATTTCGGCAACATAATCTCGCGATCGAGATAATATAGCGGCTTTTTGGCCCTCGCTTGGCTGAAACGATTTTGATAGAACTGCAATATGCACTAACATTAAGTGGTTTAAAACTCATTCACAAAACCACATTTTAAATAAAATATTTGTGGGATATTCGGATGCAAACTGTTAGGTTTAACAAAAACGACTATAAAAACAGTAAATCCTATGGATAGAGGTGCGCGTTTAATAAAACAAATTAAAGTTATCATTGCTAACTAATAATTGCAGTGTTCTTTATCGTGTAATTGCCCTTTCGTACAAGTATCAGAGGTTTGAGGTTAATTATGTGCACTTAATTTTTCTTCCCTCTTCCACAGAATATGGTCAAGGGCCTCCGAGTTTCTAATCCGCTTAGCTTGGCACCTGGGATATTTCACCGCATTAACTTACGCTTTATGTTCGCTAAATGATAAAGTTCATAAGTAGCTAAACGGACTTTGCATCAAGTTGAGAACAATAATGTTCTTACTTCATTTATTTGGTGGTAATTTGGCAAGATTTTATGGAAAAATGCCTAATAATCCTAAACTCCCTGCAATCAGATGTAACTTAAATCTTTTTTCATCTGTTGACTTTACTTTGCTTTCAAAAGTTGTCGATTTTAGTCCAGAAAACTTTGCTGACTTTTAATTTTTGCGATATTGTGCACGCTGCGTTCCCCCAAAAAAATGTGCAAACAGATAACCAGAGGTCCTGCTGAGCATATTTTCCAAAAATAATCTTTAGGAATTTCTATTCAATCCTGTTGAGCTTGCAAACTTACCTTTATTACCTTTTAGTTACATCTATTTCCCATGGCGCAAGTTAATGCTATCCACAATTCCCGCAACCTCTGTGGCCTTTAAAGAGTTAGGCGCTATCTCCGGTGCAATGCTTACATTCATCTTTGTGCTGAGTTTTCACCAGTGGAGTTCCGGAAACCGTGAGATTTTTGATGCTGTATTTTGCCTCAATTTTTTATTTTATGAGATTCTGTCTTTTGATTGTATTCAACAGAAAATCGCTTGAGAGTGAGCACTTTAGGCTGGGTTGACACTCAAAATGACCTTCCGTCTTAGAGCATTTCTGTAGGAATTCATTTTACATGGCGAAAAATATACTGGTTATTCCAGACTGGCTGACCAAATTTAAACAAAACATTTAAGAACAGAATACATCGAACGAATCATGTGCAGTGTTAGACATTTTCAGAAAATAAGTGAATTTGTGGTGTCGTGTTACTTATCAGGAAACATATCAGAATGTAGAATTGGGCATACAAAAACAGTTTGGCAAGTGCACCCACATATGCAGAGCATATGGAAACGAATGTCCGTGAGACTCCCTAAAGAACACCAAGTATATGTTGATACGGAAAAGGGGAACGGTGGCAATAGGAAGATGATACTTTGAAGGAGGGAAAAGCGTGGTGCCGCTTATATAATGGAAGAAACTTCATGTACCCATTGCCATTGTACAAGTGAGGGGGTTTGTTTTCAATTGAATCGGACCTTATTGCAGGGCTGCCTAACCCTTACTCTATCCAGTGTGCTCTTTAGGATTGGCATTCGTTGTCACGTTAGAAGAATCGCACAAGCATTTGTTGCCAAAAAGTTTGCTTAGGCCTTCTGTATGCATACTTTGAATATGCAAATTGTGAAGGCGACTCTAGCGGAAGGAAATCGAAATTGAGCCGTCCTTTTCAGTTGTCGTTCCCTGCTAGGAAGCCCTTCGGTTTCTGCTTTTTGAAATTTCATAGCTTATTGGTAGAACCAAATTCTTAAGCTTTCGTCCAGCGAGACGGGTGTACAGCATTATGTCCTGATGGTAGATCAAGCGGTAAATCCTCGTCATGTTTCATGATCAGGGTGGAACAGTAAATCAGAGGAACTGTCATTAACCTGTCAGGTTTTCGAAACTGTATTTTTGTATGCCTTAAATGGCACAATTTTTTTCATGTACATTACCTTTTACATCATTAAAACATAGATAACAAAGTCTTTTTTAGTAACGCCTATGTTTTTCGGTAGCAGACAAAGCCAATTCAGTAGTTATCTTATCCAAAACGATGAGACTTTATTGACAAAGATCAATATTTCAATCACGTGAGAATGCAGTTTTTTAAACGAGTTGTTTGAACCATCTATCAATAGTGTACTCCATATACAGTTGATACTTTTTCAGATGCATTTTTCGCATCGATAGTTTCTTATCTGTCCTTATAAATTTGAATTGATTCTTTAGGAAACGTGCAGGAAAATATTATTTTTTACTGAGTTTGTAGCCTTCTTAGAAAATGCATGCTTGGGGAAAGGGGATATTCTGTTCTTAATTTTTTTTAAACTGCCGAATGATTTTGAACCTAGTTGGCCGTTACACTTGAATACATTATTACCAGCCTCCATACTGTATGCATTATGTCTAAAGAAAAGTACATACTTTTGTTTGATAGGAGGAAGACGTCGCGCAGTTCTTATAAAATGTTCGAATGGATTTGGATCGTATTGTATTAATTATAGGCAACAGTAATACATTATTGGATAAAATTTATTACGAATAAACGTTTCACTGTGTTAAAATTCTCATGATAAGGACTTATTCAGAAGCTAAAATACCCTTTCTTTGAACATAATGTTAAAAGAAGATGTAATTTTCTACCAAACTAGTGGACAGAAAAATATGTTGGTACACTTTTTATAAAAAATATATTTGAATCTATAAGAGCAGATAAATACTACTCAAGATGCCATTTTTAGTGAGTATGCCTTTAGCCGGTAGTCAATATGCTATTTTGAAAGACTGAAATATTGAAATTTTATGAAATGAGGGTTATTATTATCAGTATTACAACGCTACTTATGTACTTTGTTAGAATCTAGAAAACACTGTAGAACTTTTTTTGAGAATTCATGAGAAAGGGCATATACTGTTAGTTAATTTCGGCACAATGGCCGAGGCGATTTGGTCATTGGGAGCTAAATGGGCATGGTAGACAACTAAACATAAATCCAAGTTAGCATTCTATAAACGGATGCAACTTTGCATACATCCCCGCTTCCTATCGCATTCTACTTACTGCCACGTGTCGTGGTAGCTATTGCAACAACAGCGATAACTTGGGCTTACCAAAGAATAGAAATATCCTTTGACGTTCAAGTGGACGTTGATTATACCTTGTAGTAAACTGCATCCAGCTCATGTGCTAAGTTTGACACGGCAAGGTTGAATCTTGAAGTATCTTCATTTCCTAATTTAATCAACAAGCATTTATCTGATATTCCATACATTGTATTCCATATATTTTAACATAGGCGTTTGGGTCTGTTCATCATTATTGCTATGGTGTCTTGAACATTTCGGTGTCCAGTACTACAAGTCAATGAGGGCTCAGGAAAGACTAGTAAGTTCTATCCACTTGCAGAAATAAAATGCTGATCTCGGCATTCTAACTCCACAGGTAAACAAATGTCAAACCTGTTATTCACCATCCGCGTTTTATAAACTTTTGTAGGGTTTGGCACCTCAATTAATATTCCCATCTCCAAAAGCAGATAATATTGCGTTCAATTCCCGGGATGAACTATTCTATGTTCTAGTCACGCATATAGACATTTGATATTTTATGAAGTTTCCCAAATAGTTGCTTACTTTTCGCTATTCTAATGTAGGAAGCTGGCAGAATATCTCTCATCACAATTGGTCATATCGAAAATATCAGCTATGTAATATTCCGATAGATATAAGTTCCGTTTTTCTAAACGTGCTCGCCAGATAAGCAGCATGCATTAGTTGTTTTGCGGCTCAGCTGTAGTTCTCGCGCTCAAATCAGACCACCCAAATGATTGACGATTTTATGACGCCTAATCAGTTTCTGGTCACGATCAACTAAGAACGCATCGATATTTTCCAGACACGTCGCGTTACTTTAAACCATCGATCTCTAAGGTGGAAAGTTTTGAGGCTTCTGTTTTGATGACATAAGTGAAAAATAAGTCCAAGATTGTTGTCCCTTATCTTGGCGCTAACGCCCCCAATAACTACATTATCGTTGTGTCCCTTTATCATTGTTTTTGATATTCCTTTATTTAGACTTCGCTACTGTCGACCAAGTGGGAACTAAGGATTCGGTGTTTTGGTTATGCAACTCTACAAACACTCAACATCCTTGGTTTTATGTTTTTCCTTGCAAATTATAAGGCGGGCTACTGGCTTGCGAAGGCCGTGCTCACCAACTGGCGTAAGTGCAAAATAGTGCACTCTCAATCAATTTTCCTCTTGTCATGTATGAATATATTTACGCGAAATAATCAAAATAATAATCATCGCCGGTTTATCATAATAATTCGTTTCTAAGTAAAACGTCACTGGAGGACTCCGGGACATCCAATACATTTTCAATCAGTTCGAATTTATTTATGGTGTAATGCCACGATATACGTTTCTCTGAAAACCAACTTGCTTAATAAGTTTTTAGCAACGTATTAAAGACTTATGAAGTGGAGCCATAAAACCCAGAGTGGATAGAACACTGGTAACCTCGAAAACCTTAACAAACTCTCTAGGTCACCTAAAGCATCATTCAATTAAAGGACTCGTCCAGCATTTTCTGAATATTGATTGTGCACTGTTTCACATGTATTGAAGGCTACTCTATAAGCAAAGCTCCAAAATTCAAGTTCGCGACATTCAACACCTATAAGCCACCCTTGAAGGTGGAAATCATCAAGTTTATCGCATAATCTTTCAAGGAAAGTTTACTTATTAACTACCCATTGGAGGTTAGAAAAATGTTGACCTTAGGTCCTGGAAAATCGTTAAGCAGCACTTACTGATCAACGTCTGGCCCCCCATATTTTTGAAAACACCGCCGCATTAAAGAAAGATCGAATTTTCGCTAGAAAACTGAAGTGAGCAGGTATGTTTCGACTGCCTTAAACGGACACATACATTTTGTGAAATCTTAATTTGTGATGCTGTTTACATGACTGAGCAAAAAAACAATCTGTTTTTCTTTCCTCTGACAGTTGTCCTACTTGAGTGCTGGGTCTTCATCTACATCAATATACGGCTTTCTGTACAAATACGCACTTGGACTTCTCAATCGGTGGAGGAAGACCATAAAGTCAAATGATGAATTCGTGCATACACACATCATCATCACTGGGCTCAGGAATCATACACACAAGGACTCTCGCCCATTTTTTAATTCCGCTTTATTTGTGTTAACGTTTTTGAAGTAAAAACATTCATGCACGTAAGCATTTCCTCTGAAAAGGTGAACAGAGAACAGGTTCTTGTTTCTATTGTAGTCTCACAGAGTCTCTGGGTACGAAAGGCTTATAGGCTGCGTGCAGACCTTATCATGACCCGTTTGGTGTCCACAAACAACAGGAAGATATGTTGCCACGACAGCAGCATTTGCGGGGGTCACTAAGGTCATAGAAAACGTGTGGATCTCGGCTGTCTTGTCATTGTGGTCGAGTCAATAACATGAGGATTTGCCAATACAAGCGAATATCCATGTCCCAGGAAGCAATTGGAAAGAAGAAGAAGAAGAAGAAGAAGACTCGATCGCTGGGACAATGTGTTTATTTGCCTGATGTTTCGATATCCGTCGCGGATTCGTCATCAGAGACATGAGTAGCAGAAACAGGTTAAGCATGCATTTAACAGGTCAGAGCCCGCGTGCCGTCCTACAAACAATCCACGCACAAGAAGGCAATTAAGGTTAATTGTCGCTGTATGCTTGCAGTAATGACTGTGTCCTATAACTACCGCAAACTTCTGTGCATGCTTAACCTGTTTCTGCTACTCATGTCTCTGATGACTAATCCGCGACGGTGTCGAAACGTCAGGCGAATAAACATTGTCCTAGCGATCGAGTCTTCTTCTCAACATGAGGAGTTCCCAAATCAGAAGTCAGTGAAAACAGGGTAGTTTGGATATGCTTTTTACTGTGAGAAAGGAGCCCACATGGCACTAACTGTTTGTACAGGTAAGTTCTATTCATGAGTATCCATCTCTGTGCATCTTCGCACTGTATGTTCCTAGGTGCCTATGTCACCTGCAGCCAATCAATGAACGAAGAACCTTGATTGACCAATACTAAGACTCGGGTGGCTCCGGCAAATAATCGGCTAGCTGCGTCAAGTCGACGGAAAGGCATAAGTTATAGTTTGCGCTGATGGCCCCGCGAGCGCACTGTGCAAAGCAGAAAAGAAGATGTTACAACAGCAAGTGTGAGAAAGGGACTGTCACTGTAATCTCTCCAAGACCGGAGGGCGAAGTTAAACGACTCCGGAAGATGTGCATCAATTTAGAAGAAATGCGTAATTATTAGAAAAATGAACATGATATTACCACCAGCTACCTGTTGACGCAAGTTGTGTTCATCGGTGTTTATTCAGCAGTGAGGATAAGACGAGTTTGCGGCTATAGAAGCACACGGATTAGACAGGTGCGTGAAGAGAATTCACAAGTTGCCTAAGAATTTGTTAACTGTAGGGAATCTGAAAATTCTTCTGTTATGTGAGCATTCAGCAGGTACGGCCATACTCGTGGATGGAGAAACTGAAAAATATTAGACTCCAACTACTATGCACTAATTTTAGAGCTGATACCCAAAAGACAGCGCACAGGAAGCCTGACCACTTGACATAGGTTTTTGGAGGCCTGAAAATAAACGCCATCCTGCATATCGCCTTTCGCTTCACTCTTGTCTTGTGTGTGAAATGCTATTCGTTACTCTAAACATCAATTTACCTCCTGGCTTTTATATCTGCTCATGAAAGTTATAAAGATTTGAAGGATACTTGACAAAGATAAAATATAATATTGATCCGGACGTCAGAGTTTCTTTTCAGGGTCTGTCGAAGACCAATAAGCTGTATAACTCTCAAAATACCTCCATCAACCTACACATTTTTGCTACTCTTCCCGTCGGGATTCATCCAGCAGCTGTTATGTTAACTGGATTTAAACAGAAAGACTTGTATTATGTACGTTATAAGAAAGGTATAATATTTCTTTCATACTTCCCTTGTATATAGTGTGCAGCAAAATTTCAATCTGAACACACTTCTGCGTAGCTTCATTGAGTTTCCACAAAGACGACACGAGACGCGCAAGTGAAACATGTCATCATTTCTTTGTAAATCAAGACATGACCACCTCTTTGTTACCTTAAACTCAGACAGAGTGGCTCCATTCTTTCTAAATAAGCACGGCATACTAGATTTTTACTGGCGTTCTTAAACGAAGTTGTACTTTCTCGAAAAGACTGTGCCCTCTTTGAACCGGGGCCCTGCGCGCGCGTCTCTCTGTCTGCTAGCGTGGTGTGGGTGTGAACTCAGACAGATTGGCTCCGATCTGTCTACATAAGCATTACATTTTAGCTCTTTTACTAGCGGTGTTACACGAAGTTTTACATTCTCGGGAAGGTTGTGTCCTCTTTAAACCATGGCTGCCATATTTTGGGCCAAATTGAACAGCATTGCTGTAGACTTTACTAGATGTCGAAGGGTAACAATGCTCTTTTTATAACGTACGGTACTCTCTTGGCCTTTTTCTAGTGTTGATGCATTTCAATGGCAGTTTGGATTACTTTGTATGCAAATGCTGAGATTCTTCTGTGAAGATTATACCATGTATTAGCATTCTGCCAATTGGATGAAAGGTATTTGGACACAGGCGAAGAACGGCACATTTTTGCAAATTAAAATCCAGGAGCCACCTCTATGTCCACATTTTCAGTTTGCACAGGCTATTTTGGACTCAGTTCTGGTCAGTCAGGAATTCAACATCCTCGTCAAACTTTACCTTATCGAAGTCTAGTTACTAAAGGCTGTCATCAACATAAAAACTGAAATGTAATCCGGGGCTCGAGACCTAGGGAAGACCACTAATCACGTTGACTCAGTCCGACTTATACTTTCCGCTTTAGATGCGTTGTTTTTCGACCAATCAAAACGTGAATCATCCAGTTCAGAAGCGCTTAATTTATGCATGTTCGATACGCACGACATCAAGTTGGACCAGTAATTTCCTTCCTGTGCTTCCTCCTACTGTGGGCTTGCTCCAAGACACTTATCGGGTTATATCCTGGTTTATGCTGTAAGTCAGCACACAAAGGCAGTTCAGTTAATTCGTATTTGCTTACGACATACATTTTGTTGCTCCATTCTCTCCGCATGACATGGGAGCTTGCTACTGTACCTCGTTTTTCTAATGCCCGTGTTTCTTTTATGACCCTTTTATCGTTTAATTGATGACTAGAGGTCAAGCATGCGGTTGTTTTCCATAAGGTAGTTGGCTTTAACTAGAAGTTCTATAACTATGACTAGAATTCTTCGACAATATTGTGTCTGCTTACCAGGTCTCCTTAGAAATCCTACGTCGTATTGTGTTCAAATGACCTTTCCCTATATTTCCCCACTTTCTTGTTTACGGTTTTGAAAATAAGAGGCAACGCATACAATTGACGATAGTGAGTTTACTTTCTTGATGACGCCCTCTTGCTTACTGAAAACGACATCTAAACAGAAGAAGGAGATGCGATCACTGAAACAAGATTTTTATTTGCCTGACGTTTCGGATTCTTTCAGGAATCCTTAATCATAGGTAATGATAACATAGCCATGGTCATGCGCAGATGGGGTGGAGAAATGCACGGGCTACACGGTATTCATAGTTCATAGTGGTCATCCGCGTGCGTGTGATAATTGTTCACTTCTGTTGCCACCGCTTGGGTCTTAATTGATGCCGTACTGGCTTGACACTTCGCGTTCGACTCACTAATTGCCACAATTGCCTTGTCAGCGTCGGATGCGGATCCAATAATTGTGTGACAATTATACCCGCTGTCGTCAGAAGTGTTGCTGCGCCCGGCCACTCCCACGTGACTGATTCTCTTGCTCAGGAAATTTCTCATTACGCTGTATGAGAACGCTAAATCGGTGCGCTTGCTGATAGAAGGATGGCCTGAAAACCATGACTCGAGCAGCTCGCGGCTCACGCGGTTGTCACCTCTTGCGAGGTCGAGTGAGCTGCATCCTGAGAGTCGGTGTCTTTCGTTCTCACCGCCGCTGTATGCTCGGCCATTCGCATCCCGAGTTATCTTCCCGTTTTTCCGACAGAGTTGCTTTGTCCACAACTGCACCATATCTGGTAAATCACTCCAGCCGTTTCCTGCCGTGACAGTGGGTCTTTCGGTCTCAGGACCCGGCGCCTGATGGTTGCTTCTGGCCTGTGCGCAACTCCAACTCCAAGTGGCGTGAGTAGGCGGCTGACCGCTTCCGATAAATTCTTCACGTACGGAAGAGCTCGCCAAACTTTTGGGCCAGCTGGATGTGGCTTCTTCTCTCTTTTGCCTATGCATTGGTTGAAAAAATTGCGCGGGTAACCATTCGCTCTCAGTACTTGTGGAAGGTGTTGTTATTCAGAAACTTGGTCTTCCACTTCGCTGCAATGCGTCCCAATGCGCCGATATAGCACTCTTATGCAGCTGCGTTTGTGACTGATCGGCTGGTTGTATGTGCATCTACTAAGTTACTAGCCTTTTGGAGCAGGTTATATTGGTGGCAACAGCTGGCGCCTGTTCAAAAGAATAACGAATCATTGTTCATCATGGCTTAGAAAAAGTGAAATTTAAAGCATAAACCTCGCTTTTCTTGCGCAAATGAGACCACCGCAGGCCGGGTTCTGCCATCGGGAGGTCACGCTGAGGACATCGCCGATGGCTGCCTCGATCGGCCACTCGTGGAGAGCCCATAGGGAACAATAAATACTGGCCCTTAAATACGCCATTGTGAACAGAAGGCGCACTCTGTTGCCGAGACGTTCTACCGACGACCCGAGGTTCTGCTGTTGGGACAAGAGACCTGTTGGCCTACACGCGAGCGCCCTACCGACGACAGAAGACATGTTGCTAACTACAGAGAACACGCTGCTGACGGATACACAGAAGAGAGAACTGACAGTAAAGTATTGTCTACTATCCTGATTTACCTTCTCCTCTTAAGACGTAACTGGGGGATATAAAAAACTTGCATGAAAAAAAGGAAAATCATTGACTACATGTTTTAACGTGTACCTTGATCGCACTTGAATTTACTGGACTGAAGTGAATTTATCATAAGTACGCGTATGCACGCTTACTGGTTTTCTGGACCAAATTATTTGCAAGCCTTCCTGGTGCTCGGAGGTCGGAATACTGCTAGTGTCTGGATAAGTGCGGAATATTTGGCAAACGACGATCAATCTACTAACCTCTGTATGTTATCCTGGCATTCAATCGAGTGCAGTAACAGTAATGAAGACATGAACAGCTGTCTTTTTCTCGTAGTTGGCCATTTAAAATGTATGCGCTCACTCTCAACACCAGATGGCTGGAATCTTGGACAGCGAACTGGTGTGCGTGGGAGAAAAGGGATCATATTCCTCCCTGAGGGTCGTCTTCCAACGACGCTAACTGCATATTCCCCACTTCATGTAAACAAGCGGGCGTGCACTTAAGCTATCACGTAGCGCTAAAAGCGGTGGCTTTGAAAAGCGCCAGCTAACAGGATAACTCAGTCATTCTTTCAGAGGAGAGAGTCAAGTTGTACTGATTCCTTCTTAGTGCGGCCTCTACGGCATTCCCCCCAAAAAAGATCGGAGACGTCCGTGTGTTGATGAGAAACCTTTGCCAAATGTGTGCAGACCAGATATATGCTACACTCCTCGTTAATCTGGTTAAACATGTCAGTAACTAAGCCTGATTCCGCCTTTTACGTAATTGACTCCTGTTTGACACCGGAATCAGGGATGACAGAATGTGCAGATAAGGGGTGTGTTGGATGGCCAAGTTATCCACAGTTGTGCTTTGTGTACCGTTTGCAGTGATTTGCGGTCCATTGTATTCCGCGCTGGATGCGGTTTGCGCATGATGACTGCTTTGTTCGTGTTTACTCTCAGGACAAAATCGGCACAGTCAGTGGTGAAGAGATCCATGCTCCTTTACATACCCTCTTCTGACGTGGTTTTGAGGATGTAGCCGTCCACGAAGAGCAGTTTGTGGGCAATAGTTGCAGACAGACGCGTTGGCGGCGGTATATATCCGCTATTGAAGAGGTGTCCCTCGGTTCTGTAGGTGATGGGGATCCCAGGACGTTCAACCTGTTAGACATCCATCAGAATGACAGCGAACATGAGACTGAAGAGGGTGGGAGTGAGAACACAGCCCTAAGTCACTCCATTAGTCACTTCAAACGCTTAGAATGTCGATCGGTTTACAGTGATGCGCACCATCATCCCGTCGTGGACCTGACGCACCATGTGCGTGAACTGATCAGGACAGTACAGTTTCCCTATGATTTTCCAAAGGCAATCAGGATTCACCATGTCAACAGCTTTCGTCAGACTCACAAAGGTCATATAGAGGCACTTCTCTTACACCTGGCAATCGGTGAAAATCGTGTCGATTATTCCGTGGTGCAATCGGAAGCCACATTGACATTCCGGGGCAGTCTCTGCTCTAGGTGGCTATTCATATGGTTAGGAATAACATATGTGAAGATCTTACCGGTCATTTTGAGCAGCGAGATGTATTTGTGGTTATCACAGAGAAGCCGGTTCCTTTTCCGCTTGTAGAGAGGGATGATTTCATTATTCGCTGGCCGTCTTCGTTGTAGAATTTAACTGGGAACGCATCGAAGCCTGGTGCTTTTCGGTTAGCGAGTTAACTCACGGAGCAGATGGTTTCTGAAAGAAAGGGCAGGAGATCCAGCTAGATGTTAATTTTCGCTTGAGGAGCCGATTGATAGGGGATGGTTGATGGACAGTTGATGCTACCTACAGTGCGCGGCTCAGCGCTTCGTAAGTTACAACTTATTTGTTAGAAGGGTTGTTTCGTCCGTCCTGAGATGTGGGGCGGTCCCTTTGAGTGGAGGGCCGTATATGGCCTTGATCATTGTAAATATTTTTTTGATTTGTAATGGTCTGCATATTCTTGAATCTCTACGGTCTTGCGAATAATCTCGGAGTACTGCATTTCCCGCAATTGTCGTTAAAAAGTTCAGCAACATCAGTAGAAGGGCGGCCAGTGCATGGTCTGCGCAGCCTTTTCTTTTCGGCGAACAGGTTCCGGGTGGCTGGATCGTCTTCTTCAAACTAGACCGAGTGCTGACGATAAGCGCTTTAGAGGACGTCTCGAGCGTTCGAATGGACGGCGTCCCGCAGTTCCCAACTGCAACTTTCCATGTAAGCGTTTTAAGCTAGAGTTCGCAGACCTTTAGTCGATGAGCCAGTTATTTTGTGAAATGGAGACGGAGAAAAGGTAACTTTAAAAAAGTGGTCATTTATCTTGGGATATGCTGCGAGGTTGAAGTCAAAACCTCATCTAAGAGATAATGGCACTGATTCATTAAGGCCACGGCGTCATGGACCGCCTTGGTCCCCAACACGTCCCACCGATCTCGCTTCCGGACGAGAACCTAGTCCAGCAACTGTCAACGCCCCGGCCTTCAGTGGAACCATTTAGCCTTCTTCCGCGTCGGAAGGCGAATGAAGATGTTGGGCAACAGGAGTTGGTGTTCCGCGCAGGGTCGCAAAAGAAATACGGTGTAAGCATTACAGCTACCGAGACCGCGAGGACCCAGCAAGATCCTGCCAGACAGCCTGGTCTGTCCCGAAGTAGTCGTTGAATTCGTCTACCTTCGGTGCATAAAACTGGTGGGGGCGTGCAGGTGCTGGTAAAAGGTGTTCTTTCTCTCATCAGAGGTCATCATCGGGAGGAGGGGGCATAGGCGCTGATAGTAGTGGCGATTGTGGTTCTCCGTAAAGGTAGATACAGGGTCATCAGACGGTCGCTGATGCCCTACGGTATATAGGACAGTTGCCATCGAGCTGACCCTACACAGAGAGAATAGTCTCACTGAAGACAGTGATATCTAGTTTGTAACGCACCAATTCTCTAGCGATGAGTGCCATTTCCTGTGCAGGTTCATTCCTCCTCAAATTGTTTAAACGGGAAAGATCATTCCAGGTTGCTATTTTGAGCGGCCACATGTGAGCAGCCCGGAGGGTACTGCAGAAGATAAAACAAGTAGGATGCTTTTTTGTTCCGTGTGTCGACCACCTATATTGGTGTCTGAATGCAATTTTAACAAACCCAGCATTTTTAGGGTGCCATTTCCAGTTCAGATCCCCGCAAGAAGGTAAATAGCGCTATCCCTAAATAGGGCTTCTCAGTCGTCTCAGACGACTATCAAACTTTACTATGGGTTACGGATTGGTTTGTTGAGAGAACGACCCGATTGAACTGGATCGCCTACGTGATTACATGTCACCCTCGCCGCAAGAATACGTGACTGTAGGAGATAGTGGCGTGGAGCAAAAGCACGCGTTAGGAGCCGCTACGTGTAGCCACTAATAATCTGATGCAACCTTCCACATTTCGCGGAAGGGCCCTAACCAGACGCCCCTACAAACGTGCAGTGAGATGCGCGTGAATTAAATTACCGAAAGTATACTTGGGCTGTAGCTACCGCACTTTCTTCCCCTTCCCAACCTAGGTCCCGTGTCACGAATAAGTCGAGGCGAAAGAGGTCGCAGATGACTAGCTTGGCGGGAACCACTTCTAAGCGGGCGCCACACTCGGCTTAGATGCCTTGGAGTAGGAATGACATAAAAGCCAAATTAGGAAGGAGCCATTGCAGCGTAACTGTCAATCCGGCAGTCCGCCACTCCACACAAACAGACCCTGCGTGGTCCGAATCATCCCATTATTTGGCAACCTTCCAAGCCATGGCTTTTGGTGCACCGAGATATTTTTAACCATGTTTACCTCAACCTCCCATTTCCAGACCCTCACCACCTTCCAAGCTGGTCAGTTAGCACGCACTAGATGAATTTTCAAGTAAGCGATTGGTTTAATGCGTCACGAGGTGCCGTGGAGATGGCGACAGGCTGCGACTGAACTCATAATGGTACTGCTGCTACTTGTGGAGGAGGAGGAGGAGGAGGAGGAGGAGGAGAAAAGGAAACGATGTTAGTTTCGGCAGTTGTTGTTGTCGCCATCTACCTATTGGCAGAAGAGAAAAAAGAAAAATAAGTAGGCGAAACACCGACAAAATACGGAGATGGTACTATATGGCTGAATAGCACTGGTCAGTGTAACCAGTTCAGTTCTATAGTATTTGTTCCGAAATTGCAATTTTTATTCAACCCTACGCTCTGTAAAACATGCGTATCTTATAACAGTTGACAGCATTCTCATAAAGTGAATTCCGATTGGAGACCTTATTCGATGCCTTAACTATTGATTTGGAAATGAAGTCATATTAAAATTCACGGTAATCTCTTGACCTTAGGGCCTGTCGAAAGGAGAGATCGTCGACTACAGAAGGTTACCCAAGTCGAAAAGTCAGTAAGACCAAAAAGGTAGGACAGGGTACTGTGAAAAGTAACTAACAAAAGGTTACGGGATCTGGGAGTGCCCACCAGCCAATCAGCAGAAGGTGCATAGCTCACAAGACAAAGGGCAATAAATCAAGTTGACCTTGAGGATTCACGCGACCGGCACGCCAGCATGGTTTGCGCATAGGCATTATGGGTCACGCTGGGCGCTGCGGCGAATTTGGCCATACGCGCGCGAGTGGCGGCGCATAGATTGACAGCGGCGAAAACGTGTGAACACAGGAAGATAATCACAGGACCACCACAGGCCAATGAACGACGACTAAATAAAGAGTTAAATGCTTCTAATTTGGCACTTTCTGCTTATTTGCTATTTTTTCCCGTCAATTAATTCAAGTGGGTGCGGTATCGAAACTGCGGGCTGCCAGTAATCGTTCCGGTGACGGGCTGTTTTTGACACAAGTAAAAGCTCGCTGTTTGCTTCACATTTTTTGGTACTTTAAGCCTTTTTTGTCTTCAAGTAAAGAAGTTGTTGCTGGAGGAGTGCTTTTTAACTTCTCCTCTTTAACAGGAGCAGAGGCCAGCACTGGCATCGCAAAAGTGCGAGGTGACTATCTGAGGGTTGAGAGTGAAAAGTACATTTTTATGGTATATCGGGATACAAAGAATCTATCGACAAACGCCACTTTTGTGTGACTTGACTGTTTGGTTATCGCTTACCTTAACTAAGGTAAAACGTTCTTAGATCATGACGTCCCCTTTTTCGAAATCCAACGTCATTAAGATTCAAAAGGATCTAAACAGCTAAATAACAGTCATTATAGGTTAAACATTTGACATGGTCCCTTCTTCAACACGGCTATGTTGTGCAAATAATCTTTAATTGTGACTTACGACCTTTGAGGCACCTGGGGATGTAATTGTGAGTAGCAAGCAGTTCTGCTTTTATTATAATAGCGGTTTGTATCTGTTAACATTTATTTCACTAGGCCTGATACCACGTAGCCTTTTAGAGAAAATAAGAGAAAAGGGAATTAGTTCACAGCATCGGGATTTTGGCATTCATGGTGAAATTCGGGCACGCTTTTGTTATTTATTGAACGAGGCTTCTCAATTCAGCTTAATATTTGGTACTCAGAATGATGGACTTGAAGTGGAAAACGCCGGCACTCTGATCAACTTTGATGTTCGGAACATAAACATTGAGTAGAGTTCCCTTTATATCGAATGGAAATTATATTTTTGCTTCATTTAATTTCCGGAAAAATAAATAAACGAACCTAGAGTAAAGCCCACGAGCCAAACCTTTTTAGATGCGGTTTGAAAGTTGCTATGACAATTTGGGCTGAAAGCGATCAGTTACCATACTGACAGCACAGGCCCTAGCTAAAAGTCTAGGCACGCGTGTTCTGCCGACATTTTTGTCGCTATGTGACGCAGCTGTGAAGTGTTTGGCTCTACGGTTGGTTTCCGAGCGTTCACTGTGTTTTTGGGAAATATAAATTCCAGTTTTCATCCTGCCCTATTTAACTTCCAGGTTTGCTTCCCAGTTCGCACACTAATGGCCTCAGAAATGTAACCAGGTAGAATGAAACTGCACTTCTTATAGCGGGAAACCACAGGGAACGCTGGGTGACCCACTCAAGAGCTGAATCCCTTACGCCTGCGTCATGCAGCAGCACAAGATTATCAGAGGGGGTTAAGTGAGTTAAACCCTAGCAACTGCAATCTTCAGGCCATAGTTATTTAGTAGAGAAGAAGTCGGTGGAGGCCAGAATCGGAGGAATAGTTTATTTTGTACACAAAGGAACGAAGAATAGATGGAAAGAAGTTGGACTTCGCAGCACACGTCATTCCGCTGGAGCCCTGGCAAGTCAGTTAGGGCCCTAGCGACCGGAAAGTTCAACAAAATAATATGTGCACACTGCAAACGTGATCCGAGAGATGGCTCTTACATTCCAATGTGCAAAATTGTGCTGGCCACTACCTAAGCTCAACGGACTACCTTAAATATCACAGCCCACGAGCATATCACTTGAACAACACTCAAATTCCCATAGAATCTTAATAGGGAGGCCTCGACATTTGAATGCAGAGTCATCTGAAGCCATCCTTGCGATGCGTCAAGGCTACAAACAACGTCATGGGCGTTTGTGACTTCAAACAAGATCTCTTTGTTAAACTCTATGGCCTCCACGTGTGACCTCACCTAGTATGTGGCATGCAGGCGTGACAACCACGGCTCGCAAAAGACAAAATACGTCTCGAGGAATTGCAGTGTCGTGCGACAAAGCCAGTAAGAGGTATAAAATATCAGTCATATATCGAGAGACTGGAAGACCTAAATTTTTACCCTCTGTATAACAGGCAGCAAGGAGGTGAATGTACCTTAGTTTTTAAGACAATGCATGACCTTGAACATGGATTACGCTTTGAGGACCTCTTTCAGTGGCACCTCATGCCTCATCTTCGTGGACACGCAAGGAAGCTGCGCATGAAACTAGCTAAGCTAGATCGCCGCTACACGTTATTCATGCAACGGGCAAGAGAACAATGGAATAATCTTCAGAATCAGCTGTGGAGGCGACATCCCTGCAACTTTTCAAGAAATGATTGAATATTTATATGCATCCCCTTTGTCTCTCGATAAACTGAACCCGAACTACAGACAAGATTGATTTATAAAAACAACGCTACTTGCAGTTTGTAAATACCATTTTAAAAGTTAAAATATTTAAGCGTGTGTGTACAATGACGTGCGTGTTGATGCACTGGCATGTAAATAATAGGGTTTTCAAAACATTGTCCATTCCTCTGACCAAATGAACTGAAACGCGCATGTCTGAGCTTTTCTAATTTATATAATACTACGGCACTGTCCGTGTGGTAAATCAAATTTCAATGATACTAACGGTTTCGTCGAGGACCACTGATGTGGACTGAAAACACTGGTTTATCTGCCAATGTCATATGACCATATTCTGACGCAAGGTCGGAAGACCTAAGTTTGCGGCCAGGCCTCACTTGACTATTTAGTCATATGCTCTAATAACCGAAGCACGAGATCATCGTTTGTTAGCTGTGGTCCGTAATGCTAAAACTCACATGTCAGTGGCTTTTATCGATCTAACCTCCTAGCGGGACGGCATGAGTGGGCACGGTTTTGTCTTGAAAATTCAGTCTAAAGCCGTCGGAAGCAAATGCATAACAGTGAATAATCGTTGGTGGAAAAACCATACCTGCGCCCAGACTGGCTGTTTATAGCTTAGTTGCCTCGTCCATCAATAAGAAGTCAACTCCGATCAAAGTAGACACCGTTTTTTAATCTATTAGTCATTGCGTCTTGATCCGCACAATACTGAGTAAATGACTAAGTAAGTGTGCCATACGCTTGACCGAAAATGCACCCGTTATGAGACTAAAGGACACAAGTAACATAGGCGTTCACAGAGGAAGTCGCTTAATCGAGTATACAGATAGTTCGGGCTAAACAAGGAGTAGCTATGCCAGTAAAAGGATGATTAAAGTTGCTAAATTGAGCTTTAACAATTTAAGGCGTTTATAGATCTTTTGAGCAACGGAACACTCATTGCAAATCTCATACTTGTCTAAAAAGACATCGTATCGAGTTAAGCTTTTTGAAGGCAACCAGTCGCAAAATATATGCTTCAGCACTACAGTACTTCTACTGTGTTATCGTGGTATGGCAGAAAGGTGGCTGCTTTAATCTGGAAAGAACTTTACAGTGGTATACTCAAAGCAGAGCCTAACAAAGTGGCCTGCAGACGAAGGTAGGAAGAGCGTAAATGCATTTTATATTCCAGTTACCTTTGTTGAGGACATGTTTATTTTCCTATGCTATAATTTTATAATTCCGACCAGACACACCATGCGAGAAGGTAAAACGGCCATGTACAATTCTCTCAGAATTTTGCAGTTCAGTAGTCAAACAACAGAAATCTAAATATGACACCTATTTGGCTTTTTATGAGCTAGTAGCATTAACAGGGATGTAAATTTAAACTAGGCATGTAAATGGACCTCCCAGTATGTTTATGAAATTGCTGACTTGGTATATGCTTCCTCTATAATTATTATGCAAGTCGCGCTTCAATACTTTCACTCCCCTTGCTTTGGCAGAGGTAACCAAGGTAGAGCTGGTCTGCCTTGCGTGCGCTTCCTCAAATACCTTGTTGTGGTGGCTTAAGTTATCAGGAAATACTCCGGCCGCTAAGACCTTTTGGCCTGGTTCCCTATGAGTAGAGAAAAACCGGGACAACCGTTGGGAAGGAAGAGTATGCAGAAAGGGGTTGGAAGGAGGTTGCTGATGGACGAAAGCACGCGCGGAGCCGCGACGTCCAAAGTGTGAGACCGGGGTAGGATAGTCGTCATGGCGCCTTAAATGAGGTCATGTGTGAGTCAGCCTTGAAGGTGCTTCTCCCGATTGGACAGCCGGGATTGACCGAGAATCAAACAGTCATGGGTACGCACGTGCAGACGCGGACCGTGCCAGGGAGACCGCAGGCAAAATGAGCCGCTGCACCAAGGTCCTCAAGGCTCTCGCGGGTACATCCTGGGGCTGCGCGAAAGAGACTATGGCGGCCGCGTCTCATTTATGCGGCGCCAGTCTCTTCCAGGCTCCACCACCTTCAGTCAGCATATAACGCCGCCTTCCGCTCAATCACGGGCTGCTACAAAATGGCACCTATCGACTATCTTCATGCACAGGCCTGTGTTCTGCCGATCGTTTCCCACAAAGCACTCTTATGCCAGCAGTTTTGGTGGACTTGTTCGCTACCTCACCATCCTAATCACCCCCCTTTGTTCTGAACCCCACCGCAACGTTCGTCCATCTATTAGAGATCTCCACTAGGAAGTTGTCGCCTCATGTCTCTCATATCTACACGTTGGTGGCCGGTTGCTGCTCTTGTTCCAGACATCAGTGCCGAAACTGATACGAAGGCTTTTTTGACGCACAGGGTATCATATTTTGGTGTTCCCGCGACTGTAACAAATGACCGCAGTTGCGTGATCGTATCACTTTGGGATCACCAGTATGTTGCGGTCAATGATGTAAGATCTACTGTAACCATAAACACTAAGGCTGTTCCGTCTAATGGACGAAGGTAATCAACTGTTGGGAGCAATTTACTGGGTACACAAGGCAAGTTGCCGTGGATTGACCGTTTGCTTGCGTGTGAACAAGGCGACTGTACGGGAGCGTGTGGGCAGCGGAGTGTTTTTTACGGGTTTGTCATCGTTCGTGTCATTACGCGGGAGTGCGTGTTGGGTATATGATAGGTCAGGTTAAAAGGGACAGTCAGGGGCACATGAACGCAATGGACCATGGGTGGCAAGGTAGGCTGGCCCATGTGCGTAAGATGCGCCTGAATGAGTTGAAGTCAACTCTGGAGGTGGTCACGCTTCGGTGGAACTTACTTGTACTTGATCCGATTAGCTCCTGTTGTTGGATGAATCGGCTTCACGGATGTCACGGATAGCGGCGGCCCATTGGCGGCGGTCGAAAGCAAGCTCAGCGCAGATTTTAACCCATTATTTGTTCCAATGTCGCAAGCCGTAAACGGTTACGAGGCCCATCCGTTCGACGTCCGACTTGGCGGTGCTGAGCCATGTCTTCAGTTGACCGTCTTGTCGATATCTCCAGTTTACACTACGAGCGAGGTTCACGACCAATCTACAGAGGTCTGTCGATGACTTGCGCAGGACATGGGCAAACCATTGCAATCGGCTATGTTGGATGTACGACGCTATACTTGGTAGTTTGAAACACCTGCGGACTAGCGCGACATTGAAATTCGATCCTGCCAGAAGACTCTTGAGAGGCGTCGAAGACATAAACGGTCAAAGACTTCGAGTGATAGGATGTCTGCCTTTCTTACTGGCCGTTTCTCAGGCATATACTAATACCGGCGTGATTGATGCTTTGTATAGCAGCAGCTTAGTACATGAGCTGATGTCTGAGCGAGACCAGAGTGGTCTGACTAGCAGCCTAAATGCATTTCTGGCCTGTGCGATTCAGTTCTTGATTTCATATTTGGCCTGTCCGTTAGCTAGCATATTCGAGCCTAAATAGCGGAAGCAGCTAACTTCTTCGATGGGTTGACCGCTGATAAGCAGTGGTTGTGCTGTGCTGAGATAGTTAGTTGGGAGCTTCGACTTGCGTACATTAATTGTCAGACCAAGAGTTGCAGCGAAACTGGTGATTTGGTCTAGCGTTGGCTGTATTAACTGAGGGGTTTTATCAAGTATGACAATGTCATTGGCATATTCCAGGTCAGGTACTCTGAATTCGGGGCTGATTTCACATCCACTGTCAGGGAGAATTGATTGATGCGTCACCCAGTCGATCAAGAAGCTGAAAAGTGCTGGGGAAAGAGGGTACCTTTGTCGAACTCCACAAGTCAGAGGGAAAGAATTTGAGTCTTCACCAAGGCTTTGATCAGATTGAGCAACTTTAGGGGGAGACCATCAGCAAGCAAGATTTGCTATAAAGCTTCTCTGTCGGTGGAATCAAAGGCGGTCTTGAAGTCAATGAAGCAAGCGGTGGTGAACTGTTGATTTTGGTGTCTTTGTTCCAGTTTGCGACGTAGAATGAAGATCTGGTCAATACATCTTCTACCTGGACAAAATCCTCCTTAGTTAGGACGAGTGCGAAGATTGCGCTCAGTCGAAAATCTACAACGATGGTCGCAAACACTTTGGCGGCTATATCTATGAGGCTGATGCCGCGATAATTTCAGCATATTATCATGTCACCGCGCTTCGGTATCGGTAAGATAATGGACAGTGACCAGTCAGTGGAGATGACTTCGGTAGTCTATATAGTCAAGTACAGTAAGTGACGTGGTTCCGTCAAATCAGAACAACCAGTTTTGTAGGCTTCTGTCTGGATACCATCGTCACTCGCTGCGTTCCGACATTTCACTAGTTGCAATACCGATTCCAATTTAGCTCGCGTAGGTGGCTCGCAGTCAACATCGTATGGGATAGCAATTGATAGCTGTAGATTCGCAGGTGAACGTATAGGCGGTTCCAGTATCTCACTGAAGTGCTCTCGCCATCGATCGATTTTGTCAGCCATATCGTTTATCACTTGACCCGCGTTATCCCGAACGGTAGTGCAGGGTGGTTTATATTTGCCAGCTGTTTTACGTAAAAGGTGATAAAGCTGGTGGAAGTTACCAGAGTTTGAAGCTGATTCCATGGAGCCAGCTAACTAAGTCCAGTGGTTCTGACGGTCGCATCTTGCTGATCGCGTAGTTTGATGTCTCAATGAGTGGTAGTTCTTTGAGTTTGACAACCAAGCGATCGTAGCTTGTGCCAAGAGATGGAGCATCGTTGTGGATATCCTCTCCTTTCTCGGTACTATGTGTTGTTGCAAGCTCGAATTCATCCCACTTTGTAGTGCGTCTCTCAAATATGGCTATCGCAGGGGGTTAAGTGAGTTAAACCCTAGCAACTGCGATCTTCAGGCCATGGTTACTTAGTAGAGGAGAAGTTTTGGGAGGGCCAGAAGAGTAGGAACAGTACATTGTGTACACAGAGGAAAAAAGAATAGATGGACGAAGTCTGACTTGGGACAGCGCGATTAGCCAGGATGCCAGCCGTGGTTCAAGTGGGGTTTTAGCCGCAGGCGTGCAAGCAGCGGCGAGAACGGGCATGGTCTGGTTGCCTTGACAGTTATTGGCCGGACAGACTGCATCGACCTAGGCGTGCCTGCGTCTTATTCACCGCCAGGGGGAAGCTAGCTTTTGCGTTATCTGTGATTGGCTGTTGCAGAGGCCGTCTTTAGTGCAGATGCACGCGTTAGGAGCGGTTGGCCTTCGGGCATGCTTGCTGATGTGGATTGAGTCACCACATGGCCAATTAGTATCGGGCAAAGTTTGATTATCGACGTTATCTTGAGTTTCGATGTGAAAAGTGGACTGATCTCTGATCCGTTCAGTAAGAATTTCGTTGAACGCTACACGGGTTTCTGTGTTTGATAGTGCCATAACGTTGACACGTTTTGGGGGCAGTTTTTTACTTCAATTCCACAAGCGGAGCTTAAAACGGGCACGGACAAGTACAAGTCGGATACTGAGGTGGCCCACTTTGAGCGTACTAAGATGTAGTCTATCTGGTTTGCCGTTTGTTTCAATTACATGTTAGCAACTGCCGATAAGGTGTTGAAAACGAGTGTTTGCAACGACGAGATGGTAATAATCAGCAAATGTTATCAATCGTTCTCCGTTGTCGCAACGTTGGCCCAGTCCGTATTTTCCGATCATGTGTCTCGTGGTTTTATCGCATGGGCCAGTCCTGGCATTCCAGTCTCCAACGACAAAGAGCAAGTCTCTAGGGGGTATCCTGGCCACTGCAGCTTGAAGGCGTTCATAGAACTCAGTCTTAACTGCTTCATCCGCTTGCAATGGTGGGATATAAACGGCAACCACGGACATATTTGCTATTGTGCCTTTAAAGCGCGCTGTGGCAATCCGCTCTGAGATAGGCTCAAAAGCTAAGAGAGTGTTAGACACCTGTTATTGCCACCCCGTGCATTCCTGTGTTCGTTTGTGGTCCACTGTGGAGGAGCACGTACACAGCATCCTCTTGTGGGACCTTGATTTCTCTCGTTCCAGAGTCTGGGAGACGAACTTCTGACAGACAGTCAACGTCTACCTTAAAGTTCCACAACGCGCGTGTTAGCAGTCTTTGACTTCCGGCATCAAGCAATGTCCGCACATTCCAGCAACCGACGTTCAAACTGTGTCGTGAATTTAGGGTATTGGCTTGCATATTTGACAATCCGGGCACCAGACGACCACGGAGCGCGTCGCTTCCCGGGGACGCCGTAGCAGTATTGAAATCAATGATATTTGTATTGTCCATGAAGTTTCTTGGGAATTTTTTACAGATGGCGCTCCCGGTGTTACATGCCATTGCCCTCTCTTTGTCATGAGTATACCCACGTGGCCCGCGAACCACCAGCGGGAGGTCCAGGGTTGGATTTCGGTGGAACGGCTGTTGGTCAACGGGATTGTCTCGGCAGACAGAATGCAGGAGAAAGTGGGGACACTAGAGCAACTGTTAGGTCAAACCTAGGGGACCGGGACGCCAGAGGAAGGAAGCATTAGAACAGCTGCTACACACTATTCTCCCAAATTGTTCTCTGATATGGAACTAAGTGCGTGTCTGACCATCGGTTTCAACTATATAAACCAAATGCACCAACAGGTTGGTAAAGGAGGTGACGGCCTTAGATTTTAGTTTAAAGTGATAGAGGACGTAGTTAGTGGCTCCGTACTCTTCACCTTCTCCAAGAGTCTCGAAAACTAAACGGGGTCCGGATAGAACTAAGTAAGGTCATAGTGACAAGCGTCTTCCCTAATAACTTAAATTGCCACGGTAGAGCTACGAAAAGGGCGAAGCTTTTAGCGAATATGTGCTGTTAGTATGGTAATTTTTTTAGTATTTACGTTAATGATGTCGGCTCAACTGGACTGTGGCAGCACCAGTTCCCTGCCTGTTAAAAGTGCCGAAGTCACACTGGAGTATCTTAAAGTACAGAGGCGTCATCTAATCAATATCATTTCAACCACCCACAACGTTTGCATTTATTCTGAGCTACCTAGGCCATGGAGAATTCAAACAGTCTTCACCCTGGCACAGGCGGCGGCAGCCAAATACTGGTCATGAGAAAAACCCAGGAATACTATTGGGGTGCTCAAAAGAAAATATTCTGCTCGTAACTTCCAAATAATCCAAAGATCCCGCGGTGTTAAAGGCATTCTGTAGGTACGTGCGTTTCAACAAGAAAACTCGTGGAGGCAAAAGAGTGGCTAAAGTTAGTAGAGAGGACCCTTGCTTCTGCCGTCTTCAGGCCTGGTTCCGTGTGGGAAGAGAAGTGGGACTTGAGGTGGGAGAAATAGTCGATTCTGTACAGAAATATTGGAAGATAGGTCGAAGAAAATGTTCAACTGGACGAGTGCGCGTCCGCAGCCGCAAGGACCGGCTTCCAAAGTGCGAAAGCGCGTAAGTCGTCCAGCGCCTCCAGCGAAGTCATGGATGAGTCAGCCTCATGAAGATGATTGGTCACGTCAGATTGCAATCGGCAGACATTTGGGCGTACGTGCTAACATTCGCGAGAGGCGAGAGGTTGAGCGTTGCAGTTGAAGTTGCGTCAGTACAAAAATGCTGGCCAATTTTATTGGGGGCTGTATCGAAAGAAATTGGTATCCGAACAACCGCTGGAGAGCACTGCGGAGTTTTCGTATAATTATTACTACCGAAACCCTGAGGAAATACGCTAAGAACAAACTGTAAAGCGGTCGTGTGGCGATAGATAAACTACAGCGTCACGTGTTCGAAAGTCCTGCCGTTCTGGACACCCTAACCGAGGATGAAAGACAATAATTTAGCAGCTATACGCAAATTATAGGAAGAAGGCGTGAAGACGCCAAGAGTTTGCCATTTTTCAAAGGATACACAATATAAAGCAACAATCAGAACTACTCCAAACATCCAGATCGGTATGTACACAATCATTCCTCTATGAAACTTGATAAAACATCACTTGAAGCATTACCCCTGGGTCCTAAATTCTGCATGCCTGGCCAAAAAGTTAGAGTTAGATACCCAGTTCGGAAAAATTATGCAAAAAAACTTACGATCTAAAGCCCATCTCTACAGATAGTGTGCTGCAGTTTAAATCAACACTAGTGAATTGCAGTTATAAGTACCTGATAATAGCGTATGAGAGAATAAAGATACCTTGGTTATTAGATCAGATAAAGGAACGGACGTCGTTATAATGAACATATCGGAATACGTAATGAAGATGCCGGCCATACTTTCGGGCCGGACGTAATTCAAGAAAGAAGAGAAAAAAACAAGTTTGCATGGATGGAGTAGAGATTCAACTAACCGACTGCATAAGAAGACTCTACAAAGGGGGGTATCATAATTGACCCTAACTTCGGGCACCTCCGACCAGAAGGCGCTCGCATCCCTCGTTTTTATGATCGACCGATGATTCACAAGGATGGCCTGCCAGTTCTTCTGATTTTTGACATGCGCAACTCACCGTGTCATGCAGTAGCGAAGTGGTTGACAGGGAGCCTCAAACCCTTACGATATCAGCTGACGCTGCGTACCTATCGAGATATGTTCGAATTTATCGACGACGTCGAAGACACTAAATTAATGACATGATACTTTCTCTACACTTCTCAATGTTGTTTACAAAAGCGCCGGTCACCGAGACGTTTGCGCGTTCCTACTGACAAATCAGCTGAAAATAGGAATACCGACAAATGCACTGAAGGAACTATTACTAAGATGCACATTCAATTTGCATTTACTTTTTGCCAACCAACTATATATAAAAATAGATGGCATTGTTATCGGTTTGTCTCTTGGCCCTTTCTTAACTAATGTCTTCATGCGCAAGCTGCAGAAATTTCAAATAAGCGATCAGATCGATAAATTAAAACACTGCGGTCGGTACGTTGATGAGACCTTTGTCATCACCGCAACAGAAGCCGGTGTAGATGCATTCTCAAATGCTGTCAATCAAGCATGTCCTTCCATTAATTTCACGTTGGAGGTGGAAACGATAGGTTCGCTTCCTTTCTTGGACGTCCTCCTAAGTCCGAGTCCTGACGGTAGCGGCCGAAGGTGTGTTTACCGAAAGAAAACTTGATCTGAATAGCATACAAACTCAAGCAGTTTCGTACCCATCCAGCAGAAACGCAATCTTGGCCGCTGCTTAGCACATAGGCCTAGACTAATTTGCTCGGCAAACACTATTGGAGAGAGCTTGAGAGAATCCAGGATCTCTCTCCTTCTCAATATGACTAAGTTCACACTGACTCTGCTTTCTGACGAAGGTTTGTAACTAATGATTTGATTTGGTTACTCGATAGATGCTGCTCCGGGATGGTAATCACCGATTATGTTGGCGCAAAGGACTTCCTTGGAATTTACCTCCAATAAACATGTTTGGCCCTCGATCGCGTAGGCGCAGTTCACGGAGGCTTGGATAGCGATCAATTGCCACGAGAAATTGCTTATGGTTCAATGCATTGGTTAAGGCTTTGCTAGAAAGTCCCCATAAGGTCACATGCGCGGGGTCAAGATCCGAACTAAGAGTCAAAGTGAGACCCTGACTTGGAACTACAAACAACCCCGAGCAGTAAACTATGGCGAATATTGGGTTTTTTCTCAGTCTCAAACCTCTAAATCCATGAGATATTGGCTCCTTGTAAAACTCCGCAAGTGACTAAGTCAAGTGGCTGATAAGAAAACCACGCGCAGAAGTTTAGCAGGCAGAATTTCCGATCGCGTGATCTGTGGGT
The DNA here is from genome assembly GCA_036362985.1 of Ligula intestinalis. Lineage (NCBI taxonomy): Eukaryota > Metazoa > Platyhelminthes > Cestoda > Diphyllobothriidea > Diphyllobothriidae > Ligula > Ligula intestinalis. The sequence continues at coordinate 40,567,395 of JAYGXS010000003.1, forward strand.
CAGATAATGAAGGCGGGCTGATTATCGAACCCCCGATATCAAAAGGTTTGGGTTCAAGAACTCTCGATGTGCCGTGCTACGGGTTTCATGTTGGAGAAGCTAAAGGAAGGATTGCGTTTTTTGCAAAAAGGTGCAAATTTTCGCTGTGTTTTCTTCTACTACTGCTGATGACTAAGAAGTCTCCAACAGCAACTCTATATACCTTGTTTGGACTGGTGCCCACCAAAGTGGTATTCGGACTCTCAAGTATTCGATCCAAGTGAAATGCCTATTTAAGTTCACCAATAGAGCTGAAAGCCATTTTGGCTCTTCCGAGCTCCAACATATTGTGGAATTCACTACATACGAAGTTACCTGACCTAAGCCTACCACTCGGTTGTGTTGGGAGGCACGCATTGCCGGGGGGCGTCACCTCCCATCAATAAATTTCTCGGAAAAAGAAGACAGAAGACAGTTTTTCACTCTTTTTAATTTCTACAATGAGGTGGTCTCTGAGGTTTATGGACAGGACTAGGTGACATGGCTTCCCTACGACATGATAAAGGCACAGGGAACTAATATTAATAAAGGTGGCTTTACGCTAAAGTTCTGGAAACTTAGGGCCTGAGGTCGAGGCTAAGGTCAAGATAAGGCTTAATATTAAGGGGCTGGTTAGGTTGAAAATAAAGGTTACGATTTAAGTTTGCACTAGGATTAGAGATGAGGATGGCATTTACCACAAGAACACTTTTATTACGTGGGGGAAGGTGTCCTGTGTCCTGTCAGGCGTGGCATGTATGCGATTCCGACCATTCATACAGCTATTACATTGACTTTCAGCTAACCCTGTGGCATTAGCCGAAGTCCTCGATGATCGGGTGAACTGGAACTTCCTCTAAAGCGAGCACTGACATCTGGATCTGAAGTATAGTGTCTGTAGTCTACAACTTCTCCTCTCAGGCGACAGGTGCAGCCGGAAACTGCGGTGAAGCGGCAGACCAAATTTGCTTAAGTCCCCTCATCGAATTGGGTGCATAATAATGGCCATTCTAGGGAAGCACGTTATGAGTCGGAGCAAAATACAGACCACTGGGAGTCTAGATCACCCACCATCATTGCGCTGGTCACCTTATCCGTTTGAAACTTCAGGGCCACTCAATCCTGTCACAAAGGCACTTGCGCCAAAGCAGCCTCACATCAGTCCAGACGCGCTGACCTGTGACCACTAGACCGACGTTGGCTCGGACACGCGTGCCTTCAGACCGTCGTAGCCATCCACGCGTCGCTTGAACAGGCCATCTCTTTGTCAGTGCAAAATAGACCTCTAGACCCTCCTTCTGTCCTGGGTAATGCAACACACGCCAATTGGGCAAGACTTCAACTTGCGCTCACAATCCTACCAACCTACATCAGTCGCCCATCTATCTCCCAGGCATGGCTTACCACCGGGTTTACATGATACACCATAAAGACAGTACAGGTACTAACCAAAAGCCTAGATACGTGTATAGTCTATATTCTGCTGGTGCATGGCACAGCTACGAGGGATCCGGCCCATTAGTGGGTCCCCCAGCGTTCTCATGTGCTCCACTTTTGACAGTTTTGCCTTTTTATTTCCTGAGAAATTAATTTCTACCTTGGAATCAATCAGCAGACCGAAATCTGACTCCATAAACGTTAAATATACAATTATTTGACATTTTAGACGCATGCACTAGTCTTGTAACCGGGCCACTGCCGCCTGGGACAGTAACTCGGATTTCTGTGCACAGGAGATTCTCCTTCTGGTGAACTCTGGTGTATGTGGTTAACTGAGGCCTGACGTAATTAATAAGTCACCCCAAGGTACAACTGAGAGCTCGACCGTTCGTTTTGTCCAGGTCAACCGTGCACTCCACAGCAAGTGATGCAGGGATAGTGGCATGATGGCCGGACAGTCAACATTGCTATGTCCTACGTCCTTGTTCAAGGCCCACCTTTTCAAGGTCATGCAACCTCGCAGCGAGAGGTTTCAGACTCGGTGACTGGCAGACACTTGAGAGAAATCCACTCCCACGCACGCGAATGCGTACAGATAGTCGCGGTGGCCTAAGAGCCGCACCAGAATGGGTCAGTACACCAGACACCCCCTGGGGTAATGTAACGCACCAATTTGACACCACTTGAACTTGCTCCACACCGCTGCCCACGCTCTCTCAGGCCTGACTGGACGCAGTCAACACTAGCCCTGGCCAAGTCAATGGCCACTGCTGCCTGAGACAGCAACTACGGATTCTTTACAAAATACATCCCTCATTCTGGTGTCTTTTATTTACAGCTTGGGATTTGGCCTCATGACTGTAGTGCTCCGAGCACAAACACTGCTGAGACACATAGAACACGCTCGCGAATAAGATTGTAGTGGTAATATGCTAGTAGTGCATCTACCGCAGCTTCTTTATCCTACCTGAACCCGGTGTCAAGATAAAGTCAACAAGACCGGAGGCGGGAGATGGCGAAGGTGACTGGAGCCGTCTTTAAGCGTGCCGCCCACCATACCTTCAAGCTTCTGCTGGTATTCTAGACTGCAAACCGAGTAGTCATTTGACTGCCAGCAACCTGTTGACAACCACGGAGGTTTCCTCTATTTTTTCCACTTGCTGGTGGTTTGTTCGCTCTGCAAAGAAGAATCATGGTCACATCTCCCCGCACTTTTATGATCCTCGGGGTCATTAATATTCCTCGTCGTTTCGATTATAAGTAAACTATGAACTATCGCCGTGGATTTCTTACCTGTCTCGCCAAATTGATGATTACTCCTGCAGCCATCCGATAAATAATATTATTGAGAAGATGTGCTCGCTGGGAAAGGATTTTATTCGCCTGACGTTTCGAAACACGTCGCGGATCCTTCCTCATTATGATCGTATCTATGGCGAATCACCTCATTAGATTTAGGAATGCTCTCTTAAGAAGGAACGCTTCAAACCCATATACACCAGCAGGATCGCCCTATCCCATAGCCAAATTTACCTTACACAGGTTTTTTTTCGCAAACTGACAAATCAAATTTGTTCTATGTCTTTTCAATAAACTTTGAAGGTTTTCTCACTGTTTACTGGCATTTTCCTTATCCAAGTATTTATTACAAACAATGGTAGTGTTTGCCTATCCTTCCCTCAATGGACTCACAATGTATTTTGTATCGTAAAAGTACACTTATGAGTGCTTAATCAGATACTTTATTTCAGTATTTAATTCCCTGACAAATCCGAGGCACTCGGGTGTCGGCATTGCCTTCATCTTCTCTTTTACCCGTTTTACTGAATTCTGACTGCACAAATGAAATCGCACTCACGGAACTACGATGCCCACCGATTTGATGGACAGGAGAGGCTTTGACGCGACACCCAAAAGCGTGCTGATGCAAGTTTATCGAGTTCTCTCGGCCATTCCTAGATCGGATCGCAGTAAGTGAGTCACGGGAAAGTAGTCCGCACGGCCAAGCAGACTCTCGGGTCTGGTGAATAATCAGTCGCGGACCACCAACGACAGTACTACCAGGGTGCAATGGGCTGAGGTCTGGCAAGGCAAAGGCCTATAAAAGGTCACAAAACCTGGTCACAGCATTGCGACATGGCGGCCGCAAACCATCATTCAATAACCCCGATCGCCACCGCTGCCTTGTGGTTAGGCCGTTGAGCCATAGCGCTAGAGCAGATGACCTCTCACAAACAATCTGAGCGGGCCGCTCGTACTCTCAAGAAACCTTTACCTCATGACCAAGCATGGGCGGTCACGTGCACCGGGCAGGCCCCTCGGCGTGACCCGTCCTGCTGTTCGCACAAGTGCGGAGAAGACGGGCTGGGTGGGAATGAGGGATGACTGCTGAAAGGCGTTCCCAGATTGAAGTACATGCTGCCGCTGGCCGTGCGAGGTTCAACGAAAAACGGTGCGCTCGCCACACTGGTCTAAGGGTGTGAACTGGTGTTCATCAGATCGCCTGCTAAATATTCGCTCCAAAGAAGTGAATTTATTCATGGCGAGGCTATGGTATATATTGCTGTTCATGAATTCAATTCTGTATTTTCTCATTCGTTACTCAGTTTATGCAGCGAGTGGATGCAGCTGATGAGCGCTCACAAAATTTATGGCTCCATTAAATTCTGCTACATACGCAATCTTCAAATTATTGTATTAAGTTGGTGTGTTGTATTGCCGTTTGCTTGACAATTTATCGCGAAAGGGGCTATGGATGTGCGCTTGCGATTATGGTTTGAATATTAGACTTAGGCCTTTAAGGTTCAGGGTTGGATTGAGTTTTTCTACAATTTGAATTTAGAGGTTAGCTTTTCAGGTTCAACGTTCTAGGTCTAGAGTTAGAGTCAGAAGATTAGAGCTACGCTTAGTTTTCAGGGTTAGCGTTAGAGACTATGGTTAGAGTTAAGGCCATGTTTTGGGTTATGGTTAGGGTTAGAGTATTATGTTTAGGATCGGAGGTACGGTTGTAATGTTCGAATCAGTGTTTTGGTTAGGTATCGGGTCTATTTGTTCAGTCATAGACAAAGTTGCAGACCACGTTGACTAATGTCCTGGAAACAGGCAAAACTGCACCATCCTTATTATTTTTTGTAGGTTAACGCAGTTAAAAATTGCGGCGAAACTCAAACTACACTGTACGATACATGTAAGGTTGAGTTACATGTGCAAATTGCTTCAGTGGAATATATTGATTTCTGTTATGCGTAATTCTAATTTAATATATTACCTATAAAGTACTGTCTTTCAACTGCGATGCTTCCCAGTTACACGAAGAAACATGGGATCGCCACCATAAGATCACAAGCACGGGCCGCAAAGCGGCCAGAATCAATCGGTACATAGCACTACCATGTACTTTTGAATAGTAATGACCTCAGCTGCCACTCCGGGAGCCTATATTCGCATATAGTGCATAAATGATTATGCCACTGTTTTTGCATTTGTGCGTTGCACTTCTCGATCTTGTCATCGCTTCTCGAAACATGGATAATTTCACGGGCCTTCATGAAAAGCAGTAACAAAAAGCGCCTTCTAAGTGACTATAGGAACTGGAGGAAATATTTTGATGAAAAAAGTCTAGGCAGTCTAAGCGTCTAAGCAGTAAATATACTCGAAGCAGTAAAATCATCAGGCTAAATCCGGGTTGTAGGTAAAAGGCAGATGGCACCAGAGTGAGAGATTGATTGTGCACAGAAGCCGGAGTTGTTGTCTCGGGCAGCAGTGGGCACTGACGCAGCCTGGGCTAGTGTTAAATGCGCCCAGTCAGGTCTGGGGGAGCACGTGAGAGAGAGGTGGCAGCTGGTTTTATGTGATTATGGAGCAAATTCAAGTGGTGTACGGTAGGGGTGTTACATTGCCAGAAGGGCTGTCGTGTATGGCGGTCCCTGCTGCATCAGCTTGGGGAGTGGTGTGTTCAAGTGGCCCTGTGGTAGCCGCGGCTATTTGGACGCGTGTGTGTGTGCTGAGACGTCGGTCAAGGTTCTTCAGGCCAGCGAGTCGGAAAGCGCGCCCTGCAAAGTTGCGTGACTTTGAGACAGTCGGCGTTAAACGAGGAAGTTGAACAGCATTGTTAGCTGTCCGCCACACGAGTCACAGACTGATTGAAAATAACCCAAGACGCCTAGTTGTTGGAGTTCATTTCACGGTGGCTGCTAGGTTAATTGCTTGCTATAAGCTAAACTGCGAGTAGGCAAATTCAATAGAATAGTAGGTTCCTTATCTGGCGGTCACTTGCCTTGTGACCTCATGAGAGGCTATAGTCAGAGTCTCGACTCGAAGAATACCAGGTACTGATCCGTCCAGAGCTTGCCATCGCAAATTGTTTTTATCACTAGCACCACCCGTCGAGCTCCACTTCAGAACGTAACGCAATCCAAGAAGTGACCACATCGCGACCGGAGGTGCATTCAGATTGCCGTCTCCTATGTCGGAAAGCGGAAGAAGCTGTTGGTCAAAAGACGACAATGTGCTACGAAGGTTCGCAGAAGAAAAAGGTAATTATTGTTAGAGTTACCGAGACACTGTGGACCTAAACTTCTGCCCAGACCGCTCGGTCTATCCTGACACGGACGTCGAAGTCACCAAAGACAATAAGTTTGTTCGCCTCCGACAGAGACGCTAAGAGGGAGTACAGGTATAATTTGTTCTTCGCCTCATCAGAGCTCGTCATTGGGAGGAAGTGTAGGCGTCGATGGTGGTGGCGGCGGCGAATTTGAATCTCCGAATAGGCAAGCATAGGGTCAGCAATTGGTCGTTGTACCCTAGGGAAGACAGAACTTTTGTCCGATGATGTCGTTCCAGATGGCAAAAGCGATGCCAGCGTCAAATCGGTCTGCTTTTGACAGCTGCCTAACCTACACCTGACTCTGTTCAGAAAATCAGTTCTCGCTGAGAGCAGCAACTTCCACCTTGTAGTGCGCCAGTTTCTGAGCCGTCAGTTGTTTTGCAGTGTGTTTAAAAGAAAACGAAATTTCTAGACTGTCAAATTGAGCATGCACAGTCTAGCCGTTTGCGAGCTGGGGTGGGGACAGGGTTTTTTGCTGCTGTTCCTTGCTATGTTTGGAACTCGAGTTTTTCATCTACGAGACACAATGTACTTGCCGATGGTGTGATTTCTAAGCATCCGATCTAGTCCTCTTCTTGGGAGGGACTGAGCAGAGCTATCTCTAAATATGGTTGCTGCGACATCCCAGACGGCTGCTATTATGAATCACCGTCTTGATCAATGGAGAGCGATCCAAATTAACCTGGATCACCTACAGGATTGCATACTGCCCTCTCGGTAAGTTGAAAGTGGAAGAGGGTAGAAGGTTTGGGAAAGGGAGCTGAAATACCGGATATGGCAACACAGACAACGCCAAGGAATCGCATTTGGTTCAGCCCGCCGGCCTAGGAGCTTTGCCGTTAATGTGGTCGCTAAGCAGAGCCCTGCTTCGAGGAGTCACGGATGAGATTTGGATGCCAGTTAAGTGGCATGGGGAGTAGTCACAGCCCGCACTGAATAAAATGATGCACGCTTATACAATCTCCACAGTTGAACCCCTGTCTAAGCGCTCACACATCCTGCATCAAACATACCGTAGTGCACGCACTTTAAGCGGCTTTGACCATTTTCGCCTAAGTCTGGCCCCTCTTCACGAACTGTCTGCAAAATTTGCCCTCGAAGCCTTAGAGCCGTCCCTGGGTTTTACGGTGTGTTGTAGGAGGGTCAGTTTGCTAGGTCTTTGATCTGGAAACGCTTAAATGTGGTCTTCAATTATTTACACCTGTTTACTTCTCAGAAGACCGTTCCGAAAGTGTCCCGCCTGGGCATACAGAACCTACTTTCCAAACTGTGTGCTTAGTCTTTTTCCAAAGTTGAAGCAAGTCCAACTTCACTATAACAGTCACCTTTGGAGGATGTCTGATGAAAAAATTTAAAGTATTATAATCTGATGATATCATCAGGCGAGGACAACAGAAACAGTATACCGAACCCTTAAAGCTAATACAAGCGAACCTGCGAGTTCCAGGAAGTAATTGAGAAGTAATAGACACAGCGATCGAGTCGTCTTCTACTTCTCAAGAACCCTTAAGGTTTCACCCTTATCAGAACTGATGCATATTTGTGCGCAGAATCGGCCAGCACAGTTATCTGCCAAGGAACGGGGAGTCTTGAACCCGACCACGTATTGCACAGCCAACGACCATTGATAGATACACATTCGATTCCCGCACCGACTTCCATACCTAGCGCAAAAACATTGACATGAAATTAACTAATGACGTTGGCCCAAACGAAATTAACAGTGTGGACTGCTGTTTCATTCTCCCTTAACTCCGCCGTTCACATAACTACACCATCAACCACAACACCATTTCCAAAAATCTGCCACCAGCTTGGGGTTCACGTAGGCGCCAAACACCCGTAACGATGGTTATCCGTCAATCGGCAGGTACCTCGTATTTCGGGCCCCACCAGGACTACCAATGGCTGACAAAGCCGGGTTTGAGGAGCACTTTCCGCGATTGATGAGCCATTAGGAGCCGGGTTTACCTACACGTGATTTTGGATTTGTAGGTATGATATGCACACCATCGACCCACGACAGATATCGCGTTTCAGTGCAAAGATCAAGCGAAGGCACCTGGAACTCGGACCGGGTGCAGTATATAGCCAGTCATTCAACCCGTCTGCGAGTGGTTATGCCCATAGATCCCTAATTCTATTGAATGCTATTTTTTATATTTGATCCATTCGATTACATCAGTAGCTATTTCAATTCACGAATCGCCCCCGATACACCAACTTTAAAATCAATATGACTACACCCAAGGGTGCGATTTTGTTCAAATGTTGCTATTCAGTCTTGTCCGTTCGCTCTCACGCGCTTGTTCGTGGCCGGTTTTTTTACCACTCAAGCATTTTATAACTCAATAATCGATAAATTTCGATGACAACCAAAATGCCTTGGACGCCTCTAAACAATGAAATAACAAGTTTGGCCGTCTTTCAATTTTTGTTGGTTAATGGATATCTGAAACACAAAAAATGGAGCGTTTTGGATAAGTACACTTCCCCGACAGTCTGGGAATGCATTCATGAATGCTCCACTTACTACGCGGTAGTCGGCTTTTCATTAATTCTTGACTGAGAACCAAAAAAGATAGACAAGCCGTCAATGAATTCGTTCAAAATCGGAGATATTTAGCGTAAGACAGTAATTTCAGAAATGGAGCAAGATCGTCAAATGTCATCAGCCTTCCATAAAATCAGATCGAGTAGCATTATTGCAACAAAAGTCTCAAACATTTCCGATCGCTGTTGATCTGGCCAGGTCAGTGGAATTAGCATGCAGTCTTCATCTCTGCTCAACCCTATTAAAGCACGCGACCTAGTACAGAAGGTTCATAATTGACTCCGCTGGTAGCACAGGTACTAGCTGAAATCCTACAGACATCTCTTTTACCAGTATTTCGCTACCGCACGTTTCAGATGCGAGGGGCTCAGCTCACCAGTGGGTCCACTAACGTCCTCTGCGACGTAATAGCTTCTACACCCGCGTACGTAGTTTTTTGTGGATATAACAAAAATTCTCGTTTGAGTGTCCGCACGCGACATGCTATGCGAAGGTTTCGGTAAAAAGGGCCACCCCTTCCTGCTCCTCCTCCACATCGGCTGTCCTTTCTGATTACCTTCCACCTCGAGTGATCAAACCAGAGATCGCTGAGACTGACTGTTAGGTTTTTGTGGATACATGAATGTCTGGGATTTACTCTTCGTATGCTTGGTACTCCGAAATAACCATAAATGTGACACTAAGGTATTCATTGTTGTAATCCCCACTCTAGCCGGTAACACCAAAGGCCATATCCTTATCCGGATCAAGTCGTTTACGAGGAGGTCAAGTTGGCCATCTTTCGGGATTGTGCACCAATTTCATGACTTCCCTCGGTTCCGTCAGGCTGTAAGAATTCCCTTTGGCGAACATACATGTATGTTCTCACCTTACTCTTGAGCGTCCTCGCTTGTCGTTTAGTCAAACATACGACTGCGAACTCCTTGCGACATCTCAGAGGCAAGACATTGCAGACGGCAAATCCATGCGAAGAAGGTTTCTCCGTCTCATTTCTGAGGGAGTCATTGAACCCTCGCGGGTCCGGCTCCTGGATGAAACTACTGATAACTGCAAAAAGCGGATTGCAGTCGAATAAATAAACAAACGATCAAAAATCACGCCTCTATTCATGCCTAGGCCCTTTGCAGGATAGACGAAATTGTGGAACGCATTGTGGGCTATGATTTGTGGAGCACTCTCGATATCGAGAGCACCTACCACCAGGTAGGATAGAAAAGACGACTGTACCAATTTTGTAGAATTCCGTTGGACGTAACCACCAAAATACCAACGTGAAATACTATGCGCGGACACTTTTAGTCCAGGCCTATAAACCGTTACACTAAGATAGCAACCAATTTCTGAGAAAAGAAAAAAGCAAAGTGCATTTCTGCCTACGTGACTAATATCACCATCTGTCGAAAAAGCTTCGCAAGGCAGGACCTAGACCACCGAGACTTCCTGAACGTGGCCGAAACATACGGAGTGACTTTTATTGAAGTCAGAATTGTCATCTCTGCCGGAAAAATCTAGCCGCTCGATTACGAAATGTCCAAGGTCAACATCAAAAGTAGTGTGGATCGTCTAGAGCCGTTACGTGAGAGGGCTTGCTGTATGATCCAAACACGTAACGAGCAGCGCGGTTGCTCGCCTATTATTCACAAAAACTGTACCATTTATCTGGCAAAATTTATCCACTCGCTCACAATAGAAATTTTCCCCTGTCGTTGGAAATAAATGAGGGCTTTGATAAAGGAGCAGCTTAAAGCCGTTATTGCTGCATCCAGTACTATGCCCCAGTGGTTGGTAAAACCAGTTTCATGCGTTACACAAAATCGGTAGCGTTCCATTCCCCAAAAGGGTAACGTCATTATGCTGCTCAAAAATAATAGTGAGGTCCAAGCGCAAAATGAAACACTGTACTAACTCTTAGCTTTGTTGTCCTTATCCACAATAAACAACAACAGAGGAAACGGAGAAAGGGCAAGATCAAATGTTGGAGATCGGGGCAGTTACCCATTTGGAAAATTAAGCCAATCGGTGGACCGTAATTGCAATTAGGCGTTACCAGCTACTGTTGATAGGAAAGAACCATGCGAGTCATTTTGTTATTCCGGGATCCAAACGTGACCACACTTTATACGGCCTGGACACCCACTGCCGTTGCATGTTCGAACTATAGGACCCAATTCTTGCCCTTCCTCTAGAACAAAAGATTCACTCATGAAAGCTACCCGGTCGCTTAAATAACTGCCAGTTGACTGCGAATGTTCACTTCCATCAATGACCCGCAATCATTATTTCTGAAGAGTATTATTCAACATTTTCAAATTCCAGTTGTATTTGTCCGTCCTGATTAGACTAGCAAAAGTTTCATTAAATAGATGTGCCAGCTGCCCCCCGGACCCCGTCATAGTCATCATACACATCGATCGCGGATCAGCAGTCATGTCGACTAACGGCCAGCCGTTCCTTCTCGATAAGGGATTGGTGGCTGAAAACACCACACAATGAAAGAGCTTTTTACTTGCTCCAAAATCTCATGATCTTCCTACTGCACATTGCGAGTCCTTGTTACTTGACGCAATCCTTTCAATCACGTCACTTTTGTACATACCGATAGTGCGACAGCACCCAAAGGACGTTGACATAGAATCAGAAGTCGATTACTAGGGCCAAACTCCTCACGTGGTTCACGTAACCCGACCGAATTCTGATGAACGTCGGGCGGTCAGCTCGTTGATGGGATTGATCTCAAGTACAACGCGTAATATACTTACTTATAGTTCGCTTACGGGCAAATTAGAGACACTACCGCCCGACTCTTCACGCCTAGAGATGCCGAGGATTACCATATGCAGACTTCCATGAACTTGCTCGAAAATCCTGGCCCGACCCTTCCCAGCTAGAAAGCATATTTAGTATCTGTGTCAAGATCCACACACACAACCTAGGAAGGTTGTACAAGTGAGAACACAATCATTCTTAATTCCTTAGCAATGAACGACCAAAATGTGTTACGGTTGTCCCTTTACAGCAGACTTGGCTATGTGTTTATCGGAAAAGATGGCATTTTAGGTTACTGTTCTTATATATTTCACTTCATTCATTGTAAAGCCAGTTGGAATGCCAGCTCTGATGTGTCGGCTGACGTGAATAAAGCTCTAGAACAGTACCAACCAACCTGGAAAAATCAGTATGCACAGAAGTATTGCAGCAAAATTCATACGTCAAAGTAAATGATGGAATATGAAGGCGTATGGATACAGAAGTGCACATATTTCTCAACGACGCTGCATCAGGGTTGATGTAAATTGAGAAAAGCAACAAGGAATTTAAAAACCATAATTTGAACACTTTTAATCATCAAGCGTGGACATTTACAAGGGGATGAGGAAGTAAAAACTATGGTGAAAATAGCAGGAATGACCGGCCAGGTTGTTGGGGATGTCAACTCCTCGAAGGCAAGTGTGTGTTCACTCATTAGTTCAAAAAGACTTAGTGGTAAAAAAACACAAAGTTGGTTATTTTTTGAGAGCATCAACAGCGGCAAGGGCGTTAGCCGCAGCCGCTTTACCTGCCGCTACAGCAGCCTTGACAGCACTGTCTGCAGTGGTTGTAGTTGTTCGGGATGGCTTTGAATGCCCACTAGCGGTTGAAGGGATTGTCCGGGTTGGAGCAAGTAATTTTTGAGCAAGTGAATCAATCATGCTGTTTGCATATATTAGCCGCTTTCGAAGGTCCTCGGTTATACCGTTAGCCTTTAAAAGATTGAATCGAAAGGTTTTGAAATCACGATTCGGATCAATGTAGGTCACCGCCTCCATCAGGGGACAGAGGATAATCTTTGAGTGATCGTCGAAAAAATTCATCTAAAGAAGAATAATGGTGGTTGATAGGTCGGAAATTTCCGATATTACAACAAAAACGAAGAATAAACGCTAAGTACACAAAATACGTCTGAGCTTCGAGAATATGTTCAGTGCTCATTTATAAAAGCAACAGGACTCATCAATTAAACGGCGGTTTGCGGCCTCCACCCCAAAGTGAACCATAGACTCCCTTCAACCCGGGTGCAATCAGTCCAGTCTACCAAGTACGGTATGTTAACAGATCCAACAATAGACCCTCCAAACAAACAATCGTGTGTTAATTAAAAATAACTAGATCAGCAAGTACGGTTGTACACGTTAGGCTTGATCAATATGTGCGTCTGGTGGGCGAGCCCGTAAACAGAAGAAAAACGTTCTAGTGAAAAGGGGAAAGTAAAACACTAAAGGAAATTAGGTACAGTAGTCACCGGTTATGAAGCCCACCTCGGGCCCAGACGAAATTGGGCTTAATAAGCGGCTTGGCCTATTAACCGTGGGCTTAATACATATTGGCGAAGTTGCAGATCAAAAATAGAGCCTAGATTATAGTAAAATCTATACATTAGAAAGATTTAAATTTTCTTACTTTAGGAGGGGACTAGCGCGAAAGCCCGGCTTCGTCTTGGGCTTCCTTACATGTCGTTGTAGGCAAACCTTATATGAGAAACTTAAAATAATCGTGTTCAGTTACTTTCAGATACTTTTCACAGTAGGGGACAATATGGTACAATCCAACGGTTATCAATTAAAACCCCATCGGTTCGCCTTTCATTGATAACTGCTTTGAATCCGCCAATCTCAGGTTGTCGCCTTCTGTAGAGAGGGTAACCATCGCCATCAGTCTGAGTTGCACTTAGGAATCGCTTGGGATTTCTCTTGGTACATTTACCATCCTTCATGCAAGGACCGTTGGAATTTATCTGACCGCATGGGTCATGCACCATTTCAGGTTTTATCGTTTCAAGCAGAACAGGGTCAACGGACCGGTTGACATCAGAAGAGCACAGTTTTCCCTTTAGCCAGACCAAAATTGGAGCATGGGGCAGGCCTCTTTACAGTGTACAGATGACACTGAACGTCACCGAAAATTTTGAATTTTGTAACGAGTTTCATGTTGGTTTTCAACTTAAGCCGGAATACCCGCGAGGACAAATCATGGCGATCCTTTGGCATTTTACCGGGGAGCAGCTCATCAGTAATTTCAGGCCATGATGGGTTGCAAGTAGAAGTAATGAATAGATCTGGGCGTCCAAAATGTCTAACGTAAACCAACGCATCCTGAGTTTTCTCATGCATATAGCGAGGTAGACGGCGTTCCCCAGTCCTCGAGATCTTAGTAGCCTCGCCGTTTTTGCTCCTCTACCCCACCCCCGCCCACCCACCGTGGCGTATTCACATCCGCCTGTCACGTCGGGTGTCAATCGCGAGTCTGAAACAGCAGCCTGCCACCAATGTTAAAGGGGACAAACACAAACACAGTGACACCGGCACTGTCCCCTGTGTAATCGATGTACGGACTGACGCGCGAAAGGCGAGAGGGGGCGCGTCGCGTGTGACTGACATACGGACAGGCGCGCATCCCCGCGTGCAGAAGGCATTTTAATCTGACCCCTGGGACCAATGATAATGGAGGTCCACACAGATGCAGGCAAGAATTTTATTGAGTAAACAGATACAGATGACTATTCGGACATTTTAAAACTTTTATGCCATAATAGCGACTTAAAAACTTCTATTTACTTAAATATTTCGATTTTGAGACGAGTATTCATGTAGTATTCCAAGTAACTAGCTCAACATTTCATTGGTCTGAGGTTCAGAGATCCGATCAGTTTCCTTCCAAGAATAGAATAGCAACAGAAGGTTACCCGGGTTACCCGGAAAGGTGGGTTACCCGTTAGCCTAGCTGCTGGCTACCCGGCGCGTCTACAGGTGGCGGATAGTGGAACGACCTTCGGTGAAGGTTAGTTGTGAAATAAGCAGACGAATAAGCAGTCGCGGACGCAGCAGCGGCAGTGCTACCAGGGCGCGGCAGGCTGAGGCCTGGCAAGCCAAAAGCCTATAAAGTGTCGCACAGCCTGACAACGGCGCTGCGACATGGCGAGCGTGAACCACCATTAAATAAGTTCGCTTGCTACCGCTGCCTTGTGTTTAGGCTATTGAGTCAAAGTGCTAGAGAAGACAACCTCGAAAAAACAATCCGTGCCGCTGTTGGGGACCCGCTCGTACCCGAAATTCCCAAGTCACCTCAAGGAAGTTCATGTCCTATAACTTTAATAAGATCCATGCTATGGCATCCGCGGGAACCGATGCACTCGCAACACTTGTCCAGTGGTGCGGGCGAATAGTATGCGAGCTGGACTACTCAATCGAAATCTGACTCTTGGTATTGCTGCTGAAATTTGCGAACGTTCCTGGCCCCTGGTACCCAAAGCCTAATGGTGCGCAGTCTTAATCAGTACAACGTCGATGTCTGCTGCCTGTCCGAAGTCCGACTCCCTAACTCCGGCGCTCAGGAAATAAAAGTTTCTGGAGCTGACTCCTACTTCACCCTATACCACAGTGGCCCCCATGACTCCTCCGGCAGACAGTGTGGCAATTGCCCTCTCGCAACAAGCGAGCCGTGCACTACTTGCCTGGGAACCGGTCAATGAAAGCATGGCTTACGTGCGCTTGAAGGGCCACTTCACAAACATGTGTGGTCGCTTTATATGCACCAACATCCGCTGCTGATCAGCGTGATAAAGATATGTTTTACACACAGCAACAGACATTGGTCGAAAGGCTTCCTCGTTGTGATATGTTGATTGTTGCCTGGGATTGGAATGGCCAAACTAGGCCGGGTGACTCCACAAACAGCCATCTTATCGGCCGCTTTGTGCTTGGCGCTCGATGTGAGGATGGTGACAGATTACTGAACTTTGCTGAACGGAACCGACTGTTTGTAACGAACCCGTGCTTCCACCACCGCAACAAACATTTGCTGACCTGGTACTCCAAAGACGGCTAAAAAGCCAGTCAGATTGACTATATTTTAGTCAGCTCAAGATTCCGCAGCTGGGTTCATGATAGTCGGTCGCTACGGGGTGCTGAGACTGGTAATGCCCATGGCTCTGATCAAGTTCTTGTTCGCACACGCTTGAAAGGTCACCTCTCATCTGCACCCAAAGTGCCCCGCGCTAGACGCCTCGATGTCGCCAAAATCCGGCAACCCAACGCCGCTGAGGCCCTAAGCAGAGAAATCCAATCCTGTTTCATGACCCGCGCCGACAACGAAGGGGGTAACCCATGGTCCTTACTGAAAACGTCAGTCTATGGAGCAGCCGAGAAGAGACTTGGATGCACCAAGCGGCGCCACAGTGATTTGATATGCGGTAGAACCCTGCAGTTGTCTGTGGAGACAACCCGACGATTCCTTTCGCCATTTGAGAAAGATGACGGCAAAATCGGCCAGAGAGGATCGAAATACAGGGCTGAAATTGCAACTTCCATGGAGCAGGCCTCAAACGTTGGTGATACTCGAAAGCTCTACCAACTTTTTCGCCAGGCTATGGGTAGACTGTCTACACTGAGTGACTCAGTTCGTGATGTGAATGGCAGCTTTATTGCTGACAACGCAACCAAGATCGAACGCTAACGTGAGCATTTTGAGCACCTCCTCGACTTCGATACAGAGCCCACCGCCCCCCTGCTCCCATCTATGATAGAGCCTCCTCCATCTTCCACTTTTCCGGTGTCATGCGACCCGCCTTCTGAAGCGGAAATCGCCGATGCTATAAAAGGGATGCGCAACAATAAGGCACCTGGAGAGGATGGCATCCCCGCTGAAATCTACAAGTCTTGTGCCGACACTCTGGCGCCTTGGCTCCATGAGGTGATTGGACAAGCATGGAGAGACAGGACCGTTCCTGATGACTGGGGCTCAGGCATCCTTGTGCCTGTCCACATGAAGGGAGATAAGACAAAATGTAAGAACTACCGTGGCATAAGTCTCATCGAAATTGCTGCGAAGATTTTCGCTATCGTTCTCCTCAGGCGCTTCCAGTCTGCGCGACCCTAGGACGCGACCCAACCAGGCCTGATTTCGTGCTAGGCGTGGATGTTTGGATCAGATATTCACTCTGAGACGGATCCTTGAATTCCGCCACAGCTACCAGCAACCAACGGCCATTTGCTTTGTTGACTTTGCCACTGCGTTCAACTCCGTCCATCCTGACTCTCTATGGTGGATAATGGCATTTGATGGTGTACCACCAAAACTAATCGTCATGAACAAGGCATACTACCGCTCCACAACTGCGCGGGTTTTAGTCAACAACAACCTCTTAGAAACCTTTGCTATTCGGTCAGGCGGTCGGCAAGGCTGCGTCTTGTCGCCCATCCTCTTTAACTACGCCATTGACTGGGTTTTCGGGAAGGCCCTACAAGAAGGTGACGGTTTTGAGCTTGCACCCGGGCGCCGGTTGACTGAACTTGACTATGGTGACTACACCGAATTCGTCTTCAAAGAGACAGTCCGCACTCGCTGTCACAAAATCACAAGGATATCCCAGACCAATCAGGAAAGACGGCTGTGGTTTGGACACGTTCTTCGTCGCCAACCTCAAGTGCTCAGTGCTAGTGCCCTCGACATGAAACCGTTGCCTAATTGGAAGAGTCAAAGAGGGGGTCAACTCAAAACCTGGCTCGACTCGGTCCGTCAAGACATGGAAGTGGCTTTCGGACCTTCGGTATTTGGTCTCCGGCGCTGGCGAAGAGAATGGGTTGAACTCTCCAGGTCTGCGGCCATGGATCGTCGCGCTTGGAGAAGCACCATTCGGGACATAATTGAGGCCGGCTAGATCAGTCATGATCGCAGCCGTAACAAGTAAGTAAGTAAGTACAACAGAAAGTGGTGCGCTGTAAGAAAGAGGCCAAGAATGGAAACCAAAACAGCTGCCTCTAGTCAATTAGGGAATCTCACGGGCACCTGGTTTTAGGAGACAGAATGGGTGGGGCATAGTAAGGGACAAATCAGGGCGCAACAATCATGTAAATTCAAAAAGTTACGCGTGTAAGTTGGGGAGGGGGGTGTTTGCTGACATTGGGCAAGGTCATTGCGATATTTTTTTAATATCATCACCAACCCCAAGGAGATGAACGCCGGCAGGCGAAAAACGGAGAGTGTAAATGCTCCTCACTTCAAAAATTTAAGTAGTTATTCCCGTGGTTTACTTTAAAATACAGTTTGCCTAATAAACGGATATTGTGCGTGTTGGCTTCTCAAGAACCCCTCTGTAGTTAAGCATCATCACCTTCCCCAGCCCACTGAACCAACGGTCGGCGCGCGAAAATGGAAGATTGTGGAAAATTCCTCCTACTTAAAAGTTGTAAGTAAGCGGTTATTGTACCTGTAGCCCTTCCAAACACCCCTCTATAGTTTCATGACCTACTAACGTATTCCGTCAGACGATGACACTGAAGTTGCATGGTGAAACTTGATTTGTACTCTATTGAATGGATTACTGACACCATTAACGACAGCCCCTTGTAACCCGAGCTGATTGAATAAAATTTGTCGATACCTTTGGAATTAAACGACTGTCATTAGGAAAGGCATCTTATGACACTAGCCACTGATTCGCGCACGAGACTAAAGCCTGCAGTATACATAAGGCGATTGAGATAAGCGTCTTTCAATACCAACCTCGCATATTGCCAGCCGAACCACGATGCTGTATGCACTAAAACGACGTAAAAATCGGGACTACCACAAAAAAGACATGAGGTCATGAGGATGGAGAACATTGTCCACAAACTACAAATATTTCGAGTGGTCTAGCCTAGGCAAAGCCAAATTTGACTGAAGTTGAGACGCTTCTGCTCAGTCACTCGAATGTCCGGATTGGATTGAGCGGTATTAGAGAGTTAGAGGCTACGGTCGTGACATGAGAATCAGCGCGGGAAATTCAGACGCATAAAACCATAATCATTCAAATTTTTATTATGTATTCGGGCGCTACCCTAACAAGCTAAGAGCCCGGCGCCAATTACCGAGACTTATAATGACGGTCAATGATCAGGTGCGGCAGTGATGGTTGGAGCATCCCCCGCCTAATCAATTTGTTCATGAAACTCTTAACGAGGTGGCTACATCCCTGCTCTGATCGTGGGTGTCAGTTCTAGTTCTCTTGACGAAGGGTTCATTTGGCTTAGTTAACTGGTCCGAAAAACTTGAACTCGGTCACATGTTTGGTCATGCATATGACTAGTAAGTTAAATAAATGATTATTTCGACTCTTAGTCAATGGAGCCGACTTCTGTAAGGTTTGGATATCTTGAAAAATTGAAAAAGTCCCAGTCAGACATACCTCGGCGTTGTGAATTACTAACGTTGAGCAAAGCTGGAAGTTCGTCTGGAGTAAAAGATTGTGGGGGATAAAACGTAGTTACCTAATAAAAACGTTTTTGCCACATGACAATTCAGAGGGGAGTTCTGTATTTGAGGTTATATTACAGCAGAAGAACGCAGGGTCCTAGAAGACGATCACGAGGATCGTTCCGGTGTGGGTTACGGGCCTGTCTATAAAGACTTTTTGATTGCATGTGCCATATTTGTTGGTGAGAATGTTCCACGTCTGATAAATTACTGGCTACCTAGAAGCTATTAGGAGAGTGCTCATGGTGATTGAGGTTAAGGAAGGCACTCTGATCGGCCCAAGACACCCCTGCATTTTCGAGCCACGTATCAAGAATACAGACACACAGCTGACAACATATTGCAATTCTTCTGAGCTTTACAGTATCGCAGCGACACAAACAAACGAAACTCACAAACTACGACCCATTGTTAAGGCGCGTTAGGCAGTCAGTGTATGTTGAAAAACTCAGGCCAACACATAAAACAAAGTTGGTTGGTTGTCTATGATACGAGGTTAGAAATAACGGAATTAATTTTCGATGCACGGTGTCCGGTAGGGAGTGCAACCACAAAAACAAGCAAAACAAGCGGTGATCAACACCTTCCTGATACGGCCGAAAGCCGCAGTGGTGTTTTTATAACCAGCCTGCGGCGGAGCAAACAGAAGTGATTTGTAATAACGGCTGGGAAGGCGTTGGTGGCGAGGGTAAAAATATTTACGGGACTGTAGTTCTACCCCAGCGATCTAAAGAACTTTTTTTAAAAATTCGTGCTATCACATAACTTCGGTCAAAGGGTACAGCTTACGTTTCCTGACTTTTGGTTGGAATACCGTGCAATCGGTCAGCTATCACACTTACACAATCCTTGTGAGCTTCCGATGAGTGATATGTTTTCTGGTTTCGCTATAACACCAAGGATATGCCAGATAGACATTGGGTTACAGCCAAGCACTTAGACCTACTCGAACTCGGGGGAAGCAGGTACCGCCACCTACTCCAACAATTGGTATAGTGTCGCCTAACAAGAAGTCTGTCTTGCACCTTGTTTGTATGCTAGGACTTAGAAGTCGGCCAGTTAAGGCAGAAACCTAGCATTAAACGAGGCCTTATATTAATATACGCATATTGTCTAAGAGTTGCGGGGCAGAACGCAGAAAACATGTCTACATCACGAAAATAGGTACTCATAGTAAGGATTTTTATAGAATAGGACGTCAGGTTTTAATACCAGTCCGTATCTTCTACGGCAAATGGTTATACTTTTGATATCTACTTTGAGATAAATAGGCTTGCCGAAAACGTGCTAGTCCCTCAACTTAGGCCTTCAAAATTAGCTGGGTCACTGTCGCTTTAGACCAAAACGGAACCACGAGCTCATCACGTGTGTTTGCCGAGTTGCACTAAGCTCGTATGAATCCGTACATTTTGTCTGAGGTTTACGCTACGTTAGCTACTGCACCTAATTATATAGCCGGTCAACGGGCGGGTATGGGGCAGGCCATTAATAAAAGAATAGGAGAGGTTATTCATAGTCGCAACCATCGGTTTACCTGATAGGATCAACATGACGCGCTCTGAAGTATCACAATGGACTAAAAGTTTCGGCAAAGAGGGCTACCAGCGAACGGACCACCCGAAACTTCTATTTGAAAGCCAAACTGCAAGGAATTCTTATTTTTTTCCTCAATGACACTCACTTATATGCAGTGTCTACGCCCATAAACCTTAAAAATAGACCAAGTGGCTCCATGTTAGCGATTAATTTCTGAAGAGGTTTCTTTTTACTTTGAAGCTAGATTTGTATGGAATTAGCGATCAGGCCACGTAGACAAGCCATTTAGCGTTGTCAGTCACGGCACCCATGCCCAGCTTCCATCTTCCTGAATTGGAATACTGTGTGCGGGAGAAATGGGTGAGAGATATGTTGAACTCAAGTCTATTTCACTTTAAACCAATTCACGCACAAGTTACAACTGCCCCCAAGACACAATGATACGTCTCATCACCTGCGACGCTCAGACAATCAGTATCTCAACCCACATGAACGACCTTTTACTAACGCTGATCTCACAATGACGCAGGAATGTACTTATGAGTCACTGCAAGCTAGACTTCGATTTGTAGGACCCAGTTATCTCGCAGGTAGACCTGTCAAGCTATAGCGGGTAAATTTCCACGGCCGGTTAAAAGCATGTGAGGAAAGGTCACGCAGGAAAGGCTTCATTCCCTTTTTCCTTCCATGGCCTGCCAGTGACAACACCGAGTAAAGCTAATTGGAGACGGAATGGGGCGGAATTACCGACACGGCGTCAATCCGTGCCACATATATGCTTTGTCCACAATTATGTCAGACGAAGCAGCGACGGTAGTGCTTGAGTTACAATACCGCTACAGAGAGAATAAGTTACACCGACCGAAGCAGACCACCTTTATACGAAAACGGCGTCAAAATTACTCAAAAAAACTTAGTTACAAGTATAAGTATGAAGACAGAAAATCGCATGTACATGCATTCTCACAAAGTTATGACAATCAGGCAAAACTGTCTGTAGATAACTAGCTTTTCTGATGACTGATTACATGACGCATCGATGTGTGGCCCGTGGTTAACTTTGAAACATAATTTTTGTTCTTAATATTTCCCAGAATAAGTCGCAAAGTCCTTAGAAGACTTTACGGAGTCTTAGTTATAAAGGCTGGAAAGTATATCTAAAATTATTCATTTGAAAATCTAGCAAAAAATATTATTGTACGAAAAATAAAATAGTTAAAGTGTACACGAACCTGCAAAGTGCCATTGCTAAGATGCAGGATAATGGCCAATTCCGTTCGAAACCAGTTACGGAGAAATGGAAGCCTGGCCATGCTATCAGACTCGCGGCGGGTAATGTTCTCTCCGGCCTAAAACAACACAGCAGAGGGGAAAAACATATATGGCAATGTACTGGTAGACGCATAGGAGTAACGCTGATATTAAGCATAAACGGTAGGCTTTTACCAGACCGTTCTTTGATGGTTATCTGTCTAAAAAACTCGGTCCTCTATGCAAATAATGCTATTTTTACAAACGAAATGAGGCAAATAGAACCCAATGGAGCCTTCGAAACCGAGGGCACCAGCAACAGCTTTAATGTGTAAAAACAATCCGTCAACTTCTCGTATAATTGTGTGTGCATTATTAGTAGCAGTTGAGAGATCGAACATCGTTTCGCTACGAGACTCTGAAGCCAAACCCGAAATTCCGCAGTCCAAAAGGATAGCGAGTAGTCACCGAGAAGACTTATTTAGATCAGTCAGCCGGATAGATAAATTCTAACAATCCTCCTTAACCATTGAAATCGCCAGCATAACTGAACCAAACATGGATTTCGCCTTCAAAGCAGCGATCAGATGTCAGTTTGGCACAATGCATGTGCTCAATGCCTGTGCCCTGTGAATAAGCATATAACTCACAGAAACTTTAAAAAAAAAACATTTTAATTGGTCTTTAAACATATGCATTCTTGATCTGAATCCTTTTTTGACGGTATCTGTAATTCCTAGGCAGAAGCAAATATTTTAGAAATAATAGCGAACAGCCCTTATTAAAATGCCTAAAAGAACTCTGGTATATAGAGAAGATGTTTTGCGTGCGGTTCATTTTCAACTAGTATGCGATTGACAAACAGAACGAGCATCGAGTGTCCGGTCAAGTTTCCGAGGAATATCTCAATATTTTGGGTTGACTTTTTTGTGGATTTCCTGGGTTCTGGAACTAAGGTTTAATATAAACAGACAAAATTGTGAGAACGATTTGCTTAAAGTCTCAGTATCAACGTGCGCCGCGCACAGACGAGTAGAATTTTTTGTGACTGTGCGTTGGGTGTGGGCACTCTCTGCAAATTATTCTAACAAAGAACGTTTTGAAGCGACCTAATTAGAGGGTTTTCAATCCATCAAGAGGATATGCTTTACATAACTGCGCTGTGGGGGTCCATTTGCTTCGATCAAGATCTACGTATACTGATATGACCCAAACTGCAAACAGCACTAAAGAATGCCCAAGGATTCCTGTAAAATATATCTTATTTGGAAGGTCTGTAAAAATGAAAACTGACTGTAAACATCGGAAACGTCCATATTCACTAGAGTATGAAGAACTCCGCTGCACCTAGAAAATTCTTTCATACACTGCAGATGGTATGAAAGTGAGTAATCTGCCGATTATATTTCGTTTTTGTTCACCTACCGGCATGTGGTGTTATGAGATCTTTTGTTTGTATGTCTATATCCGCAAGATTACACGAAATCCTCTTCGCGCTTCGGACAATGCCAAAGCGAAAAATGGCACAAGGACGGCGAAATACGCGTCTGAGCTTCTACCCAGTACATGTGCCGCATCATGACAAATAAGTGCTAGTGTACTACTGACTGCCTGCTGGCAACATGAGAATATTGGGTAGTCACGCGATAGTAGCTGATGTAGCTAAGCTCCAATATGCTTATCAAATTCTGGAACTAACCTAAAAAAGATTCACTATGAAGGCTGTACTCCAAGTTCACACATTAATTTCCAAGGAAATTAAGTAAGACAGAGAAAGATCTGCACCAAACTCTATCACCATTATTTTAGACATTAAAACAATTGACACTTGTTTCACCAAATATTATACTACTGCTTGGAAGGTATTCAACTTGGGTAATATGCAAAGGATTTTCTAGCATGGTCCGTTTACGCTGCTTTATTCAAACGATTGCGTAAACCAGCAGTTTGTACTTCTATCAAGTTACTCTACGCTTCTGACACGACTTGGCGCTTTTTCGGTTTTTGATGATGTCGCGGAGATTTTTATTTGTACCCAATGCAATATTACTTTCAAAACTTATTTCATTTTCATTTGTTCAAACACTTTAATTGCTAACTGGGTGCCTAGGTCGATGGATTTTGGTTGGCATTTGAGTTATCGGGGATTTTTCTTGAATTTAACTTTTAGTACGAAACCCGTCATTGGCGCATGCCCAGACTATGTCAGAATCAGTTATGCTCATGGTTTACTATGAGACCGATTAAAACAACCAAAGTGCGAATATGAAGGGACCTCTAACGGCCCAAGCCAACATTGATAGTACCGTCTAGCGTCCGGCCACTTCGCTTTCAGCGGTGGGGCTTGTGACATACCAGAGGTTTGTAAAGAATTCGAAATGTTGGCAAGTAAGCTGATTCTGCGAGCCAAAAAATACGATGAGGGATTTATATATTATTTGTGCGATCAATCCATGTTATGAATGAAATAAGCTCCAAGAAAGTTGGCCTTTCCCACTTCTGCAAGCAGTGCGAACGGAATACGCGAATGGCCGACATAAGTAACCGCCAATTAGATGCTGTATTAACAACCAAAGTTAACGGCAACGATGCAGGTAATTCCAGGCCTGACAACTAGGTTTAAAGCAGTTAGGATTGAAGAAACAGCACACCCTTGACAGTGCAATTCTTATATTTCCATGAAAACAGACGTGAGTACCAGGAGTAGGTGGCGATCAACTTAGAACTCCAAAAATAGGAGCATCTTCCAAAAGGGGTAAAAGGCATTCAGCTAGTGTTAGCAGGGGGTTGCTGTGTTGTTGGGCACCATCGGCATGTAGTTGGAATCTTCAAGAAAACAAGGCGATTGCGCTTGAAAATTCAGTGCCATACTAATAATTACTTAGAAATACCCAACACCGCATAAAAGTTCTGAGGGCGGTTCGCAATGTAACAGCGAGATTCTTCTCTGTTGATCAACAACAAACTGGAAAATGTACCATTTTTATATCTAAAACTGGTGCAGGGGACATAAGGCAAGCGCGTTTATCGCTATAAAGGTAAATCTAGACAGCGTTCTCTTAGGGTGAACCCGGGCCGCTTATAAGGCTCGTAAAAGACCGGGGTTCGGTTAGTCGTGAATCCTTGTGGCGGATAATGGCACTAAATGGTGTACCACCAAAAATCATCGTCATGATCAAGGCATATTGTCGTTCCACCGCTGCGCGAATTCTGGTCCAGAAAAATCCTTGCCAACGGTTCGGTATTCAGTTTGGCCTTCGACAAGGTTGTATTCTGTCATACATGCTGTTCAACTGGACGGTCGGAAAGGCCTTACACGAAGATGACGGTGTCGAGTTTGCACCCAAACGCCGGTTGAGTGATCTCGACTACGTCGATGATATCACCTTATTAGCTACAAGTTTTATTCTGCAGTCTATGGTGTCACGCGTGAAAGAAGTCGTTAAGTCAGTCGGTTTATCCACGAACACCAGGGTTTCCAAACTGCACGCCTGACCCGAAGTCACTTCACGAGGTTGTTAGCTGTAATTTGAAGTAGTCAAATTCAAATACCTTAGGAGGGTGCGGTCAAATGGACAAAGTAGGGATTAAATTGGCTCCTAATTCCATACCACTCGTCGGGTTTACTCAAGACCTATAGTGTCCATGGATTCGACGCGACATCACCCTCGCCACGAAGCTTCGCGTGTACCGTGCATCCGTCCGGTCTGTCCTTCCCTATGGTTGTGAATGCTGCGCTGTATGTGCGGAAGATGGAGAACTGGAAGTGTTTGACCACCAATGCCTGACGTGCATCCTCAGAGTGAAGCACGCCAACTTCGTCTCAGATTAGAAAGTCCGCCCTCGTTTCGACATCACAAGGATATTCTCAGCCACCTCGCGTGCTCAGTGTTAGGACCCTTGTTCTGGTCCTTTTCCTTTTTTGGGAACGTCGAAGAGGGGTCGACCCAAAACAAAGTATGTCAAGAAATGGAAACACTTCTTAGACATTCGGCATTCAGCATTCGTCGTTTGTGAAGAGCTCAGGCTGAGCTACCCATGTCTGCTATCTAAGATCCTCACGAGTGGACAGGTTAAATCTGTGACATCATCGAGGCAGACTAGATTAGGCATGGTCACAGACGTATTAGGCAGAAGTTGACTGAGGGCAGGACGGCAGTGTTCCACACTTTGCATTATGGTGAAGCTTACGGTATAAACCGACAGGTGGCACTATGGCTAGCTATTCCCTCACTAACTTCCTGTTATTCGACAACATCTACCTTCTTCAATACTAGCTGCTCAAGGAATGGTTTACAGGGTCGATTTTTCTGCTGAGTCTTAAACGATAGATAGGTAGATTCACCGAAAGTTCAAAAAATGCTGTTTGTTGTTGGTTAATGTGACTCTTAACACGTGGAAATGGTTGGGTGTCATTTATCTACTCTATTTTGGTACGCCGACGACCATCCAAAAAGACCTGTTTCATCCAATAAATACAAGAGCAATGATGAGCAAGTTCGGTGACCTGCTGGATTTTTCTGAATTTTTTCGGTCTAAACTTTGAGTAATTGATCTTGCTCAGCTACAGGTCCGCTAATCCGGCACAGTATCACCTAGTCATTTCAGAAAAAGCAGTTGATTACCATATGGGCACCGATGATGTCGACAGGCGGGGTTATTCTTTGCTCACCGAATCCGCCATCCACGGAGGGTCAGGACATTATAATCCTACCTTATCGTGCTTCAGGACAGTGAAGGCACGCTTTCTAATCAGACACATCTTTTCCTGAGTCACGCCAACTGACTCTGTCATAAAACTATTGTTTATTATCTTTGCGTTCACGTTGCAGGTGCCTTAGACCTCTTGCGCTACGGCGTAGTATCCGAAAGAGTCATGGAGAAGTGGGTCTAGGAAGTATATTGCGCAATGATGGGTCAATAATGGAAGTGGTGAAAGCATAGTTTTGGGGACCAGAAATATCCTCGAGTGTGCACAGAAACTAGTCATCCGTGCGTGAAAGCAATGGGTTACTTGGGACAGTTAGATAGCTAATAGTTAATAAGATCGGAAGAAATGATGACATACATAAACAAGCCCAGTGAGTTTAAATGTGAACGTTATCTAGACTGATCTAAATACTCGCAAAAAATAAAAAGTGGCGATTGCATGAGGATTTTAAATAGCTGATCTGTGTCCACCAACTTAAACGGCCTAACGGAGTACGTAGGTCTTGTGTTGCCAATAGATTATGACAGCGAAACAACAGAAAGCAAGTCGACAACGGCCTGGAACCATACAAAGAATTATCGGAACTGCTAAACTGATGTTTTACTCGTATATAGGGCCCTGAGTAGACTAGTGCTTGCTTGGTACTGCCTTCTGTCTCTGACGACAGACATTTATGCAAACTTGAAAACCTAGAAATTGTGTACCGAAATGCCCTCTTTTCAAAGTACACGCTCTAAATTAAAGATACGCAAAGAAGGTTAGCAGTAAGGCAGCGCACAGTCGTTGAAACCCACAATTAGGTGTTCAATAGAAATGGCACATGCGGCAGTTTAAGTTCGATGGAGGGATTGCTTTTAAAACTAGGATACTGATGATTCGACCGTCGGTTTCGACGGTGTCTACCACAATCTGTAGTCCGCTGAAGGCAGACAGGTGATGGTGGTTAGTTCACTGAACTGGTCGTAGAGGATAGCTGAAAGTATATAGGCTGCCTAACGGGTAGGGGTTAGAGTTCGCCTCATTTTTCGGAAAGTGATATTCTCTCGATGGTGGCGACAGGCTGGCAAAACATGCGCTTCAATAGAGATTAAGGATGACTTAGTTATTCTGGATAGTTTTGGTTCGAAGATCATTGTACACACAACCCGACGTATTCAATAAACAAATTCTGAACATGGATACGGAAAAGATATATAAGACGGGCTTTCATAAACTAAGCTAACTGGTCTGCGCCCAACTGGCGTTGATCGGCCTGTTTTCAAGAAATTGACAGGAGATAGGAAGTTTATGTTTTGGAGGAGATAAACATTTTTTTGCGAATAGAAACCAGTGGTGCTGGCATCAAAGCATAAGAACTCGATAAGACTCACGTTTAACAAATTTTCGTGCATGTAGGAAGTGAAGCACTTGAGCAAAGTCACTTTCTTGGCCAATGAGTTGGGATAATCAACCATGGTATACAAATATTCCGTGCCACTTTTGTCAATGTACTGCAGATTCTCAGAATTGGCTGTCAAAAGCAGGCGGGTTCCGTCATTGAACAAAACGCCATTCGAGCTGTCACAAAGATGATACCCAATTCCATATTTATCCGAGTAATCCACCCATTTCGAAACCCAATATATAGGTATGCAAGCTGGATCTTCGCTATCTTCCATGGCTTTGAGGGAATTTCTTGCCGCTTTGGGGGCAGTAATTACTTCGTTTATCTGCAGACTATAGGGTATGAATGAAAAATACCTTCTTTTGAAGAGAGCTCAACCAAAAGTCATCAGAATCACAGTCACGATTAGCGTCTACGTGTACTGCAGACACATTTAGGTTGGCGTCGATTGCCGACAGAGGCTTTCTTTCGGTAAGATTGCGACAGAGGTTGTCAAACCGAGGACTAGTTGTCAGGGCGCTAACAGGTAGACAGTTCGGAGTAAAACCCTTGAAGAATTCATGTTCTATCACACTGAACATGCTTGGTCGTTTGGATGGGTCTGCGTCTAAAAGGGCCCGGATGAGCCTGGACGCCGGCACAGAGACCCCCGGAGGGATTAAGTACTCATTCTTTTTAATCCTTTCGTAGGTCTCCTTAAGGTTCGATGTCTCAAACGGAGGACGACCGACAAGAAGGGTATATCTGGGAAATAAAACATGAGGGAGACAAAGACATACAATATGCATCCAATCGACCACGAGTCGACTTCAAAACTGTGACCATGCTTAGTGAGAATCTCAGGTGCTATGTAATTTGGTGTACCACAAAGTGTCCTTTTCTTTTCTCCTTCATTTGATAATTTACAGGCCAAACCAAAATCTCCAATTTTGATCACCATCTCATCACTCAAGAAGAGATTGGCCAGTTTTAAGTCACGGTGAATAATATTGTTCAGGTGCAAATACTGGCAGCCGTTAACCGTCTGTCTAACAAAGTAACGAGCTTCAGGTTCCGTAATGTGTCTTCTCCGTTTGTGTAACTCCATCAACGTCTAAAAATGCATCTCAATTTGTATAGACGCTTACCCGTCGAGTACATAATTCAAGTAGGATATAGATGTTGCTACTATCATCGAATGACCGATGAAAGTTTACAATATTCTCGTGTTTCAGTGAAGAATGGATGATAATCTCCTGCTGCATTTTTTGCTTCTGCGATGGTTTGACGAGATCGGCCTTGCACACAACTTTGCCTGCATACTTGACGTGCGTATCTTTGTCAATTAGTTCCCAGCACCGTGCAAAGCCACCCTACGGAATCAAAATAAAAATATTCAGCAAACCTTCCCCAAGAATCTGCCCTTGATGTAAGTTTTTCGATTTTTAACGTCGGTGATGACGTTGGGGATTTCTCTGGGCTTCGGCTTCTCTGCGCGTTCCATCGGTTAAGAGGGCGCAAAAATCGAAAACGATGTGCGCGCCAACCAAAGCCAGTTGCCGAAGTCGCGGCGTTTAAATCGCCACACCAGAAAAATTCATTACAGTCTAAATAGACTGCACGACTTTCCCTGTTTGCATAAGGGTCGCTTAATTCTGCAGCATGAAAGTGGAAACGAAGCTCTGCCTAAATTGTAACAGAGGACAAATTTTTGGTCCACAACCCGTAGCCAACGTAATATAACCGCAAAGGCTACAGGATGTAACTTGAAAGTGAAACGACTACGCCAGGGAAAGATTAAGTTAGTGAATTCAAGGACTCCTCCTGGTTGAAAATTGTGGTTTCTTGGAATTATATGAATTTTCCACGATAGACGACTGCAATAGTTTGGGTATTTGAGCATCCGGCGTATTACTGTCTAGCATTTATTAGAATTAATGCCGGTATTTTACACTGAATTACTAAATAATCGTACTATCATTAATATTACAGCATATATAATTGTACGTTTGTATATCAGTAAATTTAATTTGTTTTGTTTTTCCTCGTTGAACCACTATACAGTTGTGTACGTTTGAAACAGATTACACGTAATATTATATATCATGCCGTTTATACTTTACTGAGACTGGATTATTTCACTTTTTGGTGCTAAATGCACTGATAATGCTCATTGTAGTTGTCCCATAGCGCCACTTCCTCTTCCGCTTCAGTCCCTCATGAAGTCATGTAATGTCTGTCCTGTTCGTCCGTGGGACAGCTAATCACATGTGCCGCTAACTACCCTGGCGCTCAGAATATCGCAGTAGCTACTAAGCGTGGATACACCAATGACTTTCTCCTCAATTCATCTGACCAATCAGCTTTCAATGCTGACTTACATAACGACCACTCTAGAGGCTTGTGATGATTGCCGCACTGACAACTAGTTGCTTCGTCGCCGGACGTGCAGTAGTCCGACAGTCAATTTCCTCTTACCTATTCTCACTACTTCTGTACAGAATAAACTATTTCTTCCAGCTGACATCTCACTTCTTTTCATTCCACAAGGAACCGGACATGAAGATCGCACCAGCAAGGGTTTTTTCCTTAGCAACTCGACCCCATGTGATACACTTATTAATTGGAGTTTCCCTATAGCCGGCTCGCTTTCCTAGAAGTAGGACTCTGATAATTTGTCTATGGACGTCGCCTATCGTGGACTCTCATGAGATCTTTTTGTATGAGGACTGGGCTCTGTATTTTGACGTATCCCCTTTTTACGTTCTCATGTTTATCTTCAGCCATTTAACAGTACCATAACTCTTTTCCTCCTTTTAATACCAGATGCGCTACTTTACCGTTCATACACTTGGCAATAACATTAAAGCCATTTATATGATGTTTTTATATTAGTGAACACTATACGGTTTATCCTATGGTTGCCTGTCTGTTTTTTTTTGTAATACTGCTCCGTTTGGTTTCCCTTAACTCTCTTGTTATTTGATTGATTTTCTTTTTCTCTAATCCCATGTGAACTGAATTGATCTCACTGTTACTTAGCTCGGGGAAGTTGTCTGTAAGCGTATTACTTGTGTTTCTAATCCCTTTAGAATTTTCTAATCCCAGCAGAACCAGACCAACATCATGCACATCGTTATAGAATACGCAAGGTTCTTCACCCATCATTATGCGACCCTAGGCAGTAACAGACCACCCACTCCGGACTTTTGTGGTTAGTTCTTCCGTGCTGCATGTGATTAATCTGTCGGCTAATCGTTTCCACACTTTAAAACCCAGGTTTTTGTTATTTTAGTTGAAAATCTCCGGATGGCATCACTTAGAGCTTACTTTCCGTACCCCAATGGCTGCTGATTAAGCTCTCCATAACAACTAACTGAAAAGCATCAATTCGGCGATGGATTGACACATTTTATATTTCGTAGATAGACAATATATGGAGGGTGTAGATTTCACATGGTATGAAACGCTCAGTTCTGTATATTACGTTGGGGTACATGATTTTGCGATCAATGGTCAATGTCTAATGGCCCTACTTCAGGTGACTATGGGAACCTTTCGTCTCTTGCACATTTTTGATCGCATAGGCTAATTCTCCGATAATCAGGGCTATCTAAACAGGACAATCGGGGTCAATACCGGCTCAGCCATAATTTTTCTCAAGACCCTGATGACCCGAAAATTCTGACACTTGAAGCACCAAACAAAAACACTCGTGTGGCTGCCCATTTCTTACAATTGGCTCTCCAAGTTTTCTCCACATATTGCCATATCCTCTTAACTGGAATCTCATTTATTCTCTTTCTTTTCGAAGGCGGGCCTAAAGTTCTTAAGAGCGAAGCTCTTTCCTGCGGCTTTAGTAGCTCTGACATATAAATTCCACTGGGATATGATCGACAATCGTAAAACTGGAGGAAACAAAAGGGCCTCGACCTCTACGTGATTGCCTTTTTGGATGAGGCTGGGAGTGGTTAACATGTACGTCCCGTTTTACCTCCATTGATTAGATCTACCCTTCCCAGTGCTCTCTAAGCGGGTCTATGTCATATTGGCAAGATAAATGTTTTGCTGGTAAATTAAAATTGGTCTCGTTATATATTTGATAACTATCGAAAGCTTAGAAATAATTTGGTCACATTCGTAAACAACATAGATCAATTCGTTCTTGCAAGTTTAGTGATGTGTCCATTGGTGCTATGAGGAAACCAATGTACGAACATTTAAACTACTGATTGTATAATTCGCTAACACGTTTCGTAGAACCCTACAACTGACAAAGTCAAGTTCTGGATAGGGATCCTTTTACCGAATAGAGCTTCCATCAATCACTTTATCTCAACTTGTAAGTTTTTTTAATAAATGACTGCGTAGTCAAAGTCAGGACGAAAGTGCTGACCTCTGTGCCTCCCGGTGTGCGGAGATAGAGAAGACGCTGGCTATGCAGCAGATGGTGCTGAGTGATGAAAACAATATACCATGCATCAAAATTCTTTGTTAACAACGGAAAACAGTGGGCAATTTCCCGCGTAACGTGGTCTCCCGGGTCTCCTACGCTAACCATACGTTCGATAGGCCGCATTAGTCAGCCTGTAATCACGGTACATATTTAACTTAACAAAAAACCTAAGAAAGTGCATGGGTGCACTCCTGACTACACTATTAGATGGGGCAGAAACATGGAGCTTCTGAGCTCACAAACACACGATAATAAATTACACATAAAGTAGCATTATCGCCTCCTGTGGATCGAATTGCTGCAAAGGCTGCACACATATGTGGTTTTATATCAAATATTTTCTTCCTTCCCGAAATAATGTTTAAACTACTGCATTTTTTCTTCCCATCCTGGAATACTGCTGTCCCCTCTTTGGACTGATGAGTGCGTTTGAGCGCGGTTAAAAATTTCAGACAGTTTTTACTCAAAAAGTATTTACACATCCTCGATCCAGTGTTTCTCATACGGAGAGATTTAAATTAACAAACATGACATTTCTTTTGGTTAGAAGACTCGAAGCCGGCCTCTGCGCCTTGTTTCGTGTTAACTCTTACCCTTATCTCACAAGAATTAACGGTCTCACTCCGGCAGATTGATCTTATGCCACTCTTAATAACACCAAGATATGTTCACCGCCCTTTATCTGCACCTGTAACCATTCTCGTTATTTTCGCCTCTAAATATGCATTCCTCTGGAATAATCTTTACATCGTAATGAGGTTCTCGTCTACGTTAAAACTTTTTTAAGCCAAATTATCTCAACACTTGACTTCAGAAGAGATTAAGACCCTCTCCTTCCTAAACACACAACTTTTGAAATTTGAAAAGTGTCCTCCTGGTATCTGGGCGGTTTCTTTTTGTTTAGATGTTTGTTTGAAATTTTCCTACGGAATCAATCTTTGCAGCCGTTATTCGCCCCCTAATCTTTTCAACCATCATTGCCAAATGTGGACAACGTTTCTCCAATTTTGTAACCGTGGCGACGGTCTTCGCGACCCCTGGTGATTATTGGAGCGGGTTCTTCTGTTTTCGCTAGCCTGTCGGTGGACTCTGCAGTCTGCAGGGTCACGACCCCGGCATTTCGGTGAAAATCACGTGACCTCTACTGTCCTTTCATCGTTTTTGCCCTGCTATCTGCGAGGAGCTCCTCTTGTCTCACCTCCCTAGTGGTTAATTCTGTGGCTAGTCGGACGGTGATACGGCGGTGAACAGTAGCCTCTGCTGTTATATGATTTCTCAAACGACAAGATGTGCGTTGAACCCGCATACCCTCTCTTTAAAAACTGCGGTCCTGTATCACTGTGTGATAACAATCTCAGCAACCAACGTCTTAATTTTTTAGGAGCAGTTTTTGTTCATTCTTTAAATTTTTATAAAGTGATAGTCGCCTGAACTCTGAACTCTCCGTTGTTTTAGTATTTTCACCATTGTTTTCGGGATTGTTGACTATAATTTTAAAATGACGATATTTTGGTGGATAAGAAATTATCTGCCTACCACAATTAACACTTCCACTGCTTGATGAAAGGGTCTCTTTGGTCTTTTGTGGGTGCTCGTACAGATCAACAATTACCCACTTTGTATTTATTTCTTACCACAACACCAAGTTTGTAATGATGAGGCCCTCCGGGCCTGAACAATTAGATCTATTTATTTATTTTTAAAAACACCTCTGTATAAGCTGCCTTCAAAGAATAGTGAAGCTGAATCGCTATAATATTACCTCAAATAAGAAAGGCCTTGAGCGGACTGGAACCCACACCATACTGAAGTGAATGCGACTACGATGAATAGGCTAGCTTTTGAGAATGGATGATGTTGGACTAAATAAGCGACTTTTCTGCATCGAACTTTTAATAAGTGCTCACGACAAGTTAGAAAGAACGCGTTAACAGGGAACTGCATGAGGCTTACCCTTAGGCTATTTCAATTCAAACCAAACCTCTGAGAGAATATTAAACACTATGAGCAAACCTGCTGAATCGACGGGGGCATTCCTTCAAACTGTATGTGCCCTAAGGACGATTGGATGTGAGCAAGTATTTTTCTCTCCCGGGGTCTTGGATCCATGGAATAACCTATCTGAGAAAATTGTTATGTTCCAATCTGTGGAAACATTCAAACACCGACTTGATATCTATATGCTACAGCACTACTTGAACTATGTGACACATTTTCATTGAAATACCAATGCACGATATGACTGTCTATATTTTCCTGACTGAAAACTTGTTAAAATTGCTTCTAAATCTTGAGATTTGATGTGACAAATAGGGAGCTCAAAGGCGCAAGCCTATATTTTCCTTAAAAATGTTGGCTTGCTGACGTGAAGACTCTTGTAAGCTTCGTTGAAGTTTACAGGACAGTCATTGACAATGCTAAAAGAACGACTTGCAATTCCTTATTCTTTTAAATATACAGCTTCAAAACATATTTCCTTCCAATCTGTCCACGAAGTTATCGAAACGTCTGCACCCGAGACAGTGTTTTCAGATATCTTAGATCCAAGTGTAGCATGGGATAGAGTGAGGTCGACCTCGGCGCGTTTCTTCCCTCACTATAATAAATC
>JAYGXS010000003.1:40602216-40671170 GCA_036362985.1 Ligula intestinalis
GCGCTAAAAGCCGTGGCTTGGAGGGTCTGCCAACTGACGGGAAAACTTGGACCCCCACGTAGCTGCTCCTTCTGTACGCGTATGTCTATGTGTTCGAACAGGAGGAGAGGGAGGACTGAGAGTCAGGCTACAATGGCTCCCTCTGAATGTGGCCTTTATGGCGCTCCCGCGCAACCGGGAGCATACCTAGCGAGATGGCTGATGCAAGTGTGCGCGTGCTGAGTGTTTATCGCGCCAGCCATCTACACCCTCCCTCATCCCCGGTCTTATTGACTTTGTCATTACACCGGAAACGGA
Organism: Ligula intestinalis; assembly: GCA_036362985.1. Taxonomy (NCBI): domain Eukaryota; kingdom Metazoa; phylum Platyhelminthes; class Cestoda; order Diphyllobothriidea; family Diphyllobothriidae; genus Ligula; species Ligula intestinalis. Next base: position 40,602,514 of record JAYGXS010000003.1, read on the forward strand.
GGTGGGAGTGGCGAGCGAGTGGGTAGATTCTGTGCAAGTCTGCCTAAACTCATGCTGTCTCTCGCACGAGTCCTCTGCGTTGCTCCTGCTTGCTGTCGCTTTCGTGTTGCTTGCCCAGCTCGCCTTTGTGTCAGTTGCGGCTTGCTTCAGCGTTTGCTGCGGCTTGTTGGAGCGCGTGGTGCCCATCGTCGAAATCGCCGGGGGAAGTGTCGTCGTCGTCGTCGTCAACCTCGTCGTCGTGTGTGTGTGTGTATGTGTGTATGTGTGTGTGTGTGTGTGTATGTGTGTGTGTGTGTGTGTAGTATGACCATCGGCTTCGATGAAGTCCACCATCTGCACAATAGCAGAGACAGTAATGGAGCTAAGTACGAGATTAAAGTTAAACGGACGCGCAAGTGTCTACCTCACTCGAACTCTAACCGCTTTGACCGGTGACAAGACCGAAGTCAAGATAACCGAAGCAGGATTTGGGCGGAAGCCGCTTTCTTTAATGCAGCCTGAAACACCGCCTAACTTAGCCTTTAGTGACAGTAGACTTTGCGCGGGTACTAGTGCGCTGTCTACCCACACTCATTTTGGTATGTGCCTAGCCAGCCTCTAAGAAGCCAGGGCTGGTACTGCTACTACCACTATTGCTATTTCCAATACTATTAACAAGGGTGTAGCTGGGGGATAGTATTTGCTGGTACTATTACTGACTGCATTGTAAGTCAGAAGTGACGCTGATTAAAGTCAGCACTGGGCTCATATCCCCTCAATCTCAACAAGAAGTATATTGGTACAGTTGCTAGCACTAACACCACCATTTGTCAGATGTAATGCTGATGATGCCAACGCTAGGGCTCATATTTCATTGGTCTCAACAAGCAGTGTGAATCTGGGTTTAAACTATTGCGTGTAAGTACATGCTTGGGGCCCTGAGCACAGCAGGGCTTGCCTTGGTTTCCGCACTCCCAACTCAATCCATCGAGCTCTGTGCTTTTCTACTAGGTATGGGCTACTATAATAGTGCCATAGGTACGTGCCTATGCAAAACATGCTAACTTTTAGTAATCGTGCTTACTAAGGCCAGTAGATACCGTGCTGTAACTACCACCTGTGTGTGCTTTTTAAGAAGTCGCACCCAGTATGCACTCCCAATCTGTGTGAGGTAAAGTGATTAGCATTTGAATAATAATAATAGATCGTCTGTAAAGTGAGGCACAAGTCCTACCCAGGTTAAAAAGTATGTGCAATAAGAGCTGAAGATCTATCATGCATTCGGTCGGAACAAAGTGACATGTGCAATTTTTGGGATACTTCTGTTAGAAGTGATGCGCCTTTGCTAAAATTTCGAGTTATAGTAAGTATACTTGCAAATGCCAGTAAGTGGCAAGCTGCAATGCGACCTGTACGTGCATGTAGATATTTATAGTCTAGATGAGGATTTTAGTAAGCTTTGCTCGAAAGGAGTCTTTGGGAAACAAGAAACGAACTTTTTGTAAATAATTCTCGAAAAATGGTCACCTTAGGAAGTTTGTACAACGATGCATGAGATAACAAGAGTTAAAACAAACAGAAAAGGAACTAGATTTTTCCGATCAAGTGCCCAATCCAAGAACTTGGCGAACACTTCCATATATTAAAAACGTTTCTGAACTCCATGAAAGACATCTGAGGAAGTACCAGATTCAAGTGACGCACAAGCCAGCGACCACGCTCCGAAATCAACTAGTGCACTCTAAAAATAGGGTTAGCTATCTGGAAAGAAAAGAAGTCATTTACTAAATTCCTTGCGGCGACTGCGATGCAATTTATTGTGGGCAAACAGGAAGGTCTGCAGCATTCTTTACACCTTTCCCTCAAGTCCGACGACGACCTGGTGTGCCAGCGTCGGAAATTTGCAATAAATTTCGTTTCTCATTTCCCAAAGAATCTTTTCCATCAAATTTTACTTCTTGGGATGCCCGTTTTTAACTTCAACTTTTAGTAAGCTGAAGGTTTAAAGAAGCATGCATTTGATAATAGCTAAAGATCTACCATGCATTTTGGTCATAACAAAGTGGCATTTGCCATTTTTCCAGGATACCTCAGTTATCTAAGTTATCAGCCTGTAGCTGCATCTTGTTAGACAACATGTGGACGCGAAATCGGGATCATAGTTTGTCGAGCCGTGTCATTGACTTTCTACAGTATATAATTTGCTCAGAATTTACAGGGCATCGTCTGTCTATTAGGAAGCAAGCTTATCCACAATCAATTGGCAATGAAAGCTTAGTAATACCTACAACAGTATTGCAGGTTCAGTAATAAGACATGCATCCTAAATGTGTTACAAGTACGGTACTAGAGGACAACAGTGTTGGTGAGCCGGTACTAGGCTAAAAGGTTAGACTAGGCTTTGAGGACTGCATTGTCAAAGCTAAGCAAATCTAACTAAGAGACTGGACTGCGTAAATTAAGAGGTACATCTGTGTCTACACTGAGTAATGAAGCAACATCCAGCTATATTTATAGGTAAGCTAGATTGGAATATTATGTAACTAATAAAGCAAATTTACTGCTGCAGTTAAGAGAACTAGGCTATAGAAGAAGAATTCTATATTTAGGATTGTAAAATCCTGAACTTTCAGCAAAACTGGCTCCATTCATGGAGAGCAAAGGATAAGGTAAATAAGGGGTTATTTTAAAAGGTCAAAGGTAAATGGTCATGAAATACTCACAATTCAATTTTTACACGATATTCACATCAACTATGGAGACGGCTCAGCTTTCAACTTCTCAATTTCCGCTGCTTCACAGGGGCTAGGAATGGGAGTACCAAGAGCTGATATGCTGATGTGTGGCAAGATATAGGACGGAAACCTCGACGCATAGGACGGGAAGACTTTGCAGTCATTAGTTCAGAGTGGAGAGGGTGAGCGACCTCATTAAGGATGCGATCAGCAAATTGCTTGACCGTTTTAAAGGGGCGATTTATTATAATGTCAGCTAAAAAATAGGAAAAACCGGCAGCTGAAGAGAGCATTCGGAGGTTACGTTTCAAAATGACTAGGTCTATCTTAAATTAGGTTAGAAAAATAACCGGAGAGCAGTAAAGAATGAGGGGGAGAATACAGGCATCTACAAAACGCCAGATTAGGGCTTGCGGTGTGCGATATGAACGCAAGCGGCGATTATAATATAAAAGTTTACTGATTTTGATAAAAAGGCCTTCTACGTGAAGAGAAAATGTGAGGTTGGATGCTAGTGTAACACTAAGGTATCGGAAAGAGGATACTTCGGTGGGCAGAATGTCAATAATTTAGGGACTGGGAGAGGGTCGCAGTCGAAAAATAAACTGGACTGACTTTCGCTCGTTTAGTAGAAGGCTATTTGCTGACGACCGTGTTGAGACATGGTCTAGATCATCCTTCAGTATTTGGAGGTGTGACTGACTTTTGAGAGGATGGCCAACTACCATATCATCAGCACATTTAACAAACAAGCATTCGTTTGGCGATCGTAGGTCGTCAGTGTGGAAAGAGAAGAGATGAGGGGATAAAATAGCCCCTTGAAGAACTCCACAGTTGTTGGGAAGCACCATGGATTTTCGCTTTCCGCACTAAACGAATTGAATGCGGGAGGTGAAATAGTCCCCAAGCTAAGACGCAGCCCAGTCAGGAGAGCCGCATGCAGCGGTTTTATTAAGAAGTAGATGGCGCTGGATTGTATTGAAGGCTGAGGAGTAGTCGAGAAAAACACAGCCGTATGCACGGCAGCCCTTATCTAAATCTCTTAGAGCAGAATGAACTACCAGAGCAACAGCATCTAGTGTACTACGCCTAGCCTTATACGCGAATTGCAAGGGATCGGAATAATTGGAAGAAAACGGCGTGATGATCTCTAAGGCAACTCGTTCTGCAAACTTAAATAGTGCAGAAGAGCACGCAATTGGACGAAAAGATTTTGGACCAGAATAGGAGGTTTTTTCGGGATGGGAGTGAAATAATAACCAAAGAATTAACAACAACAATCTTACGCCCATCGTAGGCTTCATGCGGGCTGATATGTAAGACACCCGAGGAGAGTTCACGTTCGCGAGGCAGGTGCGACTGTCATCAATACATCAGGTAGTGTGCTAGGAATGGTAGTACAGAGTTCTGATATACCGATGTACGGCAGGACATATGTCGGAAACTTCGGCGCATAGTACGGGAAGACTTGGCAGCCACTCATATTGAGTGAAGTGGATGAGCAACCTCATCAAGAATGCGATCAGCAAATTACTTGACCGTTTTAAAATTTCGCAGTTATATAATATCTGCTAAAAAGCATAAGAAACACCGGCAGCTGAAGAGAGTATGATGAAGCTACATTTAAAAATCAATGGGTCTATTGTAGCAAGGCTGGAAAGTAACTGGAGGTCAGTAGAGAATGAGGAGGAGAACGCAGACATCTATACATATTCAGCTTAGGGCTTGAGGTGCTTGTATGTGATATGAACGAAGCCGACGGATATAATATATAAATTTACGAATTTTAATTAAGGGACTTTAATATGAAAAGTCGATGAAAGATAAGATGTCAGAGTTACATCAAGGCACCGGAAAAAGTGTTCGTCATAGGGCAGGATATCTAAGGATTCAGGGCTGGGAGAGAACCACAATCGGAAGACTATTGGCTAACGACCATGCTGAGACGTGTTTAAGGCCATCTTTCAGTACCTGGAGAGGAATCCGAAATTTAAGAGGATTAGCAACAACCGTATCATCCTTCCACATATCTCTCATATTCCAGTGGCGATACCAAGTCAAGCTGGCCAGACGTACGTAAGAGGACGGTGGCTCGTTAGGCTTGGTCGACGTTTATACATGCAACACAGAGTCAATTAGTAGACCCACATGACCCAACGCTTAATAAGGACTCTTATCTGATATGTTATGTGGACAACGGGAAGATTTCCTGAATCAGGAGTAAGGAAAGAATGATTAAGTAAGACGAGCGTTTTTCAAAGAAAGAGCTTACAAGGGACCCTACCAGTAGTTTCCACGAGCTATCTCTTCAGGTAACTAGTGTCAGTGGGCCTTCTTTGTCGCCTAAAACCAATCAGTGAAATGGCGCACGTTGATTATTTGGTGCCAATGTGGGGGTAGATCCAGCACCGAATCCTCCAGGAGCGTGAGGCAGGCCGGAATGTATGAGTCAGCGTTTGCACTGGCAGCCACGCGAGTGGATCGTCTCGACCAAGAGCATGAGGTGTAGAAGAAAAAAAACGTCAAAAGCGTCACGCGGGGGGAAAAGACTGCCACCCTCTGATCTGGTGTACGTGCAACCACCAAGATATACAATGAAGAAAAGTCGTTGCGATCTCACCTTCGACCCAAAAAGGAATCCAGCTGTCTTTCTAGTCGCCAGCCTTCCTAGCCACAGTTTTTAACACGTCAGATTTATTATGGGAAGTAAACAAAGCATCGAGTTATCGTATGCTTTTTATTTCTCCTGCCCCTCTGCGTGCCAGTGGCCAGTCTAAATTGAATCACCTGCTACCGGGACTGAAGAAAGCTGATGGAAATGCGCAAAGACTCCACCGAACGTGCGTCACACGCTTGTGTGGCTTCCGGTTTCTGACTGGCGCAAAGAAACAGCTCATTAGACGTCTGTCACGAGTCTGAGTGGCCAGTGCTTCGGGTCTATCCAAACATCACAGACCATTTTGGAAACAACCGAGCGCATATGAATACGCGTATATAGATGCACACCTCGCTAGCTCTGGCGTCGGGATGCGGGCAGTATAAAAGTGCATCTAACTTTTCTCTTCACCCTACCTCACGCATTGCTCTGTGTATGCCACACAACAACATTATGATCGACCCAAAGACCTGAGCTTGTGCTGCCTCGTCAAGCAGAGAAACGCACAGAGACCACTACCCAGCACAAGATTTCAAATGAATTATCTGATAAAGAATCTACGCCAGCTGATTGACACTGATGATCCCGCACATCCGGGCAAGAAGCGCCTCAAGCTCCAAGGCAAGAACCTCACCAAGGTGCCCATCGAACTGTCCCACTTGACAGATCTAGAGGTCCTAGTAATGAGTCCTGAACGTGAGGCCTGTCTCTTTTACCGACTCTCTGAAATACCGATTTGGATAGGTGGGTCTGCAGCGCATGGTCATATGACTCTCAAGTTTCTCTGTATTTTCAATCTACAATGCGTCAGAAATGCCTTTCATGCTTTAAATATCGATGGCCCTCTGCATGTTCTTGATTTGCTAATATAAATCAAAGGACACTTAGTAGCAAGCTATTGAAATCTACGAAGGTTTTCCTGTATACAAGAAACAGATACCAAGTTAGATTGTTATATTTTCAGAAGTATGAATACCTTATTGGCAGTGTTTACAGGCGCGTAGGCATTTCTATGTTTTTGGGCATGTGGACATTAAAGTATAATACCGTCTTCCGTTAAGCTTGTCAATCAATTGATAAGGATAATTTATAAAAATCCCTCCATTGCCTGGTCTGTTATGGTTTATTATTTAATAGCTATGGGTAGTAACCCTCTGTGTATAAAATACTATATTCAGATTAAAATATGCAAAAAGTTGTTTTATTGTGATTTTTGCTATCAAAATTCTGTTTATTTATTGAGCTACCTTTTGATTTTTTTGCTTTTTCTCTCAATTTTTGTTATATACAGACCTAGTATAATAACTTCGGTGGAAATTTATGTATTTTTTATAGTTCCTTGCACACATTTCGCTGAGTTCCTGCGGTTAGGCTACCCGTCAAGATCCTCATTAGCACTGTTCCCATTTTACACGATTCTGGGGTTAGCGGTGGTTAAGGGGACCTATATAACCTACAGTTGCTGATTATCTCATGCCTTCCCGTGATTTTCTTGGCCTTTCCCAACAGTGGAGCTAGCCCTGGGTTGTGTACCACAAATATGTTTCACAAATCCCGCGTAAACTCAGCCAATTATTACAAGATCTGTTTTATGAATAGATCTTTCCTCATATATGAAACCAGAACAGCAGCGCCTGAAATGATAATATTCAAAGACTTATCATTTTTAATGAAGACGTTTTTGTTTATAAAGGTAATAAAAGTCAGCCCAAGACAAATATTGACAGCTAAAATAAAAAGGCATCAAAAGGCTTCTATTGCGTAATTTAGACGTCTTGGGTTATATAATAAACAGGACCAATTGATTTGGTAGATAAGAGCACAGTGTAATCGAACTGAATGTTCTGGATAAGTTATAAGGCTTGATATGGCACATGCTGTTTGATACCGTCCTAGTCTGAAATGAAGAGGCATCAGTTCTAGGCACATACAATATAGAAGATGTCAGAAGTTATTATTTTTTGGCTCCTGTAAAAAAACAGTTTACCAGGTAACTGCCCATGTTCACGAGTGCAACTGTCCAATAACATTTTTAAGAAGTTTACTATGAATAAGGTATGCCCAAATTCTCATTATCATATTCAAACCGCTTTTTTTGAAACCTTTTATTGAGCCCAGAGAAGTTAACATGTTAACTTCACCATGTATTTTAAAGTAGCATACAAACTTTCAAGGATTCACAATCTTTTGAAAATGTTTTTAACTTTTTACAATTATTCATAAAGCTCCAACTGTCGGATAATGGAAAGCTTTTTCGGAAAAAAAGCATTCTTAGCAAACCGGAAAGCCTTGCTGCTTTGATAAAAATATTTATGAGCTGGAGAAATTCTGTGCACGAACCTTTAGGTATTCATCTATCTAAACATACTACATTCTGTAAGAAAATCAAAAGGAAAAAACTACAAATTACCTTTTATAAAATTTGAATCCATAATAGCTTGTGGTTTTTAAAGAAGAGTGGACAAATCTTTTTTGAGTTGGGCCCTGAGAGTTCTTTTACGGTGCCTGTTATTTCTTGTTACTCTAAAAACATTTTATTGGCATTATTATAGTAATCACGAATAAAGAAAATGTCTTCCAGGTTGTTTACAGATGCCAGTCGAGAGGCTATTGAAATATCGCGCAATTAAGCAGATCTGACTCATTACTGTTGTGGAACTGTTCAATGTTTTTGGTTGATATTCAACGCTTTAGGAGATTGTGCTGATATTGGGTTCTTATCATTTTCTTAGCAAACATATGACTTACAAGTGCACCTTGATGGTTTTCTACAGCTAGCTGACTGGGTTACTCAACCACAGGTAACCGTGGAAAGGTTCCCTCACTACGGCCTTCTTCAGAAAAGGCAAGTGCTTACAGTTGACTGGTTGGAGGAAAAATAGTTCAGCACCGAGAGGAGCACATGACTCTGTAAAGATTATGAGGGTTTTATCGGTCAGGCTCCAGTTTTAATCTACCAGAGCTGTTTGCTTGGTGTTCTTTGTCGTCTTAAACTGAAAGTATACATGAGACTCGTGTCTTTTCGTTGGTCATCTATCGTTCCTTTTTATTGAAAGGACTTACATTTGAGAATGCTATTTTACAGTAGTTTCAACCGCAGCTATGTGCGCCAGTTGGTTAACATTCAAAAGACCTCTTTTTGAATGCTGGCCAACTTATAAGGTGAGTCGATTTTTCTTTGTCTGAGCGAAGGGATCAGTTGCCATCGTAGGGACATAATACATTCTAAGGCCAGTAGAGTTCACAAAATAAAAAACTACAATAGGAATGATGTCAGGCTGATGATTTTAACGAGACAATGAATTGTACCAACATTTTTTCGTAGAATAGGCATACATTGGGGGCTGAAGTCTCCTAACTTTTAAAGACATTGAAATTGGTACTTTTCCTGGAAGTGAGCGCAAGGCACGTGTATTACTAGACTGCCAGGGTGTCCATATCAAAAGTCCCCTTCATTAAATAACTTTGTAAGTTCTAGGCCAAATGGAAGATGCCTGGATGTTGAAGCTTCGTTTATGTACCACTTCGGATTGTCAAAAAATACGGTCAAGAACTATCTCCTAACATGAATTATTATTACCAACGAAGATATAGAACAGCAAACTTGTTCTTTATTGACTATCGTACCATTCTCAGTTAGTCACACGGTAACCCTAAACCATAGGAAACTACGAGCTTGACGGGTTTCTCGTTTTTATGCTGCATCTGGCGTTCACATATATGGACCTCTCGGGGTTGCACTCAAGTGTACTAGACGTTGTACATGAGCAACTTTCAGCAATCCGACGCGACATTTGTGTCTCGTGTTTGGCTGCAAACGTGCGGTTGCCTATATAGCTCTTACAGATGACTGACTGCTCGTCCATTTGTTTCTTCTTATGACGGCTCCAAAGCAAAGCTACGATCAAAATGGAATGCTTATTCCCCAAAAGCTGAGTACACTGTTAAGTATTTTAAACGTTGAGTTTAATGGGCCAACATAAATTAACAGAAAGCGCAAAACTAGTCACACAAAGAATAGGTATAGAACCATGAACCTGCAACTCGTAGGCTTAAATAGTGCGCAGATCAGCTGGTGCGGCAATTCGGCGTTTACATACATATGTATATGTACATCCCATTCATCATCCCTAAAGAAGATGAAGAAGGAAACAAGGCGCCTTGTCGGACCACACTGTATTTATGCTGGCCGTTCGTAAACGTACCTGTTTCCATCGTGATTCCCTACATGAAGAATGTTTCGAAAGCGACAGTTCGAGTCCTGAACCCTTTTGGAATTGGGATAGCCCATAAACCGGATTCGACTATCCGACAGCAGATAATGCGACCCAGAGACCCGTTATTGACAACGAAACAGTCAGCAGTGGTCTACAGCATACCCTGTCAAAATTTGAGCGCGAAATGAAATGGGTAAACGCCTCTGTACAAGGCTACACGAACACCAGCTGGCGGTCACCGGCAAGGATAGATTGTCACTGGTGTATGGCCATATAGAACAGGAGAAGCACGGTTTCGCCTTCGGGACGTGAAAGTCATCGGCCGATCCAAAAACAAGATAGCTGGACTGGTTCTCGAAAGTTGGTCCTCAGTAGAAACAATCAATAGTAATATTGAATTAAATCCAGTATGTCAGACCCTCCGTACCAGACTCCAGTCAACCTAGACGAGACCGATGACACCAACGAGCGATTTGCAGCTTCGTCAATGGCTGTCACCACTGCGGCAGGGGAGGAGAGCCACACGACCGAGGTGGCTCATCAATCGATCGGCGAGCCCCAACGAGTGAACGGGCTTTGCACGTGGAGTGACAGCGGATTTGCCCACTCGATTATGAGGAAAGGTCCCATATCAACCAGCCCAGCGCACACGAAGGGCACATGAGGGGCACGCAGACCTGGCAGCGACTGCAACAGCCATACAGGTGACAGAAATCATACTAGGTTTTCTGCAGTCCGCCACGGAGGAGCCAAAGCCCATCTGCGACCAGCAGGACGATCAGGGTCCATGCGTTAGGTACGCCTATAATACAAGAAAGGCAGCGACACAAGACAACTCTCAGTAAGCAGGAACGACTATCTCACTACTCTGATGATGGAACTCAGGATGTTTACCAAAATGTCAGCACAAATACTGTGTGGTCCATGAAAGTGCCTTGTTTTCTCTTTCATCTTTTGACGGATGATGAACAGGATAATTTATGTCAACCTCGTATTTTTCTCCATGTGTCTATATTTCCAGGCCATCCGGAACTGTAATATAATAAAATTTGCGGTCACAAGCTATTAGGTCGTTCAACTTGACTGACTTTCGGAATGAATCCATCCTAACGAGGGAGGAGTAAAACTTCGCCAAATATTTAAAGGACCTCAATGCCTTTGAAAGCCTTCTTTGACTTACAAATCATTACCTGTAGGAGTCCTTGTTGACGGTTGGATAAACAGCCCCACACAGAAAACGAGGGACAATGGCGTTTTTGATATGTGGATGACAACCATAAGCGTCTTACGGATGGGATAAACGAAAATGATAGCAGATTTCAGAAAGTTAAATTTAAAGAATTAAGCTTCACCTTGTGCTTGTTTTAATGCACCAATAAAACACACTAAAGTAAGCGTGCAATTTGAACTGTCGTAACTAGGAGTTTTTGATGGGTAAGATATTCCAAGTGAGCTGATCCCAGCCCATGATAAGCAATTACACTAAATGAGAACGTAAGAAGGACATCGCGTTAAATCCGACTCACCTGATTGCCGTGACTGAAGATATAATTGAAGTGGACAACGTTGATAGCCTACCCCTTAACCGCGTCATAGCCCTTAGACCTAATAATAGCCCTAATCACTACCCTGAATTTTATCCTAGCCTCTAACCATAACTCTAACCCTAACCTCTAACTCTACCCCTGGCCCTAGCCCAAACTCTGAGCCTGATCCAAAATCGTAAACGAACTCTTATGGTGATGTCTGAGGGAGGTGTGACGGAGCATGAGAGAAAACACAAAGGAGAGTTAAATTAAGCCTACCAGACTGACTGACTGCTTAGAATTAGAGATTACATGGGGCCATGTATCAGATCATTACCGAATCCTTGACAAAACCTCAATTTCTATACAGGATTATCAAAATCATCTGAACTTAAGGTTTTCGTATAATTCTAGTGCACGAACGCTCTCAAAGAGCTCAGACTGATGGACTACGTCCGAAATAAACAAAATCCAGGTTGCATTTGAGGATTGCCATCTGCACAATAAAATGCTGCTATTGTGATCAAGTACGCTTATATACAATAAACGGCCCAGAATATAGTCATTATGGGGTCCGATTTCTCCTTGTTAGTACTTGGCACCAAAAATGGCACCTGTTTTTCTTTCGTCGGAGAACTTTATATTCGATTCAGTTATACAAGGCACACAGTTTTGTGCCTGATTCTACGCCTTTTCTTTCTTCGTAGTGATCTTTAACTTCCTTTTGGATAAGTGCTGCTTGGATTGCCACGCCCGGATAGTCCTAAAGGATATAGTTACGGTATCTGGATTTGGACATTTATGTAAGCCGTGCAGTATTAACGACCGAGATTCGAAGAACGTAGGCAAAATAAGGAATGTGTTTTCGTTGTCTTTTTAGGCTGTTTACTTGAATGATTTCAGCAGAGAGGACCGTATGCCGCAGAGTTTAACTCAACTAAGGAAAAACGATACGTTCATGTTACTTTGCATAGGTGTTTGAAAATTAGTTGCTATTCATGGGGCTCGTCTCAGCCAAGAGCGATGGAAGTGTGTCATATGACTGACTGTAGAAAAAAACCCACCTACCGTAGGAATATGGTTGTAAGGTTGGTCAGCAGTGTTGACGGTTACTCCCTGATAATAAAAGGCATGCTCATGGTGTGAATTATGAATGGGCTGATGACACTACCAGCAAAGACAAGGGAGAGTGGAATAGCCATTTCTGGTTCAGTAGCCGTCATCAGCCAGTCATACCCAGTCCCAAGTGCTGTCCAGCTCGAGGTTCGAACCTGCAACCTTGTTAGTTAGAAGTCTAACGCTCTAGCCACTGCACCACGGGCTCGTTGTCGTTCTGGTTTTGGTTGGGAATACACACAGCAGTAGACAGACACTCACCGATCGATCACATGACTCACTCTTCCTCGGTGTGCCTTCGGATTAATGTGCACAAACATATCTTTCTCATTACCTCTATGGTCATGCAAACCGAGGCATTCTGATCAAACATGCGTCACCAGAGCATGCACATTGTCTTTGTAGTGGTGGTGTTCCAACTAGTACCTTGTGTCCAGTTCGTTGTGGTAATAATTAACAACGCAGAACTTGCTCTGCGCACGTCGTAACTTTCCGGTAGGCACGAATTTGCAATAGGCATCTGTCAAGACAGCCGCCATTAAGCGTGGTTGAATTACAATAATATGCTCCATTTGCAACAAATAGCCTGCAACGAACATGGGTAAATACTAAAGAAAGGCTGAGGAAACTCCGAGCATAAGCGACTGAGAGATGGCCACTGTGGGAACCTCCACGATCAGTAAAATAACAGACCAGCTCTATGGCAAGGCCTTCAACAAATAAGAAGGAGAAAGGTTTGCTGAGTAAGTACGTAACGAATGTCCGCACCTTTATCACATTCCGGAACTAGGCTCGAACGTGCTTATGACAATATCTAACCTTAAGGGGCCGCTGGCTATCCGAGGAAAACTGAAAAACCTCAAGAAGGTTCCTCAGCTACCCAATTTATTGCAGCTCTGGCTGCTCATTATTCACAGCTTGCTTACATAGGAATTTGAGAGAGAGGGAGGGATTCACTTTACTTTGAATTTATCATTTCAAGATTTACAGCTAACTGTCCTCATATACCGTGGATAAAATGGGTACACAAAACAGACAGCAAGAAAAGATGGCAATTTATGCATAATGGCCGAAAACTGCAACTGTTGAAATTACGGGGAATTTGCAGTACATGAGTCACAAATGTTGAGTCATGTTTGACTTCGTGCGTCGTGTACGCCGTTGTAGTTAAAGTATACAAAGAAGAGTAAAAATTAGTATACAGTGGGAAAAATAGACTAACTACTGTACATGTAAAAAATCCAATGTGAATGGAGAGCAAATAAAATGTGGGGACTCAATTACAAAAGCCCGCTCATGACTAACACTCTGCCAATAAACGCATTTGACCTGTCGGCTGCTGGCCAAGCACCCACAAGGAAAAACCAATCTCCAGCTGACTTTGTCACTTGTAAAATCAGAGATATTTCTTTTAAAAAATGAGCTTACCACTTGGCTCATCCTAACGCGTGGAATAATGCGACTTATAATTGATCCAGCGTACAATGTAGCGACAGAGGAATCTAACCGTACGCACTTAGCATCTTATCAGCGCTTAGATCACCACGTCAGTATCAGCTTAGTGAAGGGAAAGATGGGCGAACGCCTTTGAACTCCCCGTTGGTAACGAGATGATAGGAAATAAATGGATTCAAAGAAAAATTTAAAAATTTCGGCAATTACATGCTCTGGGAAGACACCATGCTTGGTAGGTAGTCAAACAGTAACAAAATATGACAGAAAATGTGATTACTTGCAAATAAAGAGTAGTATAATTTGATGCAATATATGTGGCGCTACATAGTGTGATGTAGTGGATTTTTACCTGGTTTGTATGTGTGCTTGATGCATGCCCAGTCTACTCTTGAATGAGTTATCAGAAGTGGAGAGGACAACCTTTTCAGGAAGGGTGTTCCACGCTGCAAATACTCTGTTGCTGAGGAAGAACTTTCGCCTGTGAATTCTTGCGTTGCTGGAGCATAGTTTAAAGGGATGCCCGCGCAAAGTTGACGTATTAACCTGGGTAAAGAAATCGTCGGGGATGAAGCAACTATCCAGGTTTTTCATAATACGGAAGGTATAGTCCTGTGAGTACTGCAAAACGTTTTCATGACGAAATTTAACTTGGTAGATTAGAATACATTTGGCCAAGCTATTTTGATCAACTGAGTTGATTTAATATTTAAAAGGGCTTTGGTTTGGAAAACTGCCCTCTCAGTTAAAGTTATTGGGGGGAAGAGGTGCGCATTTTTGCTAAATCATGATTAAATTTATATCAAAGAAATTCCCTATGCTATACGGAAAGACAGAACTAAACTTTTTCTAATATACATTGTGCTGTGGAAGAGTTCCATAATTAGAAAAAAAGTGGAATAATCCCTTTCAGAACTGGAAAATTTTGTGCGAACTTGATTAAATTGAAGTGAAGCGTAGTTTAAGGAATCGCATTTATTTTCAGAAACAAGCAGTGATACAAGTTTTAAAAATTATATTTAGCCATTCTATTAATTTTTTTGCACAAAATGCGGTGACAAAAATGTTTGGTAGAACATATACATTTACCGCACAGCTGGCCTTGCACTTAAACAAAATGTCCACATGTTACCGCGAAGACAACCTATAGAAGGCCTTATTGAATGCAAGTCATGTAGAAATATAGGTTTTTTGTAAACAATACGTTCCGCTCAAGTGTTATTTAGAAATAGAACAGACAGAAGAATAATAAGTATTTAAAAAATGGTCATACATGTGGCCTGCTTTTTTTGCATTCTCAAACTCATTACGGATCGTGGAATTAATTTCCTTTAGCGGAAAATAATCCGTTATAAAGATACAAGTATGTTCTTTCACCTCCAGTCAAATTTAATCGTTTACCTTCAGGTAAATTGAAGAAATTGTCAAAAGTCTCCAATGTCACTCTGACATTACCTTGGAAAAAGTTAAATACACAGAAGTTCGTCAGCTAAGTATCCAATAAAAGCTCTTTTCAAATAGAATAACTATTATGAAAGGTTTTTTTATTAATCTTAGGAATAACAATTCGCGTGGTATCTAACAGACATGTTGTATGCTCGATAATGTGGTTTGCTGTTTTAAAGCATTTGTACATTTGACCTACATGGCCATCCGCATAGGAAATAATATCCAAAAGCTCGTTTTTTCGGAAATGCTGTTTAGTTATATCTTATTTTGAAAGTTTTGATGTAAACGTCAAACGGAAGCGCAATTTGTTTACTTATCAATGAAGACACCGAAAACTAGCGAAATGATGAGAGACTTTATTCCACGATATTCAATAGTTATCTACTAATGGTAATATGCACAAAATAGTTTGACCAAAGAAAAGTTATTTTTATATGAAGAAAGTGGTTGCTTTAAGTTTTATACTTAACAAAATATTTAAATTTTTTGTTCTAATTTATAGGTATTTTTGACGTCTCCAGAACCTGGGGATTATCAAGATAATTTAATTTTTCCTTTCAAACACTCAGTACTTCTTATAGTTCTTTTATGTATTTAATACGCCTAATGCTGCTCATTATTATTTCGAAGTTTTCGTAAATCCGTTCTTGCCGGTATGAGAGAAATAATCAAAATTTGACAAAATTTGGCATGTTGCTTGCAGCACTCGCCACACTGTAATTATGAGGTCTTCTCGTAGTTGTCTGTAGGAAAGGAGAATATGTCGTAAGTCGACAGCCTGCTTTCACAGGGCAGTGTTTGTAGACCTTTGACCATTGTTGTCGCTCGCCTGTGGACGTTCTCTAAGACGGTACAGTTTTTGACAGTACAAGGTCTCCATGCCTGGATAGCGAATTCCAGGTGCGGCCGAATGAAGCTTCCAAAGATTTTGGAAAAGATGCCTTTTTCGAACCCCGTAAAGGCTCATCTAATAAGCTGTAATGTAGACTTGGCTGACTTTGCCACCTTCGTACGGTTCAGCGTTGGTTTGAGTGAAGAAGTAATCCACACACCCAAAGCCTTCTGACTCTCAACTTTGTGCAGCGGTGTACCGTTTAAGGAGTAGATCTTCGTGCTGGATGCTCTACAACTGCCGATTTGAAGTAGGTTGCATTTCCTTACATTGAAAGGCATCAGCCAAAGCTTTGACCAGTTCTCCAATCTGTTCAAGTTAGCTTGTAGATGGTTTTCGTCTGCCGTATTTTGGATGACTTTCCATAATTTGATGTCATCAGCGAATAAGGTGACATCACAGTCTAAATCCCTGACACAGTCGTTGATGAAAACAAGGAACAATACGGGACCTAAAACTGAGCCCTGTGAGACGCTACTCACCGCAGGTAAACCCGAGGACTTCTGGCGACCGACTTGGACTCTTCGTGACCGTCCTGTCAAAAAGTGTTGGAAGGAGGAGGTTCCCGTGAACGCCTGCTCTGCGCAGCTTAAGCAGCAGGCGTTGATGAGGGACGGTATCGAATGCCTTTTTGAAGTCAATGAAGATCGCATGCACCGTTTTGCCCTCGTCACGTGCTTTGATCCAGCTATCAAGTGAGAATAGCAGATTGGTAAGACAGGAACTACCACTGAGAAAACCATGTTGGACATCGAAAAGGAGATGATTCTGCTCGAGGACCTGCATCAACGCCTTCTTAATGATTGTTTCCATGGTTTTGCAACAAATGGAGGTAAAGCTCACCGGCCTGCAGTTATTTGCGGACGCTCGGCTTCCACTCTTGAAAATTGGAATGATCGCCGCTGTCTTCCAATCCGATGGTAGGCAGCTCGTAACAAGTGACGTCTGGAAGATTTGGGCTAGCGGCTTGGCCATTTCAAAAGCCAGCTCCTTCAACAGCTTGGCCGGGATTGCATCGTGGTCTGGGGAGGTCAATTCTTTCAAATTAAGAAGCTCATTCTTAACTACATCTTCGGTGAAGAGGACTGTATCAATAGATGGGATCGAACTGTCTTCATAATTTTGGGATAGAAAACCGGGCTCAGTAATCTCGATGGACCGGAAGAACAAAGCGAGATGGTCAGCTTTATCCTTGTCCTCTGAGATTTGGGCATCTTCGGCAGTTCGCAGTAGGGGGATAAGGTCCTTATTCCGCGTGCTCTGTCTTATATAACTGTACAGGACTCTGGGGTTAACCATAGCTCGGTTTAACAGATCCTCTTCGGACAGCTGTCGATTTCTGACAATGAGACGTTTGGCCCGGTTTCTCTGCATTTTGTAACTATTAATAGATCCAGGTGTCCAATCAATTAGGGACGTTTTCCACAGTTTTCTCTCCTTGTTAACTTCCGTTTTTAAAGACTGAGTCAGCCAGCGAGGTCTGTTCATAAGTTTTCTGCGTGTGATTGGGCAGTGGCTAGAGATGAGGGTATGGACTATACCAGGGGTCGGCAACCCTTTTAACTCAAAGAGCTAAAAAAGCAATATTTAGAAATATATTTCATAAAGAGCCATATAATATATTTTAAAATGAAATTATATTAAATGCTAGCATAATAAGCCTCTGAATTTATTCTTTTAAATAATATTATTATAATACTCACTAGCGAAACAGCCCGGCTTCGCATTGAGGCCTCCCTGACCAACCTTCCCCCCCCCCAAGGGCAGCAGGTGGTAAAACAGCTGCCTTCTGTCAAGAAGTGCGTTATCAGTAGTGCGTCTGCTCGCCCCATTTTTTAGGCGTTTCAGTGCATAATCCAGGTTGGCACAATTACATTGACACACTCGCGTTCAAGCCCTAGCTGCCTGTTTACACACCCACCCCCTTTTTCGACGCGCACACAACCTTGAGGCTGAAACCGCTCCCGGCCGCTGCCGTAAACGCGCTGACCGTAAAGAACTTGACCTAAATTCGCTAAACCCCTCCCCCCCCCTTTTCCCCCCCCCCCCCCCCCAAGGGCAGCAGGCGGTACAACAGATGATACGGAGCATAAGATAGACAGCTCGCAAAAGCGATTCCCAAGAGAGGCGGACAGGAATGCGAACTATGCTATCGGCGAACAAACCTATGACGCCAGCCAACCAAAAACGGAATAGGAACCCGACAGAACAATAATATCGTTGTTATCAAGTGAGCAGATTGTTAATGTGATTTCTGGCGTTGCATAGATTCGCTGAGGGTTTTATAGTCTGGTCGGTAGTTGGCGAGGTTAAGTTTCATGCAAGCGTTGAGGCTTTCATCCGTTAGACGTGATCTTATTGTGGACTTGATGTATCTAAGATGTGGGACTGACTGCTCACATGCATATGTACATCCAAACAGAGTCACTACAGCAATACTCACACGCTACAGTGTGTGGTATGTGATCGGAAACGTGTTCCAAGTTTTGATTATCAGCTGGTCTTCGGGTTAAAGTTTTTTAATTTCTGTCCACATGTGCTTGCTTGTCAACTCCGCTTTATGTCGTGCGATACTTTCAAAATCTTCATTGAGTGACTTGAACTTATTCACCCTCATGCCTGAGGCCCTAAGGTAGACCAATTCTTCTGCGAAATCTCTAACGGAAAGGCCAGGAATATAACGTTGGTCGGCTGTGTTCAGTGAACACCCGGTTGGATGGGTGATGAACTCAAAAAGACGAGTATGCTCTCGAAATTCTCAAAAGCGTGCTTTGAACGACTTAGGAGACTGGATTTGACGCTAACTAGCTGGTGGACATCAAGGTTTTAAGTGGACTCACTTTCAGTGCATACATCTTTATATTGTCTTAGATTTTCCAAATGTAGTAATCGATCTGTTTCAAGATCCATTATAAAGAGTTCAAGCTTGTTTTCAAAAGCAAACATGGATTGTTGAAGGGATATGACTGTATTTCCATGGCCTTGCAATTTAACGTTAAGTTGGTTCAGATGTTCGGTCATATCCACAAGATAGTAAAAGATGAGGAGCCACTCATTGTTGGCTAGCTCAGGATGCTCAATGCCCTTCATTTCAAGGAATGTCCGGATTTTGTTCAGGCAAGCTGCAAAATGGCCAAGCACCTTCCCTTTTGACAACCAACGTACCTTGCTGTGCAAAATTACATTATGATAGTTATTTCCAACTTCATCCAGCAGTGTTTTAAACTGTCAATCATTTGAGGCTCGAGCAACAATAAAGTTGATCACACGGATGACCAGCAACATCATTTAGCCAAGCTGCCCGTCGCATATCTGAGCACAAAAAGCTTCCGGGTGTAGAATGCAATGGAAACGTAGGATGGGTCTATTTTCAGATTCACAGAGAAGCACCACAAATCGTTTGTTTTTCCCCACCATACACGGAGCACCATAAGTACACAATGAGATAAGTTTATGCATGAGTAGTTTTTTTATTGAGTGAAATCCATGAAAGACTTGAATGAATCCTCACTATTTGTGGACCCTTTTATTGGCAGAACCGCAAGACTTTCGTCGTGCAGTGTATCACCAGTAGCATATCTTGCAATCACACTGAACTGCGCCAAATGGCTTACGTCTGTTGACTCATCCAAAGCCAGGGAAAATAACGGCGCTGCAATTATGTCTTTCATTTGCGTTTCCTCCACGTTAGTTGCCATCATGATGGTACGCTCATGAACAGTTTTTGCCGACAAAGGCATGTCTTGTATCCGTTTAATTATCTTGTTTTTGTTCGAAAGATCATCAAAAGTTTATTGGCTACATCCAGCATGAACGTTTTAGCAAACTCGCCATCTGTGAATGATTTTCCGTTCCTAACTATTGATAAAGATCCAGCAAAGCTCGCGGAGTTATAGTCACCTTGCTGGGTCCATACGTGGAGTTGCTTCTGGCTGGTTTGCATCCTGCTCTTTAGCTCTTGGCATGCTTTCTTTCAGCTATCTCCCGCAGGGTATTTTAATGCAAACGTATCATGGCGTGCGTTGAAGTGTCGCTTTACATTCAACCGTTTCATCGATGTAATCTTGCCATTGAAAATTAGACACACCGCATAATCTGCTGTCTCCGCACAGGAGAATTCTTCGGCCTATTTTTCCTGAAATGTACGATACTCCTCACCCCTTTTTCGTTTCGCCATACTCTATGTTGCAGAGGTTAACTTTGGGCAAATGAGGGGGAATGTAGCGCTCAAAGATGTGCGATCCGTCTGATGAAAGAAAGCAGTCAGATGCTAGGACCGATGTATTAGTCCACAAAGCAAGTGTTCGCGAATGGACTGTTTGCTCCGTCTGGGGGACATAAACACGAAGAAAATTATGTAACAAAGCCGGCTGGCCTATGCGCGTAAGATAGCCTTGTCTGCCAGCGTGACCTTGACCAAGCTGAGGTCAAGTCGACGGGCTGTCGTGCTTTAGTAGAGCGTCTGTTATTTAGCGAGCTTGTGGCGGCACGTCATTGGAGGTGGATGGCTATAATGCGTGCTCTTCCCCTCGTTCTCCAAGACCCACTGTCCCAAAGTCATGTGTTGCCACAACCAACTGTTCCAATGCTCTCTTGCACTGACAACCCCGTCCCTGCGGCTTGACCACGCAGCTGCGTCTGGGAAACCGATAACAGCTGCGCAAGCGTCCTGTTTCCTTCGGTTTTCTCGCGGCCCCGAGACCGCCGCCGTGGCGACCGTAGTTTATTCAGTCACGCACATACACCCGACCATACACTGGCATCCAAATACCTAAGAGCCTACGAATCTAATATTCGGCCTCTTTAGGCGACATCCCCTCGGGCAATCGCAAGACACCAATAACAGAACGATCGAACCTGCTCCGCAATCCTACTGAATCAGCTGTCACCACTGTCTCAAGCTCTCTCAAGTCTGGCTGGGCGCGATCAACACTAGCCCTCACTTCGCCGGTGGCCACTGCCACCCAGGACTGCAATTAGGAGTTCTGTACGTAATAAATAACTCGTTCTGATAACTCGTACCTTTTAACTTCCAACCTGGGATTTGGCCTGATGATTGTAGTGATCCAAGTACACCCCACTTCTTAGACCCCTAAAGAGTAACCAAAATCATAAAATCTGAAGTTTCTGAAAAAGCCATACACGATCATCAAAAGAGCCATATATGGCTCGGGAGCCATGGGTTGCCGACCCCTGGACTATCCCTTTGAAATGTTCCCAAGCTTCTTCAACATTTTCGGACAGTGTGGATGCCCAGTCGATAAAACACATGAAACGTCAGTGACCACAAAACAATTCAATTCCCCAGTCACTACAACATCTCCCATGATTGTCGAGTCATTCAGTCAGCTGGCACCCTTAAAAGCCATGACTCCTATTATGTTGGGATATACTCAAGCGTAAGTAAAGGAGAAGATGGTTCGCTCACCAGAATCATAGCTCTATTTGTCTGTGCTTTCAAAATCCCCTAGATTCTATCGTCAAAGATGAAATCGGCACCAAAATAAACACCAGTTATAGGGGACAGAGGCCACTTAACCCTCAGTACTGCCAGTTCGGGAATGACTGCACAGGGCTGTGTATGCCGGCATCAGACTGATAAATCGATTCACTGAATTCTCCTCGGAGGCCCAGGCTACAATCAATTCCCAACTTGTCTCGCTTCTGGCGTGGCGATTATTTTGATGGATGTAAAGTTATGTTCGTGACCCCTTTGGTAGGTGTGGGCAGCAACTTGTGCTAATCAATCACCTGTCTTATGACAAGATTATGCTCCTTTATGAATGATCCGAACATGCATTCGGTCTGTTCTGTGTGTATTTACTAGGACAGTTTAGACACAGGATGCGATATACTATCCCCGACTGCTTAATGGAATTTAATTGGTCGAAAACTCAGATGAACAAAGTCATGATTCCAGTGAGTGAGGAGTCTTTCTCTTCTTAACTTATACATGCACCTGGCATGAGGAGATTCACTGCAATTCGCGAAAGATTCCAGCCCGTTAGATGTGTATTATGATGTGATGAATTTCCCAGTAACGGTTTTCGGTGAAATACCCACCTTTTGCTCAATGGGCAATCAATAATTGATAAACATATATCGAAATCGGTTAACCACACTTCCAGCAAATATCCAGCTTCCTGTTTCGCCAATTGTTTGCTACCGAGTGACACAGCTTAATGTGAAAAAACTGGATTGTTTATTCAACAGGAACTACAATGGTAACGTTTGGGGACCCACTCATGGGCCAATCACCTCGCATTTGAATGTAACCAATATCACCAAAACTGTCATTTGAGCCTTTGGCTGGCACCAGTGCTGGACGTATCGTAAAGCAATCTTAATAAATATCGAAATCTGAATGAACTTGATTATTCCCTTGTATGCAATTCTTTAATTTAAGGAGATATAACTTAGTAAAAAGAGATTGTAAGAAGTAAACTATTGGCAGACCGCTTTTTTACAAGTAATTTTCTCTTATAAGTGTCGAAAAACCACGACCAAATGGTAACTACCGACGCATACCTTACCGGCATGCCTCACTATGATATGAAACCCGTCAAATTGTGGCTTAACTATCTGACTTACCAGAACCCTATACCCCAGCTAAATCCTTTCTACAGTGCGCCCTTCGCCAATCACTGCGTTCCAGTGAATCAAGGTACTCTTGTTACTCTCCCCTAATCCAAATTACACCTGATCATTTCCGTCCCATTTTATTTTAATATTACTGTAAAGCCCTGGTAAATTGATTTTCTAGATCCTGAATAGGATTTTTGCTGAGTCATTTATCAATTTTTGTCCGATAATGATAGAGAATTTCAATGAAAGGTCAGTGTGCTACGATGTTTTCCAGTCTTATTATTCTATTACGTAAACACACTTACAAACCTTTCAAGCATACTTTACTTGAGTAGCAGCAATTCAACGGTCATTTACACACGATGTCTTCAGGTCCTTGGACTAATTGAAATGCGTCTCCTTATAAGAGATGTGCAGTTTATGTTTTTAATGTTAATCATCCAAATGACCGTTTAATGTTTTACTCCTAACGCGTTCTAAAATCAGTTTTCTACGCTTTAGACAAACTAATCAATCTCCAAGTTTTACATCTGGACACAAACTCACTCAGTTTTCTGCCACGGGAAATTGGAAGTCTGATAAATTTGGAGGAACTCTCATTATCGAACAATCTGCTTAGTAATC
Source organism: Ligula intestinalis (assembly GCA_036362985.1). Taxonomy (NCBI): domain Eukaryota; kingdom Metazoa; phylum Platyhelminthes; class Cestoda; order Diphyllobothriidea; family Diphyllobothriidae; genus Ligula; species Ligula intestinalis. Next base: position 40,625,745 of record JAYGXS010000003.1, read on the forward strand.
TGCCACCTGAATTCAAAAACTTCGAAAAACTGCGCAGCCTACACCTGGCAAACAATGAGGTAAGGAAAAATAAGACACTTGTTTACATGGAGCAAATCCAAGAGCCGTTTCTCGGATTTGCATCTGAATTAACCTTCGTCAGGACGATTGCGTTGAAAAAGGGAAAATTCACCCTTTCCGTACGACAGGTGGTCTTGCGCTAAATTTCAGGCGGTTTAATAATCAAATAATATCTCATATTTTCAACTCAAACCTTACCATAACCCCTTCGGTTTAAAGCAGATTCACCTGTTGTGCGGCTGACTCATATTCCTGTTAATGCAAGCGAACATAAGAGGTCTATAAAGTTATTGAGAAGAAGACGATTCGATCGCTGGGACAATACTTTTAGTTGCCTGAGTCTTCGATATTCTTCATCAGAGACATGAGCAGAAACGGGTAATATATGCACAGGAATTTGCGGTATTTTTAGGACATAGTCATTACTGCAAATATATAATGTAAATTAATGATAATTGCCCCTTGTATGTTAAAAGCTTGTCGACCGGCGAGCGGACTCTGACCTGCTGAACGTTCATCACGCATGGTGGTCTCGGGCATGATGATTGCTCGACCAGCTGGCTCTCTGGTGTTGGCGTAAGACGACGCGGTGGCCTGTGTGTTCCCCAAGTGGCGACTTGCTTTGGCCAAATTGAGTCTCATCACCGAATATGGATTGGGCAAATAGTTTACTCGTTTATGAATTGGGAGACCGTGAACCATGACTCAAGTAATTCTTGGCTCACATGATTGTCAGCTCTTGAAAAAATTTTGGCCTCACCAAATTTGAATGCGTGGCCGGGTCTCGTCGAATGAGCCGCAACTGGAGAATTGGCATCATTTCGCCGCATGGACGCTATCTGTCTTTTCCGGTTCCAACATCAACTTGACCAACGGATGTGCTCGCCTGGCAACATTTAAAAGGGCATTTACGTTGGTTTCTGCAAAGGCAATTGCAACGGTGTCCTAAAGTAGCGATCGTAATTTCTCAGCTTATTGATTTGACCGCTTATCTCAAATTTACCTAGCTTGCCAATGAAGACATCTGTTAATGGGAGTCGGAGATAAAAGCCCATAACAACGCCATCTATTTGTCCATATACAGTAGATTGCCTAACTCATTAAATATCAAAATCGAAATATGGGAGGCTAGCTTTAAATGTACATGGACAGATGGCATTACCGGCTTAGGGTGGGGCACCACTTGGGGTTGGGTATGACCGGCTGATGAGGACTAATGAGCCAGAATGGTCATTCCAGTTTCCCTTGTCTTTGCCGGCCATGCTATCTGCCTAGACGACTAACTGCTGTGCGGGTGCTGGTGGGGCTCGAAAATGAGCCCCATGTGTGAGTTACGTAAGCGATCAGTGAACAGTAATCAACGAGTGTACATGAACAGTTTAGAAAGTACTGACTTTTGTATCTGTTATTATTCTGTGTTATTTTTCCGTTTTTATGCGCGCCCCTTCTCATTACTAACCAGGTATAAAAACATTATGGCCTACCCAATTCATCTCCCCTCTTTAACCATCCAAAAAAAATGCCGACAGTAAATCCCATTTCTAGCACTCTCTTTGCCTAGTGCGCCCACTTATCGGACATTTTGCATATAAAAAGTACGACAAAATTGGTGTTCAAACCACAGACAACGAAGACTGAGAGAGATAGGGAGAGAGAAGAGCTCTCTTTGAGGCAAACTGCACGGCATTTTGGGTCAACAGCTCTAGCAGAAAGTGAAAGTGAAGGACAAATTATTTTTTGCGTCGTAGCGTTCAGTGGACTTGACTGACCTCAAATTTGCGCAATATCTTCATTCTGCCAGCGGCTTGAGAGTAAGGATAACTTGGTAGACTTAAGCGAGCATGCGACAGGCCATGCGCGCGCACGCGCGCACGTAAAAGCGCTGCTGCCCCGGCGATTAGAGTTTTTTGGAACTCGAGGCCCAAACGAGCTTGGTTAAGGCAGTCGCAATGGCTTGGGAATGTCTATTCACATATACAACCTTAAAGCGGCCTATAAGGTCAGATTTTATAGTTTCCACTAGTTTATACTTTATAACGGCTTGTTGAAAATGAAAACGACTGTACAATAGATTGATAGTTAGGCTAGTAGAGAGTGTGCTAACACTAAATTTTGTTCGAATTGTTACACTCTAATGGTTATCGAGGTATCGACAAACCGTGGAAGGATTAATCTTCACTGTAAAGAGGAAGACGGTGGAGGGGAGGCACTTTTGTGGACTGCGTGGCCTGCATCGAAAATAATTAACGAAAATATGCTTGATAGCGTTAGCTAGGAACCTCCTAAATTAGATACTAACTAAGTGGTTATGACAGGTATCTGCTCACAGGGTATTTTTTGGTAAGAAGTGTTTTTTCGTTGTCCTAGTCGCTGAGTCTTCTATCTGCAGCGAAATTCTGTGAACATACAAATGTGCTTTGCAACCGTCTCGCATTTCCTTCTCCATAGTCTCCGTCGTAGGCACTTTCGGCTCTGAAACGGATATCTCTGCAGTCAAGTGATGAAAAACTGGATTACTGTTTCTAACTTATGACATAGGGGTGTGAGCACTCTAAATAACGTCTCGTGGACACCACAGATCTAAGATTAAGCCCAATTGGGGGGGAGGGAGCCATTGTTTTTTTCCTGCATGATTCACCTCAGAATTTACCAAAATATCGCCGATCTTATTTCCTCCGAAGGGCTTTCAGCATTCAGTATACGTGATTCTGTATTTTAACCCTTTGGTGAAATGACCGTACACAAGGGCAGTTGTGTGAATAAAACGCACATGTTCGCTTGAAAAGCATCTGAACGCTATGGACTTTCGAGCGAATTATACTCGTAGACACAATGAGCTACACTTTTAATTTCAGATGAATACAGTAGTCGCCGGTTATTAAGCCCACGGTTAATAGGCCCAGGCACTTATTAAGCCCAATTTGGTCTGGGCCCGAGGTGGGCTTAATAACCGGCGACTACTGTATTTTAAATGGTAGTGTCTACTAGAAAATCGTCTTTTGAGCCCCAAGCACTGTCCATACAATTATATCTGCCATTATATAATCATTGCAAAATCATGTACAAGGATTTGAAAAGCACTTCAACAGCGGTGGCTTCAGAACTTTTGCTTGAGTCGATATTGTCTCTGGCAACAAGAATATACTTTATCTGTAGATATTGATGATGGGGCAGGCTCATTTCTTTTTAGGTTAAGTTTTTGTCTGGGAGTTGTATTTATTTGATGGTGCTGCTGACATGAATTTGAAAGTCTTCGAATAGTTCAGCCGAAACTCTCAGCGTTTCCTGTTATACCCCGACAAGTAGGCGGGAAAAGACAGAGAGACGGTTTCTGATACCAGCTACTTATTGTAGGTCAATAGAGACAGTGAATTTCTTAGCTCGTTAGTTATAGCTTATTTATGGGGCTCTGGTCGTGCTGGAACATTCCCGCCAATGGCGTGCGAGGAGCGTTCTGGAACATCCTGGCCTGTGTGCTGATTGGTCGACCCCCACATTGCGATAACCTGGTAGAAGTTCCGGAATATTTGGGCCGCATGTGTGAGCAGGCGTAGCGCGTGATGGAAGCAACAGCGCATGTTGCTTGGCCGCGCATATGACTAAGCTGGCTTGGCCTATTGCGGTACCTGTTGTCATGTGATCTTTTCACCGTAGGCCGCATTGCGACTCCCGTCTCCGTAAAATTTTGCTGATAGGGCTGTGGATAGGTTAGAGGATGGCAGCATGACACCTGCGCGTTGCGGAATATCCGTCTTACAAATGATTTATGGGTCCTCTCTAGCGCAGGTAAAATGACTTGAAAATCATCTTTTAATGATCAAATCCCGGCGCGGTTACAAGACTCCCACGTCTAAAGCACACTAACTGCTTAAAAGCAGAAGGCCTGGCTAATTCTTCTTCTGCTTATTCTCATTCTTCATTTACCCATTGCTCTGCACCTCCCGCTCCTCCTTCTCTCCTCTTTATGAATTTCCTTCTATTCCTCTTCATTCTCATTCTCATTATCATCATCCTCAAAGGTTCTTTAATTTTTCTATTTCATTAGTTCAGTACCTTCCCCGAACCTATCCTGTGTCTCCGAGAGCTGCGTTTTCTGGACGTCAGCAGCAACCAACTCACCAGCCTTCCCTCAGACATTCAAGCTCTTGGCAAACTGGGGGCTTTGATACTGAACGACAACCAGTTGAGTAGTGTCCCATTTGAAATTGGCACCCTAAGACAGCTACGTATATTATGGATTGGCAACAATGCCATCAAAGCCCTGCCCACATCTCTGAATGGTCTACAACATCTTAATTGGTCCATGGTCAATTGTCCAAGCACCACACTGGACGGAAATCCTCTCAGGTCTCCACCCATTAACGTAAGAATTTTTAGCCGGTCCATTTTTTATTATTCTATCATTTTGCCATGTTTTATTACTAGCGCAACTTACAGCAACGACGATATATGCTATGAGGATGCCATTAGTAACCCGCGCTGCTGTCAGTTGACGTTCATTTTTTGACAGAATCGACAGTCTATGAGTTCCACTGAAACACAATAGAGACATGGCATCAAGTAAGAAAATGCTAGACAGGCGCTTCATCGTGATTGGAACAACACAGTATACCTCAACATCTTTCATTTGTGAGTTAGTTTTCTCGTCAGAGACCTGGACATTCAACTACACATTCTTCGAAAAAAGCCGAAGAACTGCACTTAATACAGCAAAATTCCGTGTGGAACGTTCAGCTGAGGAGGACGCCAAAAGTACGACTTCAAAAATCTCATGCCTGCCCAAAATGCATTATGCCAAGTCGCTATAACCTTCGGCAGGCTACCTATAGTGGGTAAATATCTTGGGATTCAAACCTTATTTGCAGCAAGTGTTGTGCATTCATTCGGTGATATTAAAATGGTATGTGCATTTTCGGGGATTTTTTCAGTATGTAAATTAAAGTACTTCAGTTCATTCTTTTTAACTGGTGATCGACGAAGTAGTTTACAAGAAAATGTTAAACCTTCATGGTATGCTTTTTCAAAATTAATATCCTGGTCGTTCAAAAAAAACAAATAGCAAATTTTTTTGTTTCAGAGAAAACACTAGAGGAATGATGCGAAAATGCGGCATTTTCAATTTTTCATTTCGATGACGTTGGCGAAGTGGAGTCCAATTTCATGACCACTGAGCTCGGCGCCCGCTGTATGTTAGCCAATTAATGCATTATCGAGATAGGTTATGCCAACTTTTATGGTTCGGTGGTAGTACCTAACTTGTTTCGTCCAACTCTGAGCCTAGCTGAGATCTCATCCGGCCGACCACATGATGTCGCATAGTTAATAACATAACAATTAATATAAGCGAAGAGGCAAGAGCCAGGAAGTAATTGCGAAGAAGGAGTCACGATCACTGGAACAGGAGTTTTAGTAGCCCGACGTTTCGGATTCCCGTCTTCTACGACTGTCGTTAGAGGTGGGTTTCGAGGAGAATCTGAAACATCAGATTAAAAAAGCTCTTGTTCAGGTGGTTTTGTCTCATTCTACACGATCGAGCAAAATTTTTAAATTGTGCCACCCTGCTGGACCTGTTAGGGTTACCTGTATTGAACATTGAATTGCAAGCTAGAAATGTGGACTGGTTTGGCTTACAAAGATATATAAACCTCAAATTACCGTTGCAGATTTCTCGTTTTGTACAGAGTAGCATCTTTAAGCTAGCTGCCGTTATAAAAACGTGATCATGTAAAGCATAAAAATAGTAATAAGCGTGAAGGTGCGATTCCCAGATGGTAACTCAGAAAAAAGAAGAGCATTCACTGGGAGAGTTTTATTGTAAGTCTGACGTTTCAGGTAGTGTTAGTACATATAACATGGGCTTGGGTGCATATTGCGTCATGCGCTCTCGGGACGTTGAACTAACAGGCTTGTTGGTCTAGGAGATTGCAGACAATAAATAAAGAGAGTGTCGATTTTGTTTTCTTTTTCTGACTTGACGTTTCTGTCATATATTCAGTTATAGAAGAACTTTGTTCATTGTCTTTTCCATTTCGCCATTTTGCCTTACAGAGGCCCTTTCTCTGAAATTACCCTCGTGTTTTATATCAATTATCTATGTGCTTTAAAGTGTGAGACTTGTGGGTCCGGTTCAAGTCTTAAGGTCACCTGATCCTTAACAGTTACCGATTGATTTCTTAATGCGTCACATGTCTAAGCAGCTCACTATACTCCTGGCAGTAAACCGTCTCTGCCGCCGACTGTGGCAGTGAACTTATGTGGACAAGTATTAAAAAACACTTGCACATCCATATGGCCATTTGCATGTTTGAAATATGTTTGGTGTTTATTCGCCGCAAATTACTTCGTATAACATTCTAGAAAACTTCACCTCTACCAGGCTGTTAATTTTGAACAGAATTATACACAATAATTGGATCTCAGTAAGCCAAAAGATTTTAACAACCGTTTTTACGACCTAATCAGAACAATTCGAGTTCATTCTGCTTCATGATGACCATCAGCTTTGTTTACTTCGTGTGTGTCATGAAAATTCGGGCTTTTCTAGGAGAAAAAGTATGTACGATATAGCGGTAGTTACAATACTTCCACTGATCTGGACTGAGGAGTATTTTCTGACAAGGGAATAAACACTTTGAAATTCTGTTTTTGACTTATTTGCTGTCTTCAACTCATTATATTTAAAACTCCGTCTGTCCACCAAAGGTTCGAAACAGAACTGCCCATCTCCGTCCTGTAATCAGGATAAACTGGTTGGTGCAACTCTCGCGTAGCAAAATATTCTCTATCTCAGACAACAGGAAGGAAGCCCTTGGTGCGGTAGTGTGAAGGTTGCTTCATAACCAATTGATTCGGAATTCGAATCATAGGCCTACACGGGCTGATGACGTCAAATACGACAGAAATGACCGTTCCACTTTCCCCTTCTTTGGCAGTAAACACTTCTCATTCCTTGATTGCTGATCGCCATGCTGCCGTTTGCATTGGTTGTAGAGCTGAACCGTTTTAAGATCAAGTGAAAAAAGTCAATTTGCGTTCAAAAAGCAGGACAGAGGACTTTACATCACCCTTATGTTCTGATCAGCTATACTGAGTGTTCTCCGTTAAATATTTCTTATTCCTCTCAGCATACAACTTCATGCTGCGATCTTGGAACGTCAAATGGTTATTTATTTGAATGGAAATCAGGAGGCTGTGATCTTCACTTTACCATCTTTCAGGTTTATCTTGGTTATTATCATTGCAGCTCTCTTTTTATGTGTATTCTGTGCAGTATATGACGTGTAGGAAGCTATCCCAGTGCGCTAAAAGCTGTGGCTTGGAAAGTTTAAAACTGATGGGATATCTCGGACCGCGCAGTCAGCCCAGTTTTTTGGAGTGGCCGACTGGCGGATTAAGAGTTAGGCTAAAATGGCTCCTTCTTACTCTGGTCTCTAGGAGATACACACATTCAACACTTTCCGAATCAGTTGTGGCGGCAAACCCTAAGGGCGGTTCTGGTTACACCAGCCACCTGCGTTCCCTCCTGCCTTCAGTTCTCTTGACTTGACGCCGGGGCCAGGTGGCGGGCGAGGAAAGAGCGCCGTAGATGCGGTGCAAGTCCACTCTTGCTGAAGAAAATTAATGCGGAACTCAGCATCCCTGTGCAATCATGTCGTGGGGCACATGGTTGACGTCGTCGGATAGGATGGTTAACATTTTTGTATTTGATCCTTCTCATTTAAATAAATGAGGAACATTTATACAATAGTTTGTCAGTACCTTATATGTTGCACATTCTACTCATTCGCTTATCCCGTTCCGGAAAATGTCTGTTTTCGTGCAGACTTTGTGTCTACGTACTTGCATCGGGTAAAATGTTTACAACTTTGTGCAGAAATATACGTGATTCTATATTCAGGCAATTTAATATATGAAGAGGCATCTATAATTATTTTGCGCAATTGAGCTCGCTTTTCATAGGGAAATAACTTAAAGAGTCCTTGCCGCATTCGAAAATGGATTATTTCTTCAGGCGTAAGCCGTCCTAAGTGGATTACGAACAACCAAGTTTCGGATAACTCAGTTATTTTATGTGAATTTAGACAAATTTTATTACTTAAGTTAAAACTACAGCTGTCATACACCACCTGTTAAAAATTCTGGATAAATTAGCGTGTAACTTCGAATAAATAACCTGGAGAACTTCTTTAGTACAATCATGAATATAATATAAAGTTCCTGAGTTTGCGGTTAGTATACGTGCTAACGACGCCACGCTCCATTTTTCTGAATATTAAGTAGTCCCATTATTTTCCTAAAGGTTGCCTTCGAACCTGACTGAGACGTGTTGAATCCTGTTGGGTCATTTTAGCGCGATTTCACCAAAGTTTCACAACCTCTGAAAACCTGTCTTTGTTTTTGATATATCTGGGGTGTCTTCGGCTATTTTAAGCCTACCAAATTTTCGCCTTGAATCATTTAGTGTACTCTTACCCATCAACCGCTATGGCTGAGAATCTTAGGTAGGTAAGTAGTAGCAGAGTTCTCGTGCTCTCCGATTCTATCTGAGTTTTCATTGAGCAGTTCGTCGCTTTCATTTTAGACAGAATGTGTCTGCATCACTTACTACACATTTTTGTGAATAAGACGCTTCATTATTATTTTTCAGAGATATTTGACGTTTTTCCGGTAATTTCCATCCCTCAATATGTGTTAAGATGAGCAGTTCAGCATGAGGACATTTTTCGAAGCATGATTATTCCCATTACACGACAAAAGAAACCAGAGGGCGTTGTTGATCATTATGTCTACCGTTCATGATAGGCTGGTTGCTCAAATACCATTTTTCCATTGCAAGGGACTCGCTTACAGTATTCATGCTTTTACTGATTCAAAAGTTGCAGTAAATCGGAATTAATTTTTGTTTGAAGATGATGATAAGTGCTTTACCCAACACACAAAAATGAAATTAATTGGAATAGTCCACTAACAAGAGGGTATTCCACGAGTTTTTTTTTAACTACTTGTTGCAAAACTTAATGCGCTAAGATTTTCAACTGAAAATTGACGTTTTTACTGTTTCATAAACGTTCGTAGCATTCCTTCATCCTATCACAAGAAAGGAAAGGGGTAAAACCTCCCGAGCTTGAACATCCTCCCACCGGTCTGTCTTCGAAGTTCAGTCAGAATGTTGAGGAATCGCTGTGGGCGGTAGTTAAGCTTCCCCAAAGAGAGGGCACTTTCACGTCACTTAAGTGGTGTCGGTAATTAGGTTTAAGCAAGACGATGTTCTGTCGACCAATATTTGCCTTTGGAGGCTTTGGATATTCAACCAAAGCAAATAACCCCAAAGCTTAATCTAACATAGGTCATCGTGTCTTCTGTTGATTTCTTCCTACGCATTCCTTTTGATGGTTTCTGGGTCGGTCACTACCTCAAGATAAACACTCGTACTACTTTTTTCTGCGAGAAATAGGAAAGTGGTAATAGAAAATGAAAATGGCAAACTAATGTCTTTCAATTTTCGACTCCAAAAAAAGCTTATAAATTTGAAATCAGCTTCCACTGCTCATGGTTAAATATGTAATTACAGCTAATTATTGTGCATCATAGTGAACTTTCATTTTGATAATTAACCAAAGGGTATTTTTCATTTGGAGAGTATTTCCTATGGTCTAATCCATAAAATCAATCGAAAATACGTGGAAACAGACCGCAGACAAAATTTGCTGATGCAAAAGCACTTAAATAATTCTGACAAGTTAATCTGTAGCAAAATTCATGCAGTCCATAGTTTGACTGTCGACGGTTGCATGATGAACTGACGTTGACTTGCTTTCGGATTGATCTCTCCGTTAAAACTTTTCCCTAATCATGAATGGTGAAGTCAAATACTGTATTATGTTTTGTGGTCGCGACCATAACAAGTACATAGCACCGGTCCTCGTTCGATCACCGAAGTTAAGCTACGTTGGCCCAGGTTAGTGCTTGCGTGGATGACCGGCTGGGAATAGCGGGTGTTGCTGGCATCTCTCTTTGCCCGCCTAAATGGACCGCGTTATATATGCACCACTCCAACACGGAGAGCAGATCAGGGTACGGTAGGCGTTATTCGGATCTTGCTCCCATAAAAAATGCCGAACAGGGGGGAGGGAGAAGTGATACGCGTAGATACAGGCTCACGCCGCAATGGGCACATGCGCTCGATCTCGACTTCGGTCTCTTTGACTTTTTCTGGACACAATGCTTGTAGCGGTCTCTGCCGTCCGACGCCCTCTATTGCTTTGTCCGGCGTCATTGTTCAGCGCCAGCTGCCTCCAATACCTCAGTCAGCGCTTACAGACACGCTGACCTGCAGAATTGACCTACTTCCACTCGGACACACATACACGTGTGTCTAGGTTCTCGCGGCTACCCAAGCACCACTCGAACAAGTCCCTTTTTCCCCACTTTCGGCCACTAGACGTCACTTAGGGCCACGGCGCTCCAGCGGAATGACGTGTGCTCCGAAGTCCAACTTCTTTCCATCTATTCTCCGTCCCTCCGTGTACGCAATAAACTATTCCTTCTACTCTGGCCTGCTTAAGACTTCTCCCACCTCCTTAGGAACCGGGCCTGGGAGATTGTAGTTGTTAGGGTTAGGCCTCTTAGCCTTAACTCCTGTACGCTTTGATCGGTGAAGGAAGAGCGAATGTGCTAGATGCAAAGAAAGTCTACTTCCGCATTATATTTTGCTCAAGAATGCATTTCTATCGGCAAAATAGCCTTCTGTTTGTCCTTTGTGCACTGCGTACATTCATGACACATGCCGTTGAAATAGCCTCTACTCTGTTTCAGTCAAAATACTGTGACGATAAAATCAGCCAACCATTATTCTTTTAGGTTTGCAAACTGGGCACAAAGGCAATGAGAAAGTACGAGGAAGACGCAAACCCGCACAAAGGACCTGGAGATTAAAACTCGTGGGGCGATTTCCTTTTCTCTGAAATATATTTATGCGTGAGCTTTCACTTTCCTGTTTATTATAAGACTTAGAATGATAGTCGAGCACACATTCTTCCAATTCTGGTTCAAAATGGCTTATTTTGGACACAGCCTCCGGGAGTCGACAGCAATTACGACATGATCATGTGCCTATCTATCTATCGGATGCTTGTAGAAGCTGCAGTCTTAAAGCGCAAATGCTTGACTTTATGTTCTAAATCTGATGATTCCTGATAGATCGGTCCTGTAAGTGCTAAAAAGCACGTCCGCAGGCTAACATTATCTCGTTTGGGTAAAAAAGCTATTATAATGCATTGCAAGTATAAAGAAAGGTCGGATGAAAGATTGAATCATGCATTACTGAGCATAAATTGGAAATACATCAAAGAAATACTACACGTGAATGCTCATATCGAAGAATCTGGCAAAGATGTTGTTCGGGTAGCTGTGGAGCTATTTGTCCGACTACAAACAAGAATAACCTAGAACTCTAATAAAGCTAAACCGAATTGTATGTTATCCCCTAACTTCGTGTTAAGCCCACATTACTTGTGTTTAGATTTTGAATACTGATCGTTAGTTAATAAGTTGTATATTTCAGGCCCATTGGGCCTCATCAATAAACAAATATTCGATAACAGGAAGTTCTAGGAATAATTGGTTTAAAAAACAGTATCGGTAGTCCATAGCTATGACACGAGTGCAACTGTTTAGGAGCAAATTTGGTAGATTCGAAAAAAACGCATATAGCAATGTCATGCGGATAGTGAAATTCAAGGGCACACACAGACGGGTCACATCTTTATCCATATTTAGACCATGCATTCTGATACCCACTGCCTCTGTTAGTAGGGGGGGCTTGGAAGCAAACCCAGCCGAAGCTGAGCGTGGGGCAGAACAATTGGTGTTAACGAAACATTACAGGTATAGACGGGTTCCCGGCACTACACTCGGGTTCCCAAACCGGTGCGGCATAATAGAACATAGGGAACCTACCAGTTTATGATCATGATGGGCACCACCGTATGAGATCCAAAAGTCCGTCGACTCTACAAGACCATCGTTGGGGATGCCTGAGATGCGACCAAATAAAATGCCTTGATGATAGTTGATGGTCAAAGAAACGAGAGCAGTCAAGACTGCGTACGTCCATATGACTTCCATCATTTGAATGACAGATGGTATAGAAAGACGTCCTGATTCCAGGGGACACGAGTCAGAGGAAGGTAGTTTCAAGAAGGAATCCTAAATTATCGATGGTCCTTGCTCGGGATCGTTGAGAAAGCTGCCCGGAAAAGATGAGGGAAACAAAGGTTAATAGATACAGTGTTAAGATAAATGTGCAGTCTTTGCTTGAATGCACATAGACTAGTTAACGACTGAATATCAATTGGCAAATTATTCCAAATATAGCTATACCTAGAAGCAAAAAATAGAGATCTTTTTGAAGTGGAAGAAGCAGGAGGAGGTATAATCAACGTTGAATTTCTTAGGTTTTAAGGGCGAGTAACGGGAGTAAGGGCTGAAATCTTGGGGAGATTTGAACTATTATTGAGGCGAAACAGGAGACAAAGCCCTGCTTATAGTCTCCTGACCCAAAGAATTAGTCGACGCTTCCTGTAAGTTCGCCCATTAGCTCGGAGGCCAACCCCTCTTTCGGAAATTTAAAACAGGTTCACGCATTGTATACCACAGAGCAGCGACAATGTATCCTCGCATTCGGTTGCAAGCGGTTGTGTGTGCACTCGTTAAATGTATATCAACAACTGTAGTGAAAATAATGGGAGAAACTGAAGGAATGCCTTATCCCCTGTCCGCAGTCGTGTTACCTGAAAGCCTTCAAGCCCAACTGTTTGCGGAAGCTGCGAATATTTAGCATCCTCCTATTTGCTCTCACACATCACAACGTCCTTGACCTTGTATATAATCTAAAAAGATACATGCTAGCCTTAAGGCATACATACGTACAGGCTACACGAGATATCTTGTTGCATAATGAGAATAAACATTTCTTACACTCGATCATATGTACTGGTGATGGTTATTGTCACACGCTCGGTAAGATTCGGGGTGTGGCTTGTGGCATGTAATCAGCCAATTGCTATGAACAGGAATGTACATAGAATATTAAGTGTCATCCGTAAACTTATTTATTCCTTTCTAAAGTGACATGCAACTTTAAATACAGGCGGTGTGCATTCTACAATATTTAGTAGAAGGAGGATGCCGGCGGTGGGGGAGAGAATGAGGTCGACCCTGAACGCATTTCCTTCCTTACTAAGAACAAGCTGATGCGCTTGAAGCTATCACGGTGCGCTAAAAGCCGCGGCTTGGAGAGTTGCCAACTGACGGGATAACTCGGACGCCGCAGCCAGCCCAGTTTGTTTCGTTGTATGGCGTGAATGACTTGCGCGCTGAGAGTGAGGCTTCAGTAGCTCGTGATTCATATGACTTTTATGGCGCTCCCACGCGGAAGCCTACCTAGCAAGGTGGTGTTGGAGCGTGTTTCGCGCGCACACCGCCTGCCCCCTCCCCCATCTGCGGCCTTTTTTTTGACTTTTTTCTTACCATCGGGTTTAGCTGTGGGAGTGGTCAGAGGGTGGGGGTAGATCCAGCGAATCTGCTTTAAATATAATCCAGCTATAGTCACCGTCTCTGCCTTCAGCTTGCTGAAGCTCGTGGCGGTCATCACCGAGAGCGACAGTTGAACTAGTAGTAATACGTATAATAGTTGCGTAGTCGATCGTCTCATCTCCTTCCTTAGCTTCATTTCAATAAAGTATACGGGGGTGTCGGCTCGTAGCCAAAATCATTGCCTACGTCCTTCCTCGCAGCACTGAAAGGTTTATGAAGTATTTCGTATTTATGACTTTACGCAGATAACTATTTATACTGATAGACTTTCTAATCTGTCTATAGGTAGTCGTTTTCCGTGTGTGCAGAGGCATTGATACATTATTATGTATACGTATATTTGAAGGGTAACAGGCAAGGAATGCCCTTGAGGACCCTATAAATGTAAAGTAATCGATATCATTTTTACAGTCAATATGAAGTTGTAGCAGAAGATGGTGGCATGATAAACATTCGAATGAGTTGTGTCGGAACAATAGGAAGACAAGCTTCAGACAGAAAATTGCTTACAATGCTGGCAATAAGAAATCATGTTGAGGAATTCGCTTTTTGTCAAATAAAATGACATTAAGTCTTCTTTTAAAATCCGTGAGGGTGTCGGCGGAAACCATTTCGCTCGGTAGCAGGTTCCATGGTCGGACCACTCGTTGGCTGAAACAAAACTTTCTGAGATCCAATCGAGTACGTTTGTTCGTGACCTTGGAAGGATGGCCACGCCGGTGAGTTGTGTTGACTAACTCAAACCCCTGCAGTTTTCCTTTTTCGCCACCAAGCTCTCCTTGTTTATAAATGCTGACGAGCGTAACCTGCATCACAAGGGTACGCTAAGTAAAGTCTCACTCAATGCGAGATCTTTTGTTAATAAGATGACAGAACTTAAAACAGTAGCATTTAAGCTTGATCCTGACGTGCTCTGTGTCCCCGAATCTTGGGCTCACTATCTTATTTCTGACTCAACGCTCGCTATTGATAATTATAGTCTGTACCGACAAAACCACATTGAAGAGGGTGGTGGCGGTCGTCTTCTTTATATTAAATCATCTCTTGTACATTTCCCGTTTCACCTGAGCATTTCGTCATTTTCTGGAAATGTTTGCTTTATTTCAGTTATCCTCCCGCACAATAAAAAAAATGTTAACTGGTTATATCTATAATCCCCCATGTAACTTAGACAATGAAATTCAGCTCTGTGAAATGTTTGAAAAAGTTGCAGAGACTCAATTTAACGTCAGAATAATCTCAGATGATTTGAATCTGCCAGATATTGACTGCCACACAGATACCTGTCCACCAAAACTTCAGAAATTGTTCGATACTATTAACTTTTCAAACATGTCACAAGTGGTCAGTTCAGTGACTAGAAATGACAACATATGAGATTTAATTTTTGCAAATGACGTCCATCCTCTTTTTATGAATTTCCATCGTGATATTTTCACAAGTGACCACCCACTAATTCACTGTTATTTTCTAGCCCCCTTTTCTAAAAAGCCCAAGGTTACATGCAATACCCTTGACTTTTCTAACGTGAACCATGAATTAATAAATGATTTCGGAAGAACCCTAGATTGGCATAGCATATTCTCACCTAACGATACCCACTTTTTTCCAGGAGCTATTGCAAAGCCTTACAGAAAATTTCAGGCTCTTATTCCACATAAGATTTTTTAATCAAGTTCAGCTCCTTCTACTTTGCCACATTTTCTCCAAAGAAGACTTTAAAAATTGCGAAAACAACTAAAGGGTTCGTCTAATAGCTCCTTGTCAGTTCACTTAAGGATGGCGCAAACATTTGAATTAGCGTTTAAAATAAGGCTTACACGAGATAGGCGGAGGGAGTCCCTAGCATTAAGTGATGCGAATTCGTCCAGATCTGTTGCTCAAGTCTTCCGTTTTCGGTCGTCCGCTAAGCTTTAGAAAGTAATTCCGCCCTTATTCGATAGCAAAGATCAGTTTTTTATAGAGGATTTGGACAAAGTAGCTTTGCTTAATTCATTTTTGTCAAGTTCTTTACCATCGAGACTAGCCCCACTCCTGCAATCCATCTGCTGTGTGATTCAAATCTCACTACCATTTATTTCTCACCCGCCAGTATTCAACAAGAAATAAGTAGTCTTAAAAATTCACATTCGGTTGGAACTGATAACATTCCAAGCTCACTTATTAAACAGTTAAAAGATTTTCCACTTTTACTGAGTAAATTATTTTCAGTATTTCTGGAGAATGACTTTTCCCCGGACTACTGGAATACTTCTAGTGTACTTTCCGGTTTTAAATCTGGTTTCCGCTCGGATATTCACAATTATCGCAGTGGTCATAAAACACCCTCCCTGTCTAAACTCTTTGGAAAACAAATTGTCAAATAATTACAGATTTTCGCATAATCGATAACATTCTCAACTCCTCACAGCATGGCTTTTTACCGGCCCTATCTTGTGTAACATGCCACATGTCTTTTCTAAACTTCTTACTTCTCTCCGTAACGATAATTTATTCGTGGTAGTTATCTTTTTTTATCTTAGTAAAGCATTTGATAAAGTTCCTCATAGGAGCCTTCTAGCCAAACTAGAGGCCATATGATTTCGTAGTCTGTGGGCTCTTAGCTCAACTTATGCGTTGTTTAAATTTATCACTTTTCCAAAATTTTGTTTGAACGAAGATACAGCACTTTCGGTTCCGACCGCCGCTACAGGCCTCTACAAGTCCACTTACGCACTTCATCAGATCTTATCTTTCTAATCGAAAACAAAAGGTCTTAGTGGAATCCTTGTACTCTACTGCTACCGTAATTTTGAGTGGTGTCCTTCAAGGTACCGTGCTAGGTCCTCTGCTGTTCTTGCCTTCCATAAATGATATTTCATTGAGTGTTAAACACTCTCAATCTTATATTTATGCGGATGATCTTAGGTGTGTTTATTCCTCTAACTCTATGGCTGCGAGATGCCTATAACAGATTCAGTCTGATTTTAACCCCTTTCTGCGTGGAGCGCAACATGGCAGGTGGAGTTCTCCTCTTCTAAGTGACGATACATGTGCGTTGGGCCTAAAAGGCTGCCACAACATGTTATTTTTCAAGGTTACCAAATGCCTGAATGCTCCAACATCAAAGACATAAGTTTAAGCTACACCAATAAATTTGATCTTTCTCCGCACGCTAGTAGAATTACGGCCAAAGCCGCAGAGATTTGCAGCTTAATTTCTTATAATTTATATCTTCCTGAAATGAAATAAAGAGGTTATCGTATGTTAGTGCTTTCCATCTTCGAATACTGTTGCCCATTCTTCGGTCTGATGAACGAAGTTAGCCGTTCAAAGATTAAAAGAGTCCAAAAACATTTCACAAAAACACTGCTTTATCCGACTTTTTCTTTGTTGCCCTCCGCTGCACTTGTTCAAGAAGGTCCACGTCGTTTTTCAACCATTCCATATTCAAAATGTGGTCTCACACAGGTGCCAAATATTTTTCCGGAGTGTTTAGGTGGGAAGATTTTTAACTCTCGTCTACTCCAACGTAGAGAACTAGTGGCATTTTTACACCACTCTGTTGGCATCACTGACAAAATAACTATGTTTCTGCGACACTGTTCGCCCCGGGCTTATGTGTAGAACCAGACACTTGGATACATTAAAGTTAAAAAGTCCCATGGATGACCACATAATCAGTTAATCGATGTTCGACCGTAACTTCTTTACGTCGTCAGCGCAGCTTACTTCAGCCCATATTTATATGCCATCCGCAAACATGGCAGCTTCGCAATCAAGGTCACTGAAACAGTCATTTACGTAGATGAGGAAGAGAAACGGGGCCGAAACTGACCCTCGTGGTACATAACTTTCTACCTTTGTCCATTCCGAGGTTGAGGCTCCAACTGCGACCCTCTTTTCTCTGAGGGACAAGAAACTGCTGGTCCATTTAAAAATATTTCCTTGAATTCCCACGTCTAAAATCTGTAAAAGAAGCCTTGTGATACACTATAGAAGGCCTTCTTGAAGTCGGAAAGTATGAGATTAATTGGATAGCCTTGATCGGTGGCCTTTGTCCACTTCTCGTGTGAGTAAAGAGCACTTGTGAGACAAGAGCGTCCTGGACTAAAGCCGTGCAGTCCATCACAAAATATTTTGTTACTTTCCAGGAATCCCATTAAATGACTCTTGATAATGCGCTCCATAAATTTGCACGCGATGCAAGTTAGACTTACAAGACGGAAATTTGCGCACTCAGGTCATGAACCTCCCCTGTAGATCGAGGTGACTTTTGCCCACTTCCATTTTCCGGGAGTTTGCTTTCTTCAAGAGACCTCTGGAAGATGGCAGCCAGAAATTTGCAAAGGTCGTTAGCCATTTTTCTTAGCACGGGTGCAGGAACTTTATGCAGCCCTGGTGATTTGGCGGGCCTAAGGTGGAGTAATTCTGCCCTGGCAGTGTCGTGTGAAAATTCAAGGTCCCCCATTTTGGGCAATGAGGACAGATGCAACGATTGTGGTGGCCTAAAAGCTAAAGTATCCAAGAAAGCGACAAACATGATGCAAATACTGGATTACAACAGCAACCACCCAATCAGCCACAAACACTGCTGCGTAAGGACGCACTACAATGAACCAGAAGATAAAGTTGCCGAGATGCAATACCTTGGACGGGTGTTCAGAGAAAATGGCTACTCGCGCAACTTTGTCAACCAGTGCTTGCGCAAACGAGATGGCCAACAAAGTCGCACGGACCCCAGAATTTGGCCAGCGATCCCGTACGTCAAAATCTTCTCGGAGGTTGTTGGCCGCCTTCACGCACCACTTGGAGTTGGAGTCACACACAGGCCGGAAGCAACCATAAGGCGCAGCTCATGAAACCGAAAGACCCACCGCCACGGCAAGAAACATCTAGAGTCGTCTACAGGATCTAGGGCAGTTGCGGACAAAGTAACTGTCGGAGAAACAGGCAGGCTTCTCAAGACGCGAACTGCCGAACACGCGGCAGCAGTGTGGCGAAATGATGCCAATTCTCAAGTTGTGGCTCATGCGCCGGAACCCGGCCACACATTACAATTTTATGAGGCCGAAATTCTCGCAAGAGGTGACAGTAGAGTGAGCCGAAAATTACTTGAGTCATGGTTCACGAGCCCCCAATCCATCAACTAGTGCAGCGATTTGCCCAATCCATATTCGGTGCTAAGACTAAATTTGACCAAAGCAAACAGCCGTTCGGAGAACAGACGGGCCACTACATCATCTTATGCCAACACCACAAGGCCAGATGGTCAGGGCTGATACACGACAGTTCCCCCGTCGATTTCGACGATGGGCACCACGCGCTCCAACAAGCCGCAGCAAATGCTGAAGCAAGCCGCAATAGACACTGAGGCGAGCTGGGCAAGCAACACGAAAGTGACAACAAGCAGGAGCGACGCAGAGAACTTCTGCGAGAGACAACAGGAGTTTAGGCAGACTTGCGCAGAATCTACCCACTCGCTCACCACTCCCACCTCCGTATCCGGAGTAAAGTCAAAGTCAATAAGACCGGGGATGAGGGAGGGTGCAGGTGGCTGGTGCGATAAACACTCAACACGCGCACACTTGACACAGACATCTCGCTGGGTATGCTCCTGCCTGCGCGGAAGCGCCATAAAGGCCACATTAAGAGGGAGCCACTACAGCCTGACTCTCAGTCCTCCCTCTCCTCCCATACGCACACACAGACACACGCGTACAAAAGGAGCAGCACCGTAGGGGGCCCGAGTTTTTCCGTCAGTTGGCAAACCTTCCAAGCCACGGCTTTTAGCGCACCGTGATAGATTCAAGTGCATTCAGATTTATAATAGTGAGGAAAAATGCGCCGAGGGTCGACTTCGCTCGCTGCATAGTGACCGCCTAGCTTTCGGACACCTGAGGTGGGGCCTGAAACCCAGTGGGAGTGCAAACTCCGTCACCAACAGTGAATCAGAACTGAGAGGAAGTGCCAGCGCCTACCAGGCCGCAGGGACCGTGAATGACTGAGGACTGGCATTGCATATGCATACAGACATTCGATCTCAGAAGGGTGAGAGCAGCCCTGCATAAAGCCTGGGCCAACACTCCTGAGTGGAGTAACCAGTCAATCATCGACTGAAAGGCACTACCCATGCTCCGTTGCCGATTGGTGTCCGTGGGCGGGCTGAAAGGAGAGAAAAGTATAAGCTGGTGAACTTTTCAGTTTGTGGATGGGCAGAAGAAGAAGAAGAAGAAGAAGAAGAAGAAGAGAAAGAGAAAGAAGAGGAGGAAGGAGAGAGCGAGAGGGTGCAAGGAACGAAGGACAACCGAGAAAGATAACAAAGGTAAGCAGCTGAGGGTAAGGAAGAAGGAGGGAAGATTGAAAGAAAGTGGAGCGAGGACAGAGCAAAAATTACAAGGAGAGGAGAGAGCAGAACAAGAAGAACAGGAATAAGAACGCAGCTTACCTCTTATTGGACGATTGTCGTGGAGTGCCTGATGCGACTGTAGTGATTATGGTGGTGGCTATTAGTGTTTTTAAAGCTAAATTCAGACGAAGTAGAAGTGCCGCCGAGGAAATGATATCACATTTTGCAAAGCTAATGGTGTCTGAGAGCTGGTACGGGTTAGAATTGATAAGGAGTACCGTTATTTATGAGGCTATAGCCCAGACTTAGTGGTGACAGCGCATGATGCAGCGTGACAATCATAGTTAGCTTGGGTTGGGTCCATAGCACCGGTTAACCGATTACTGCCGGCTGGCTCTGCCAGTCTTTGGATTAGGGTTAGTTGCTGGTTTGCGCATGAACGACCGCCTCAATCGTCTTTCGGCCCCAGCGATTAACAGTCTTCGCCCTCAGGGTTCTCGTTAGCAGAAACATCGTAAATTGGCGAGAGCGACGATCAACCTCCCTCCCCCTGCCCTCCGTGCAGTCAGGGTCACGCCGGCATTTAGGCGTAAATTAGCAAGATAACGACTTTAGAGGTGCTAATTGGGACGAAGACGGTGGCTGACAAATTAATCCATGACAGTGATGACTGTGATAGGCGTGATGCGAATCCGATTATACGAATGAGGCTTAAGATCGCACCCTAAATTACCGCTGAGAACAGGAATGTTTGGGCTGGGCTGAGCGTGCAAATGAATGCACTGCAGAGCCTAGAGAAAACTGCGAGTAAGGACGAGTAAGCCTGATTGTCAAGGAGCTGAGATTTAGTTACTAGTGATGCTAAATGATTCCAATGCTGCTGATGCTAGTAGAAGAACCATCCTTAATGGTACTGGCAGCAGCAATAATAGTAGTGGTGCAAAAGAAATCTTATATAAGGCACTAAGGCAAAAATAAGAGGAAGGTTCAGCTTACCTGAAGGGCACTAACCTGGAGCTCCCGATAAACTTGACGACGCATTCGTGTGGTGAGGCGGTTAGTGAGTAGGTTTAGGGCTGGTGGTGGGCGTGTGTGAAGTACTGGGTTTGTCGACATCATGGTCAACGCTGCTGTCATGAATGCGCATGTGACCTAGTAGGCCTATGCGATGAGCGAATAATCGGGGGCAGTGTGGGCAGTGAAGGCAGCAGTCTCGTCTGTGTGTTGGTGCTCCAGGCATAAGTTCACCAGTCTCTTGCAATGGATTCGCAAGTGACCGACTAGGCCAATGCGTGAGGTGAATGTCTGATTGCAGTGAGGGCATATCAGGCCCTCAGAGCTGGTGGAGGGTTCAGGTGTGGTTATGAAAGCTGTGGCAGGCGGTGATGTGTCAGAAGGGGTGAAGGAGGTTGCAGGTGGGTTGGAATCGGTGGATGAGGGCAACGAGGTATCTGTGGCATCGGATGTTGTCGTCGAGATGGAGGGCCGAGAAGGGTCGGGTGGAGTGTTTGGTGCAGTAGACGCGGATGCTGTTGGGGGAGGGTTGCACGACTTTTGAAGGTGGCCGACCAAGCCAATGCGTGCACGGAAGGTGCGTTGGCAGCGCGGACATGTTGGAAGGGGTTGGGTGGTGGTAGTGTGCGTCCGTGGATTGTGAGACGTGAGTGCCGTCCGTTTTGCCTTTGCGGCGGTGATCCGACTGGCTTCGTAGATTGCGGCGCCCGTTTTTGCTAGCTCTTCCCAGTTCGTCGTGTTGATTTGGAGATGCTTCAAGGAGTTATTCAGGGTATCCTTGTAACGTCTATTCTGTCCTCCTTTGCGACGAGTACCGACAGTGACATCGCCATAGAACAGTCGCTTGGGTAGCCGTTCAGCGTTCATACGTACCACGTGACCGATCCAGCGCAGTTGTATCTGCCTGAGCATAGCCTGGATGCTAAGAATTCCCGTTCTCTCCAGGACTTCCGTGTCTGGGATCTTCTTTTGCCACTTCACCTTCAGTATGTGGCGGAGTCAGCTTAGAGGAAAGTGGTTCAGTTTCCGCGCATGGCAAGCATAGACAGTCCAGGTCTCCGCTCCGTACAAGAGGGTTGAGAGCACATCAGTCTTGTAAATCTTCAATTTTGTGGACAATTGAAGACCATTACGATTCCATGCGGAGGCTTGGAGCCGACCGAAGGCTTGACTGGCTTTGGAGATTCTGCGCGCAACCTCGTCGTCGATTCGAGGTTTGCGTGAGAGCGTGCTGCCAAGATAGGTGAAGTTGTCCACGTTCGGCAGTTAGGCGCCGTTGATGTTGATGTGTACAGGGTTGATGTCAGCACCTGGTGGCGGTTGGTGCATAACCACTATCTTGTCCGTGTTGATGGTAAGGCCAAAGTTGGCGCAACCTGCTGCAAAGAGGTCCATGCTCCTTTGCATGTCCGCTTCTGTTGTGGTGTTGAGAGCGCAGTCGTCCGCAAACAGCAGATCATGGACTGTGGTGGTGGAGGCGCGTGTGCGGGGCTGCATCCGAGGAATGGTGAGGAGATTTCCGTCAGTTCTGTAGTTGACGGGGATTCTGGGACGCTCGTCACGGTAGGCGTCCATCAGCATGGCAGAGAACATGAGGCTGAAGAGGGTGTGTGCGTGGACACAGCCAGCGCTCCAGACAGCGCTCCGTAGTCTGTGACGCGCACCATCATTCCGTCATAGAATTTTCGTACCATGTGGGTGAAGTGCTCCGGACAACCAAACTTCTGCATAACTTTCCAAAGTCCAGGGCGGTTTACCGTGTCGAAGGCTTTTGTCAGGTCCATGAACGTAGTGTAGAGGTGAGTCCGCATCTCCGTATATTTCTCCTGAAGCTGACGTGTGGCAAATATCATGTCAGTGGTGCCGCGGTGACGTCGAAAACCACATTGGCTTTCAGGCAGAAGCCCTTGTTCCAGGCTGTTTTTTAGATGATTGAGGAGAATTCGAGCAAAGATTTTACCGGCAATATTCAGCAATGAGATTCCGCGATGGTTGTCGCATACGTGGTGGTTCCTCTTGCGCTTGTAGCGGTGGACGATGGTGGCGTTCTTGAAATTCTGGGGAACTTGACCCTGTCGCCACATCTCTTGGACAGGTTGGTTAGGTGAGTTATGAGCTGGTGACCACCATATTTATAGATCTCCGCCGGGATCCCGTCCGACCCGGGTGCCTTCCCGCTGGACAGTTGCTGCACAGCCTTGATGGTTTTCTCAAGGGTGGGTGGGAGGTTGAGGTCAAGATTAGTTTCCACTTGCGGCAGCCGGTTAATGGCAGCCTCAGAGGTGGTAGAGGGTCGGTTGAGTACACTTTGGAAGTGCTCGGCCTAGCGGCTTAGAAGTTGGGTCTTTTCAGTGAGGAGCGTGGTGCCATTCGAGCTGAGAAGTGGGAATGTGCCTCTGAAAATGGCGTCGTAGACAGCTTTGAGCGCAGCAAAGAAGTTCTTTCATCCATTGCGGTACGCATAGCCTTGGATTTCCTCACCCCTGCGAGCCATTCAGGCGTCCTGCATTTCCGCAGCCGCTGCTGTACAAGACAGCGACTTTGGTAGTAGGCTGCTTTTGTGGCGTCCGTAGGGCGATCGACGTATGCTTTGCGTAGTTGATTCTTCTCAGAACTAAGAGTATTGATGGTTGTATCATTTTCATCGAACCAGTCTTGGTGTGAGCGAGAAGCAGGGCCAAGGACGCGTTAGGCAGTGGATTGAACAGTGTCCCGTAGTTGACACCATCGATTCTCCACGGAGGTGTTCTCATCTGCGACTGGAAGGTTATCCAGCTGTTAGGCCGGCTCGTTGCTGAAACGCAAATGGTAGGAAGTCAAGTTTAACAAAGCAGTATTCAACTTATCTGGGGGTCGCTTACCTTGGGGTCTCCTGCGTGATTGAAGACGGATGCGTATATTGGAGATGATGAGACGATGATCGGTATCACCGTCGGCACCCGGTATTGCCCTCGTCACCAGCACGTCCTGTTGATCACGCCGCCGCACGAGGACATAATCCAGAAGATTCCACTGACGGGATGTGGGGTGCATCCAGGTCGCCTTGTGCTGGAGCGGTTGACTGAAGAAGATGTTGGTCAGTATGAGACGATGCACCGCGCAGGTTCAAAGGAGGAATAGGCCATTGTCATTGAGTCTTCGGAGGCCGTGGGGTCCGAGCACTCCTCTCCAGGTAGCGTGGTCTGTGCCGACACGGGCATTGAAGTCGCCAAGGACAATTAACTTGTCTACCTTCGGCAACGATGTCAGGAGGGCGTGCAGATCTTCGTCGAACTTGTTTTTAGTCTCATCGGAATTGGTCATTGGAGGAGCGTAGATACTAACGATGGTGGCGAATTTGCCACCCCAGAGAGGCAGGTGAAGGCTCATCAGGCGTTTGTTGATACACTGCGGCGTACAGGGTAGTCGTCCCACGATGTCCTTGCGGATAGCAAAGGCGACGCCGGCCTCACGTCGCTCTGCCGCCGGACAGCCCACATAGAAGAAGGTGTAGCCAGCACCCCCCTCTTCTATGGAACCTTCGCCGGTGAAGCGGGTTTCATTGAGTGCGGCGATGTCCACCTTGAAGCGCGCCAGTTACCGGGTGATTAGCGCTGTTCTCCGTTCCGGTCGGATGCTCCTCGGGTTATCTAAAAGGGAACTAACATTCCAAGCGCCGAAGATGATAGGACTTACCTGAGCTCCCTGAGCTGTCCTGTGAGCTCTGGGAGCTGTCCTGCTGGAAGGAAACGGGTTAGTGGGGGTGGGGAAGAGAGAGGTTTTGATTTGCGTTTGTAGTGTTTCGACTGCGTGTATGCAATCTGTCAGCCACGGTCAACTGACAGATGTCGCAACCCAGCGTGTTTGGTAACCACCTTTTCTAGGCCCATCAACCCTCTCGTGAGGGGCAGCAGCGCTGTTCCTTAGAAGGACTATCGGGCACCCACAACTGCTGCCGAACTACACCATGGGCCACGATAGATTTGGTGTCAAACGAGCACTTGGCTGTGAGCCGCCTACAAGAGGACATTTGGGATCGGGGGGAGAGTATTTGGGAAGTAAGGGGTGGGAGCCGTAGTAATTATCCTAGTAGCAGTATTGATGAAGGGGACTGTGTCGAGTAGATTACGCAGATAATGCAAGGTTATGGAAGTACTGAAATGCCTAAGCTAGTGAGGTAAGCAATGTTTGCGATGGTGGTAATAATGATAAAGCAACTAGGAATAGCAAGTATAGCAAGAATTTAATGAAGAGTAAGGAAAAATAAACCATAAAATACAAACAGACTATGGTACAGAATACGGAAGTAGCTTCCTTCCACCAACTACGTCTACTAGGATACTAACCGCTGCAACCCGAGGACATACCGGGCGTGGGGCACACACACACACACCGGAAACTTCACTTGGTTTAGCCCGCTGATAGAGGCGGGGAGCTGGGAGGTGGCCACCAAGCAAAGCCTAGCTCCGGGGAGCCACAAGTGAGAGCTGGATGCCACCTAAAGACGCTAGGCGTAGCCACCACCTACGCGAGGGAGATGATGCGATCTGCCACGACCTTCACGTTTAGCCCCCAGCTGAACACCCCATACCCCCAGGGCTGACACAACGAATCAAAACACACTCAGAGCATTTATCGATTTTTTTAGGTACGTTTACATTTAACGGCGACCCTGTGCAGACACCAACTGTTTCTGCTACTGTTCTGTGAGTATGTCTCTGAAGATGAATCCGTGACGGATTTCGAAAAGTCAGGCGAATAAACATATTGTCCCAGCGATCGAGTCGTCTTCTACTCCTGGATTCAAAGAAGTGGGAGAGAAGGGCGGCTTTCACCTGCTCCCCGGTCGCCGGTTGGCCATCTGCTGAGCTTACGGCAGGGGTCAGTTCCCAAGATGTTTCCGTGCTTCTTATATAGCCGTACAGTACCTTGGGGTGTTCTAACGAGTTTTGTAGTATGTTCAACTCATATTTCTTGCGCAGCTTAGTAGAATAACTATTACAAACGTTACGTTGTTGCCTATACTCCCGTAAGTGCTGATTGGAGCCGGTTAGTCTGTAACGCCTCCAAAAGTGGTTTCTTTTTTGAAATCGTCCTGAAAGTTTGTGTTTATCCACTTCAGGCAGTTAATGTAAGCAGTCCTTATCATTGTCGAGCTAAAGGTACTCTACTGCTCATTTTCTCCACCATTGAGTTCTTTTTCGCAGGACATATGTGACATTCCTCTTCTTATAAGCGAATAGTCGACCTTCCAAATGTTTTTTTCCATGTATCGGATAAATAGGGCTTGGAAAACAGCGATTACTTGAAATACGGTATAATTTGGTGACTTGACCTTAATGGGTGTTGATCCTGCAAGTCCGTCACAGTTTCCTCCTCTCGGGTGAAAATAAGGCCAAGACCGTTCGATTGTTCTCCTTCCTTAGCCCGTGTTCCAAATGCGACGATCTGGCAGAGCAGTTTATCTGTGGCTCATTGTAGTATTTTATGATTGAAATTGTCTGGAAGACCCTGTGCCGTCCATGTTTGCCAATCAATATCAGAAGCATTAAAGTCCCCAACGATAAGGCTATCTTTTCTCTCACTGACCTTGTACAATTTTCCTATGAGGGTAGTGTCTTAGTCAGTAGTCGGTTTGGCGGGCGATCTGTCACCGAAACTTTAGTCGTCTGGCATACTTATCAGCTATGGCAATGTTAAGCATTTCTACATCTCGTGCTGAGATAGGTACCTCAGCCATGACCGTCAGCTTGCAAGTGACATAGACATAGATCTCCGCAGGGATCGCATCAGAACCAATGTTTTCCTACTGGAAAGTTGCTGCACAGCCTTGATAGTTTCCTGGAGTGTAGGTGGGAGGTCGAGATCTGCGTTGATGTCCACCTGAGGCAGACGGTCGATGGCAGCTTCGGAGATGATGGAATGGCGATTGAGTACGCCCTGGAAATCTTCAGCCCAGCGTTGCAGGTTCTGTGCCTTTTCAATGAGAAAGGGGGATCCATTGGCGCTGAGCAGAGGAGTTGTGCCTTTTATAATGGGGTCGTAGACAACCTTGAGTGCAGCGAAGAAATTCTTCCATTTACTGCGGTCTGCGTAGCCTTGTATTTCCTCGCCCTTGTGGGCCATCCAAGCATCCTGCATTTCTTTCAGCCGCTGTTGCCCAAAACGGTGGCTCTGGTAGAAGGCTGTCTTCGTGGTGTCAGTAGGGCGGTCAAGATAGGATTCGTGTAGACGGTTCCTCTCGGCGAGCAGATTGCTGATGCTGGCATCATTTTCGTCCAATCAATCCTGCCGTCATCGGTGTGAACGGCTAAGGACGCGTTGGGCGGCAGATTGAACAGTGTCTCGTAGTTGACACCATCAGTTCTCTGTGGAGACGTTATCCTCTGCATTAATCATTTCAACTTTACATGAACAAGATCATATAATGCTCCATTCGAAGGCCCAAATAAATTCCTAGTTCGATCCTTGAATCCTACGGTGTCTACCGCGTGTCTCAGCAGTTTAAAGGCAAACGCGGTGACATACGCGTAAGTTACTTTTAAGAATTGTGCTACAACTAACACACCAGCTACATACCTAAAAGAGATATGGTAGCGGCCGTAGTCATTGGGGTTGGTATCCACACAAGCGGAAAAGAGACTTAAATGTGAAGGTGAAGCAGTAAACAGGGCCGTAAATATGAAGGTGAATTTGAATGTGAAGCTGAAGTTGAAGCAGTAAACAGGGCACACAACTGCGAATGGCACGATAAAAGTTTGAAAGCATTATGGGAACTCATATCCTGGTAAAAAAACATGTGCGTAAATTATAAGTTATGAATGAATTGAACTAGTATATAATAGAATAAGGACGTTACATATATAAGGGTCCAAACTAGAGTGGGAGACGTTCTCTCGTGTCCGTTGGAATACCGGTGGGGAGGGCAGGGCTGTGGACAACTGCAGGCGAGGGACTTGGGAATGCCTACACACGGCGATAGGAGATGACAGAAACCGTGACGGTCGTACGTTGCGGGATAGAGGGGGTGTCAGCGGTTGTCAGGGGAAACGGGCATCAGCATCTTTACTGACATTTTATTACATTGCACGCATCCTGGGCTTGCGCCAAAGTGCCATGTTCAATGAACTAAAATGATCCGTTCGGTATCTTGGTGTGTTAGCATATGTCCGAAGCCAGGACGCATGGGGCGGAAAGACGTATATACCTTCGTACTCGATATGTTTCAAAGTGTAATACGCTAAATTTTGTCTGCCAAACTGAGGTTTCGACCGTTCGAAAGTTAAATGCTATTTGGCTGTTGTGCTTGTGCGTGGTTTTGCCAATTTTCTTTCTGGTTCCGGAACTTGTAACGCAGTTTGTTTCAGTCTTTCTGCAAAAATTTCCATTGCACAACCAACGAATCATATTGGCAAGCAATTGTTTTGAGTCCTTGGAGAATAAAAACGGTCAATTAATTACAACGTTTATATGATAGTCAGGTTGAGGTGGGAGAATTGGTGGGTGTAATTAAGCGTTTAGGTTTTTCCCTTGTCTCCTGAATGTGGCTGCCAGCGCGTTTAGGACGTTGTTTGCGATGCGCAAAGAAGACAGGGGGATGTTCTCATGATCAGCGGGTTGAGGTCTGTACGTCCTCAGTGCAGCGTGCGCTTAACTATTATCTGTAGCTTCATTTGGTGTATTTTCGAATGGCGGGGCTTCAGGAGGCGTGGGATTTCTGCGTACAGTTGGCAAATGAGGCAGATTGTTTTTACCAGCGCCTTTTGACGGCATAGAGTTTTGCTAAATGGATTTCCACTGCCTCTGTTCTGAGTAGCATCTGTTTGCGCAGGCCTTTGGCGTAGCGTTTCGGCATATGGTATATGACCCGAAAGGCTTCTCTCGCGTCCACTTGTTGGTTCGTATTTATTAGGTGGGTGAGGAGTGAATTTAAAATCAATCTATTCTCTCCTTTGCTGAACCAGACTGGTATGTGCTCGCGTATTCTCTCCTTCAGACGTCGCGTTGTTCGGCCAATATATCCCGCTCCGAAGGAGTAGGTGACAGAGCAGACGCGCATGGATGTGGCCTGTAACGGTCGTCTATCTCTACCCCATTAGTAGGAAAGAAGAGTTAGTGAAAAATACGCGCAAGTTTGCCGTCAGGAAGACAGTCGTGACTGCTGTCATCAGGCGTCATCTTACCAGTTCAATTGTTGTGTCTCTCAAAAAAGGCAGTCTTATGAATACATCTTTCTTTTTCGCCGTTGAAACTGCGGCCTTTTTGATACGCTCCTTGATGTTCCGAAGGATGAACCCTTCTGGATAACCATTTTCATGGAGTGTGTTTTGTAGCTGTTGTAATTCTACTTCCACTATTTCAAGAGAGCAGAGGCAGCGTATTCTGGCTGCCATTCCCTGGACTAAGTTTCGTTTGAGGTTCTGGAGAACGAAGCTATGGGAATTAATGTATTGCGTCATCCAGGTTTCCTTTCTGAATATTCGGCGTTGTATTGAACCATCCTCTTGTCTGTGTAAGAGGACTTCTGGGAAAGGGATTTCACTTTTTAACCTCTGTTTCAGCTGTAAATGTTAGCGTTGTGTGGGCCATCTTAAAATTTTGAACTAGACCATCCATATTTGTCAGGCAAAATATATCATCCACGTATCGACCATATAGCTCCAGGTCATTGGTAGTGTCTTTGGGCTTCGTTTCCTCGATCTTGCCCATGAATACATTTGCAAGGAATGGTCCAAGTGCTGAACCCATCGCCACTCCTTTTATTTTCCTGTATATTTGGCCATTGTAGATAAACTGCACATTTTGTGTACAGCATGCCAGTAGTTCTTCTTGCGTCTCCACTGTCATCCGTATCTGGCAGTTTGTTTCCTGTATAAAGTCACATAGGAAGCTTATAATTTCAACTACCAGTACATTGGTAACAAGTGAAGATATATCTAATAACAGCATCATCATTCCGCCAATGTCAGTATCCCTGATTGCCTCGACGAGGTCAAAAGTGTATTTCAGGCTTCTGGGGTACAGACAGCTCTGAAGTGGCTTTAATTTTTCGACAAACTTTTTTGCCATGGTATGGCACGGCGAGTCTCTCATGTCCAAGATAGGATAAAGTAGCACGTCCTGTTTATGAATTTTTGGAAGACGATGTTGTTACGGAAGCTCAGGCTGAGATATCACCGCCAATAACGTCTTGTGTGAGTCCCCAAAGGAAGAACACGAAAAGAGGTGTGCAACAGCACAAGTTTTTGAGCGATACAGGTTCAAAAAATTTAGGGAAACAAACGTTTGTAAGATAGGTCCACGAACCAATCAGCTTCACTGCTGTATTAGTCACCGGTGTGATTGGCTGGGACTCAGAGGCTGACCTTCAATTTGAATTCTGAATTATCCATTGACTGACGGCTTGTGTACGTTCGCCCATGAAGGCCGATCGGTAGCCTGTTTGGAGTGCGGCTATGGATTGTAAGCTAATTGCTTGCTAATGCTCTTCGTTAGGCCGTCCTAGCAGTCCCATATTTGAGGACAAATCGTAAGATTTGACTTGCGGGTTCATTTGCAACGGAACCGTTTGCATTCTTTTCGGGCCTGATCACCTAGAGGCTTGAGGAGATTGACTGACAACTGGAACTGTAGTTTCTTGCCTTGGTTTTGGCAGGTCAAATGTGTCCAGTAATAGTTCCAGTGATAAAGTTGGGCCTGGTTTTGACACGTCAGCACATTCAATGTGTTTAAACTGGTTGGCGTGCCGCAATCAAATGTCGGAGCCAAGCCGAATTTCCTAAACAACGACACCACATTTTCGGTAAACACGTCCAATCGTCCACTTTTTCTGATTATTCTTGTAGTCCTTTGCAAGTACCGTCTGGTCTGGATAAAACAATTGTTGTTTTGCGCCGTGGCGTCGGTTGAAGTGCCTTTCTATTGACGTCGGATGGACTGATTCATCAACAACACAAACAGATGACAGCGGGCGACTAAAGTCAAATGGTGTGTAGAGTTTTCTCTGCATCAAAGTTTCGAAATGAGAGACACCGGTTGGAGTGTGAGGGTTCGGGGTGGCTCCATAGTTCAGCAGGATTAGTTCAATAATTTTTTTCGTCGTTCCCTCCCCTTTTGACTTCTGGAGAGACCGCTCGAAGGTGTCGACGAATCGCTCAACCTCTCCGTTGGACTGCGGGTGATATGGTAACGAATGCATGTGGATAGTGCCCGACTGCTTGCAGAATTGGGCGAAGTCGGCTGATGTGAACTGCCCTCTGTTATCGCTCATCAAAGTTTAGGGACAACCGAACCTGCTGAACAGGCGCCGAAGAGTGTAAATTGTAGCTCCGGCTGTCATGCGTTCCATGAGGATTACTTCCGTCCATTTGCTGTAAGCTCAGTAGCGTTAAGGAAATTCTGACCATTTAGTGGTCCAGCATAATGATGTGGACCTTGGACCATGGAGCTTGTCGAACAGGCAATGCATTGAGTGTGGTCTTCACTGGCGTCTTTGAAACGAGTGCACATTTGGTGCATGAACGGACCAGCTGTTCCACTTGTTGGTCCATGTGAGGTCATTACACATAACTGCGAGCGGGGGCCTTCATGTGGTTGATGCCGGGATGCCCGTTGTGGAACTGTCTCAATACCCTGGCTTGAAGGTGTTATCGAACAACGGCACGATCGTAGAACAGAATACAATCGTAACTAGTGGACAGAGAATTTCGTCGTTGGTAGAACTGCTGCAATTCTCCAGAGGTTTTCGTGGGCCACTGATTACGATGGTACTTGATAACTTGTCTAAACAGTGGATCCTGCTGGGTTGCCTTCCGGACTTCCTTAAACGTGACAGGGAGTGCACGAATGGAATCCATAAGTAGACTGCTGACCTCGGACCCAACAGAGACGGACATGATGACTCTGTCCTCAGGCTCCTTAGTCCATGAGTTGACCAAGCGTGAGAGTGCGTCTACCTGACCGATGGTTGTTGTGGACTGGTACCGGATGTCGAAGTTCTAGCCCAGCAGTATGGTTGCCCAGCGCTGAAGGTGATTTTTCGAGTAAACAGAAGTGCCCTTTGGAGCCAAAAGTTGCAAGAAGGGGCTTGTGGTCCGCAAAGAGTGTGAACTGACGCCCATAAAGCATCTTATGAAACCTTTTCACAGCAAAAATGATAGCCAAGGCTTCCTTTTCGATCTGTCCGTAGTTGCGTTCAGCAGACGATAGTGATCTTGCTGCATGATAGATAGCCTTCTCTGTGTTATCGGGAAAAACGTGTAAAATCACGGGGCCAATTCCATTGTTGGAGGCGTCCGCAGCCACGACAATCTTCAGATCAGGATTGAAGTGCGTGAGCAGCAAGTCAGAGCTCAAAATTGTTTTCACTCCTTCAAAAGCTTGTTGACACTCTCGTAACCAGGCCCACTTGGCATCCTTTTTGAGTAGTTTATTCATCGGATGACGAAAACGGTGCATTTCCGGGAGGAACCAGCTGTAGTGACTCATGAGACCCAAGAAAGCGCGCAATGAACTTATATCCTTAGGTGGTGGCATCTGTTTGATGGCTGAGGTGTTGTCTGGATCTGGGCGACGGCCGTCTTGGTCGATAATGAACCCGATATATTTTACAGAAGGCATGAAGTAATCGCAATTCTCCAGACTTAGACGGAAACTACAGTCTTGAATTCGGCTGAGTATCGTTTCCAGCTGTTGCGACAATTCATCTGGATTTGAACCAGTGACAATGATATCATCCAGGTAAGCAGCGACTCCTTCGGTGCCTGTCAGCATGGTGTCCATGGTTTGCTGGAAGCTAGCGCGAGCAGTCTTAACCCCGAATGGCAGATGGGTTTACTGGAACAGACCACGATGGTGTTCATGGCGAGAAGCTCCCGGGAGCCTACGTCCACCTCGATTTGGAGGTATGCATTGGATAGATCAAGCTTAGCGAAACAAGTTCCGCCATTCAGTTTAGCAAAAAGATATTCCTGCACGGGCAAA
This sequence comes from Ligula intestinalis, assembly GCA_036362985.1. Lineage (NCBI taxonomy): Eukaryota > Metazoa > Platyhelminthes > Cestoda > Diphyllobothriidea > Diphyllobothriidae > Ligula > Ligula intestinalis. The sequence goes on from JAYGXS010000003.1 coordinate 40,658,704, forward strand.
TGATATAGATGTGTGTCCAAAGCAACATTTAATTTAGTGGAAAAATCAGCCCAGATTCTGATTTTACCTGAGGCTTTCTTGACAGCCAAGATTGGGGCAGCCCATGCTGAGTAATTGACTGGCTGAAGAACACCATTTCGTTAAAGCCGATCAAGTGATTGGTCCACCACTGTAAGTGGCCCAAAAACATGTTTTGCGTTTGGCTGAAGATGGAGGGTGACCTATAGCTTGTTGCAGCAACCATGGCCGTCTGGAAAAATGGAGCAAACTTCGCTTGTAATGTCGACATCAGATTTGTCGCCAGCTGATTTTATTTGGCGGGACTGGGCCAGGTTGACTGCATACCGTCGCAAATGCGCTTAATTGGCAGTTCTAGGAGCCCAAGTTTCTCGATCCAGTCAAGTTCAATTGAGTCAAGCTCCCGGCGGATGGTATGGTAGCATGTTCCCTTGAATTGAGTGCCCTCAAAGGAAGCGACACATTCAAGCTCATTCGTGAGCCGAAAGAATCCACCAGAAATATGCATAGCCTTTTTATCCGATGTGATCATCGGAGGCCGTCCAATTATGTGCCAAGTGTGTTTGGAGAGGAGGTTGATGTCCGATGCCATATCCAGCTGGAGATGAACAGGTTTTTTATTGATGGTACCCGTATTATATGTCCTCCGTGCCTCAAATTCAGTCTGGAATGTGGCTAGCATTGAGTTGGACTTAAGGCCAGAGTAAGATGAAGGGCTTTTGGAACTTCTTGCCTTCCAGTCGCTAGCCTTGATTTGAGGGGTCAGCCGGCTGCCCTCGTTTATGGCAGTTGTGACAAACTTGCTTCTTGAATAGACAGAAGCGAGCAAAATGTCAGTCACCACACTGCCAGCACGCTGATGGTGGTTTTCTGTGTGTGGGATCTTGAGACTTCTGTGGTGAGACCGACTTCGTCTAGGTGAGAGCATGAACATTAGTGGCGGCAAACGAGGAACTGGGTTCCTCCACCATCGCAAAATCATGCTTGAGAGTCTTCAACCGCTGACACTCGGCCGTCAATTTCTGCAGGGTAGACTTCGGGTCCTGTTCAGTTTGTGAGAGCAGACGGGTCCGTATTTCAGCATTACAGGGTGACTGCATGGCACTCACAAAGATAAAGCACTTGAATTGGTCATCGGTCAACTCTCGGAGCTTGAACCGTTCACACTCGTGGTTGACAGTACTGGCAAGTGTCAGAAAATTATCTGCCTCGTTTTTCACCAGCTTGAGACACTGGTACCGAATATTGAGCAAGGAGGACTTTTCGTCGAAAGTCTATGACAGGCGCTGGACGGTTTCATTGAAAGTGAAGTCATGAGGGTTTTCGGCAGAATGATATCCACGTACAGCTCGTGTTCTCTAGTGCCCAGTTTGCGTAAAAGTAGGTAAGTTTTCCATGCATCATCAGCCTTGGCAAATTCCACGCGGAATATGTCTTCCCAACGTTTGAACTAAGCGTCAAAGGTAACGCCAGAGTCGGGGTCATCAATAAACTCAGTGGTAGAAGCAGCAGCTGCGTCTGCTGGTGTGGACAATTTTGCAGAAGAATATGGGTCATACAAATGCAAACTGAATTGCTGCATCATAGACTCTATCAACTTAATGTGAGCCGCCTCGAATTGAGATTGCTGTTGTTGCAGGATCACGAGCAATTGTTCTGATGAAATGGACGTCTTTTAAATTTGCAAAACGCACATTGAAAATTTCAGAAGATAAATTGGCGAACATACGTTTGTTTTCGATAAATTCACGTCAGGCCTTTATTTTTACATGGTAATGAATGCTGGTTGGTGGACAGATATTGTGTTATTGTTGTCAGGGTCTGTGGGGGGGGGAAAGGAAGGTGGGGGATGGTTAGGAAATTTTCGGTCCGAATGTCAATGCCTAGACGAACTGGCGTCCAAGACGGGTGATAAGGTGTGCGTGGTTGGATTAGGGACTTTTTCGTATCTGCGGGGGCCCGATTCCGAGGCTAGTAATCCGCCGTGGGCCGTAGTGTGAGCTAGTTTTACCCATAGTAACTGCGACACAACGACAAAATTATTTTGGGCGCACAGGACCGGTCGGCGTAGCTTGATGGCGGCCGCTTCTTTCGTAGCCAACAGTCGCTCTCCAAGGGATTTTAAATAGCTTGCTGGCACCTTGTAGATCACTCGGCAGAACAAGGAGATTCTAATAACGGGTCAGATGAGGGAACGGGCGTTGTTCTAATGGACAGAACAGACTGCATTGCAAAAATATAATCTATTCTGTCAGATGAAAAAAAGTTTAGCAAGACACAGAAGGATAAATATCGCACGGCTGAGGTTGAAACCCAGCTGACTGATTGTCTGAAAAAGACTTCAAAAGGACGGCGTCATAAGCGAATTTGACTAAGAGCGTCTCCATCCCGTTGGCACGCACATACCTCGACTATACGGGCTGCATAAGGTTCACACAGATGGCGTCCCCGTTCTTCCTATCCCAGATATGAGAAATTCGCCAAACCATGCCATAGCAAAATGGTTAGCAGATAAGCTGAAACCCATACAGAGTCAAATAACACCTCAAAGCGTCCGAGACACATTCGAATTCGTGGACGGCATGAAAGACCTCGACCTGAACGGGATGATGTTTTCACTGGATGCCTCGTCCCTGTTCACAAACGTGCCGGTCACAAAAACAGTAGACAACATCTGAATTCATTAACTTGAATCAGCAGGACATAGGAATGCCAGTAACTGCACTGAATGAATTATTGCTAAAATGTACCTTGAATGTACAGTTTCTATTTGACAACAACCTGTACAGGCAATTGGACGGAATAGCTATGGGCTCGCCCCTGGGTCCGCATTTAGCAAATATATTCATGCGCAAACTAGAAGCTGCGCACGTTAGCCACCAGATTAATAATTTAACGTACTACAGACGGTACGTAGACAGCATATTCGCAGCTGCATCAGATCAAACCAACCTATCAGCGCAAATGCATTCAGTAAATCGGGCGCACCCGTCGATCAAACTGACACTTGAAGAAGAACAATCTGGATCGCTTTCGTTCCTTGATATACGCTTGAGTAAAAGGGCTGATGGGAGCATTCAACGTAGGATAGATTGGAAGAACACGTGATCCGGGCAATACATCCATTTTGCTAGTTTCGTACCGTTGACCTTCAAACGTAATTGAGTACGATGTTTGACGCGAAGGGCGAAAATGATTTGCTCGACTGGAAGCATTGAAGAGCAGCGTACGATTGTTGAAGGCGTGCTTTGACAAAATGGATATCCTAGTCGATTTATCCCTAAAAACATACTAATAGGCCGCCAGAGCCCTCAGTATTAACAATAGAGAACAGACGAATATCCATCAGGGTCCCGTTTCAAGCGGACGGACCAAGCGAACTTCTAAGGAGGCGCCTGAGTCAAGCCGTAGCAACTAGCGTCCCAGCAACCAACGCCCATCTATTGTTTTCAACTACCTCCATCCTATACGGAGAGATCAAGGATAAACTGCCAACCCAGACCACCTGTATGTGCATATGTCCATTTACCTGTTCCTGTGGGGCAGCATGTATTGGTCGCACGAGACGGCGTTTGTCCAGAAGGGTAAAAGAGCACATTCCCGCATGGTAAGGAAAGGGCCAATTTAAGGGCATAAGAAATTCCATTCTAGTGCATCTGGTATACTCAAACCATCGCGTGGAATATAACGAGGCCTTCCAAATGATCAACAAGGTGCCAGCAAGCTAGTTAAACTTCCTTGGACAGAGACTGTTGGCTACGGCAGAAGTGGCTGCCATCAGGCTTGGCCGACCGGTCCTGTGCGCCCAAAATAATTTCGTCGTTGTGCCGCAGTTACTATGGGTAAAACTACACAAGATGACCCACGGTCGATCACTAGCCTCGGAATCGGGCCCCCGCAGAGACGAGCAAGTCTCTAATCCAACCACGCTCACCTTATCACCCATCGTGGACGCCAGTTCGTCTAGGCATTGACATTCGGACCGCATTTTTCTCACCATCCTCCACCACCCTTTCCCCCCCACACACCCTAAAAAGAATAACACAACATCTGTTCACCACCCAGCATAGTTTATTTATTTCATTACCATGTAAATATAAAGGCCTGACGAGAATTTATCGAAAAAAACGTATGTTCGCCAATTTATCTTCTGAAATGGGCATGGTACGTTCTAAGATCTGCGTCACCAAATGTTGTAACGGAAGCTCAGGCCGAGATATCACTGCCAATAACGTCTTTTGTGAGTCCCCAAAGGAAGAATCAGGCAAGGAGTGTGCAACAGCAGAAGTCTTTGAGAGATACAGGTTCAGGAAATTTAGGGAAACGAACGTTTGTAAGATAGGTCCACGAACAAATCAGCTTCGTTGCTGTATAAGTCACCAGTGCGATTGGCTGGGACTCAGAGGCTGACATTCAATTTGAATTCTGAATTGTCGATTGACTGATGGCTTGTGTACGTTCGCCCATGTAGGCCGATCGATAGCCTGCTTGGAATATGGCTATGGCTTACAAGCTAATTACTCGCTAACGCTGTTCCTTAGGCCGTCCTTTGAAACTATACATTCTTGCTTTTGTATTAGCAACCGGTCTTAATCACTACAGCTCCTTGTCAGACGAAAGTGCTTCTTTGTGAAGCTCTTTAAGTAATTTTGTCAGTTTGTCGTCAAAAGCCTCGGTCCAGTCCTTGTCTTTATCCGATTTTGAAAACCTTGTGTGATTCGATAAAAGTTCTTCTATTTTCACCACACATTATTTTTTTGTCAATCAGTGCAAATCCTGAACCCTTGTCTGGCCTTGTAAATTATATATTTTCAATTCGGCGAAGCTCCCTGGGACTACCGAAATGGGCCTTGGTCAGGGGGCCTTTGGGTCTTGGAGCCTTCCTTAAGTATTGTTAACAACAATTTACAAGGGTCGATTTGAGGGTATAAACTTCTCTGGACTGGGAAGGTTTTGTGTCCGAAGTCTGGATAACGAAAATCTCGAATTCTATTTCAAGATCTAGTTGCATTTACTTCCGTTGTGCAATGCAAAACTTAGGACCCAGATATAGTACTTCTAGGAGCGTTTTGTCAAGTGGTAGTGACAAGATGTTATGCACGTATCGCTCCTGGTTGTTTGAATGTACAGTCTGGTTTTCACTAGTTGTACACTTCCTAGAAGCCGAGTCTACTTGACCTCGGTTCTCCTATTTCTAACTGTCTGTACGTAGTTTGCGAAAGCTAGTCTCTGAGGGCTTCCAAGGCGGTCGACTGTGGCAGTTTTCTGGCAAGCTTCCGCTAGAGATCCTGTATCACGGCGCTAACTGCGTCGAGACGATTTTTCGCATATCTTCGTAGCGTAGCTGAAGTAGGGGTGATATGGTTCTTGTGCAGGTTTCTCCGGCAGTGTTTCAGATATTCCCCGCAATCAACGCACCTGATATTAAGTTGCAGTTAGCATTTTTTCACCGCATTTCAGGTGTCAAACTTAAGGAAGTCATCGAGTTCCTTTAACACCCAGCGATCTTTCGATTGTCGTAGTTCTGTAAAAGTTCCCATTTTACGATTTAAAAGTCATATTGGCAAAAACTGTTCTCAGTCATTCATCATCAGGCCGATACAGGGACATTGAGAATAAAAACGGTCAATTAATTACAACGTTTATATGATCGTCAGGTTAGGAGGGGGAATTGGTAGATGTAATCAAGCATCTAGGTTTTACCTAGTCTCCTGAATATGAGCGCCAGCGTGCTTAGGATGTTGGTTTCGATGCACAGAGAAGACAGGGGATGTTCTCACGATCAGCTAGTTAATGTCTGTACATCAGCCGTGCAGCGTGCGCTTGAATATTACCTGTGGCTTCGTTTGGTGTGTTTTTGGAAGGCCTGGTTGCAGGGGGCGTGGGATTTCTGTGTGCAGTCGGCTAAAAGGGGCAGATTGTTTGTACCAGCGCATTTTGACAGCAGAGAGTGGGTTTTGCCTCCTTCTTTTCTGATATTGTGTCACATTTCTCGCATTCCCCACAATATGACGAAGTTATCAGGGCTGCTTCGACCCGCTTGCAGACCGTAATCTAGATCCCATGTCTGAGGTGTTCATTGCCATCCCAAGGTCTTTCCTGTGTTTGGCACCCTCATCTATACAGAAAAGGGAAATAGTGCCCAGATGTCCAGAAGTTCGGGCATAGATATTCGTGATTTAGACTGCTCTTTATCATCCTGGATTCGGAAGTCTATTCAAATTCATCAAATTGCCTAGCATTTTTGGTACGCTCTCTGCTGCTTCGCCTTCAGTGTACGTCATTTTTCCTTATGGTCAAACATACATATTCTGTCGGATTTCGTGTTCAGCAATGCCACTGCCCTGATGATTATCCCCACGAATAACTGCACTAAACAGACCGTAAAAACATACATGAGTTCACACCGTAACCACTTAATCGTTTGATTGGGATTGTAAGAATATCAAGTTTTATTTCAATTGAATAATTTGTTTTAACAGGTGACTGGCAAACCGTAGGAGTGATCAACGTTTGATTTCTGCGCTTAGTAATATCAGGTGATCACAGTTGCAACGATGGCGACATCCAAAGTGTTAGTCTTATTATTTTTTATCATTTTGCTTCTAGAGATAACGCAGTGCCTTCTGGGCCAGAGAAAAAAAAGAGGCCGAATCGATTGATTGTTGACGAAGGAACGAATGATGATAACTCTATCGTTGGCCTTTCACAGGTAATCTTTCCACTGTTCCTTGTATTTTTAGGCCAAAATGGACGAGTTAAAACTATTCCGTGGAGATACTGTCATTATCAAGGGAAAAAGACGAAAGGACACTGTGTGCGTTGCCCTTGTAGACGACAATTGCCCTGACGAGCGTATACGGATGAACCGCTGTGTTCGAAACAATCTTCGCGTTAGACTCGGTGATATTGTCTCCGTCCAAGGGTTCCCAGACATAAAGTACGGGAAGCGTATTCATGTGTTACCCATTGATGATACCGTCGTTGGATTGACAGGGTATGTTACTTTCCCTAACTGTTACTCTCTACTAGTGGTCTTTTTGAAGTTTACCTAAAACCATACTTCCTGGAGGCATACAGGCCTATTCGAAAAGATGATGTATTCATCGTTCGCGCTGCTCATCGCCCCGTTGAATTCAAGGTTATCGAAACAGACCCGTCACCTTATTGTATTGTCGCACCGGATACGGTCATACACACAGATGGAGAACCTGTAAAGCGTGAAGTAAGAACGTTCCTTTTATTTTCTAATACAATCGCCTAGGAGGAGGAAGAAAAACTGAGCGAAATTGGCTATGATGATATTGGTGGTTGCAGAAAGCAGTTGGCTCAGATAAAGGAAATGGTTGAACTGCCACTGAGGCACCCGCAACTGTTCAAAGCCATTGGAGTGAAACCGCCTCGAGGAATTCTTTTATATGGACCACCCGGCACTGGAAAAACACTAATCGCTCGTGCGGTAGCAAATGAAAGTGGAAGTTTCTTCTTCCTCATCAATGGCCCGGAAATCATGTCAAAACTTGCTGGCGAATCAGAGTCTAACCTCCGCAAGGCTTTCGAGGAAGCTGAGAAGAATTCTCCTGCAATAATTTTCATTGACGAGCTAGATGCTATTGCTCCCAAGCGCGAGAAAACTCATGGTGAAGTTGAGAGGCGAATCGTGTCTCAGCTACTGACACTTATGGACGGTCTTAAACAGAGAAGTCACGTCATAGTTATGGCTGCTACAAACCGTCCTAACAGTGTTGATCCAGCTTTGCGCCGTTTTGGCAGATTTGATCGTGAAATCGAGATTGGGATTCCTGACAGTATTGGTCGTCTTGAAATCTTGCGTATTCACACGAAGAATATGAAATTAGCTCCTGACGTCGACCTGGAGCAAATTGCTAATGAAGCTCACGGCCACGTCGGTGCCGATCTGGCATCTCTCTGTTCCGAAGCCGCCTTACAACAAATTCGCAACAAGATGGATTTGATCGACTTGGAAGAAGACGCAATCGACGCGGAAGTCCTCGACTCGCTTGCCGTCACCATGGATGATTTCCGCTGGGCGCTGGGCAAGAGTAACCCATCGGCTTTACGCGAGACCACTGTTGAAGTGCCAAACGTAACTTGGGAAGATATTGGTGGTCTAGAAAATGTAAAGCACGAACTTCAAGAAATGGTCCAGTATCCTGTAGAACACCCAGACAAGTTTTTGAAGTTTGGTATGACACCCAGCAAAGGCGTGCTGTTCTACGGGCCGCCAGGCTGCGGCAAAACCCTCTTGGCTAAAGCCATCGCAAACGAATGTCAGGCCAACTTTATCAGTATCAAGGGTCCCGAGCTTCTTACCATGTGGTTTGGTGAATCAGAGGCTAACGTGCGCGACATATTCGATAAAGCGAGACAAGCAGCCCCTTGCGTTCTGTTTTTCGACGAATTGGATTCTATCGCAAAGGTAAATCGATTTATTTTGAAAAGCTGACCTAGTAGTTTATTGTTTGCAATGCAGTTCACCTAAGTGATCGTATTAATGTTACTGCTTGTCTTTTAGAAACGTATTAACTCTTAGATAGACATAGTTAACTCGACGCCGTTTGTCTTGCTTGTTTTGCTTTTAAGAAGACTAGTACACAATACCAAGCCCAGACCACTGCGTTCAGATGTTCATTTTGCTACTATCAAAACTATTTTCTAGTTTGTAACTGCAGCTGCAAGGTTCCGATTAAGATAGGCACCATACTAGTTAAGCATATTGTCGGATGACATCTATCTTTCCCGCGTGTATATTTTTTGTCAGATGCTAGGTGGTCATTTCGGTTCCGGACATAGTAAAAATTGCAAATCTTCTACCACAATCAAAACTCACTTGCTTGGGCTTCGCTTTTTGTTGTTCGTATACCGAGCTAACGGCTGAGTGTGGCGATATCCGACTAGCATTGCAGAGAAAGATGAATCTCAGGAACCGTTTCTGACTTTTGGTAGGAGCATCCGCACTACAATTCAGATCCACGTAATCGTTAAGCCTACTGCCTTAGCGATTGACTGGTGTGTTTGAGCATCAGCGATTAAGACCGGAGACTTCGTCTCCTTAAGGTCTAGCTGAATGTAGCTCGGTTGTGGTATGGGATAAAACCGCCCCTCTTTGCCATGCACTTCCTGTCTTTTTCTCGCTCGTACTGTGAAAAACAACCAGCGCGTGGAAGATATAACCAACACACGCTTTAAGCCAGAACACACTCAATCCGATGTGTTATTGCTACGCCCACGTCAACTGTGGCACTGTTTGATGGTACTTTGGTCACAAAGACTGGAAGTGTTGTCCTTCAGAAGTTTTCTTCCTGCATCTAGAGCAGCTGAATTTCCACGGCACCTTCAGTTGCCTTTTTTCATTCCAGATAATCCTTACAATATTCATTTATTAGGCTCGTGGTGGCAGCGTGGGCGATGCTGGTGGAGCTGCTGATCGTGTTATTAACCAACTGCTGACAGAGATGGATGGAATGTCTTCAAAGAAAAATGTTTTTATCATTGGCGCAACAAATCGGCCTGACATAATCGATGGGGCTATTCTCAGACCCGGCCGTCTGGATCAACTTATATACATACCACTGCCTGATGAAAAATCGAGAATATCCATTTTCAAGGCCAACCTTCGAAAATCACCCATCGCGAAGGTAATTAAAAGCTGTGCTTATACATGTTTGATGGCCATTTAAAGTCCTACTTTATGCGTATTACAATAGTCAAGATTGTAAAAGCGAACTTTAGTGTAAAATGTCAGCCGCTCTCCAATTATGCTTGTCACTTGCGTTTTAGGATGTGGATATCAATTTCTTGGCCAAGTCAACACCCGGATTCTCGGGTGCCGACCTGACAGAAATTTGCCAACGTGCTTGTAAGCAAGCTATACGGGAGTCTATTGAGGCTGAAATACGGGCAGAGCGCGAAAGGCAGCGCAACCCATCAGCAATGGTAAAGTCGAGTTGTTTTTTAACTTACCCAACAGGAGGATGACAGTGATCCTGTGCCTGAGATAACTCGGAAGCACTTTGAAGAAGCTATGCGATTTGCTCGCCGTTCGGTGACTGACAACGACATTAGGAAGTACGAAATGTTTGCCCAGACTCTCCAACAGTCACGCGGTATGGGTGGAAACTTCAGGTTTGCCCTATTTTTTTTTCAATTTCCGAAAAAATGCTTTGTAAGGTCATCGTCGAGCCTATTATATCACATGAGCCCGTTGCTAATGTCAATCGATCTAAGCTTCTTCCTCCTATTTCAGATTTCCTACGGAAAGTGGTGGACCTGCCGGCGGTGCGCCACCCGGTGGTGCACCTCGCAACCCGTACAATGACGGGGGAGCTGATGAAGATTTGTATTCATAATTCTTTCAAGTAGCCCGTTTTTTTCGAAATTTGACATCTGTTACATTGGTTCCTCGCCATCACTTCTTTCTAATCTCTCCCAGGCCCCTTCATTCTGACCGAACTTATATTGTATGTTTGGGATTAAATTCTCCACTGATCGTCAGCATTTATATGTTTTTGCTTTTTACAGTATGGCGCACCTCTAAGTCCACTGATATCCTCTACACTCATCAAGTCTGTCGGTAGGATAGTGTTGGGTCACACCTAGCTTTGTAGCTGGACTATTTACGGGCCATTGGAATGAGATAGGTTTCCGTAGACGACACGCCTGGGGTGTATGTCACTGTTGCATTTAAGATGCAGTCACAACAGTGCGCTGAAGCCCGGCGGTAATCCCCGAAGTTGTCAGCTTTTCGCGGTTTTCGGTGCTGACGGTTCACGTGGGTCATTGCTTACAGGTCTGGACCCCGGGCTTCGTATGCGACCGACTGCGTTCTAGCTGGATGCTCGTCCACCGTGTTTCTGAATAGAGCTCGGGCGACGAAATCTGACTTATCCACGGAACAGCCAGCTGTGGTGTAAACGCTTCTGTGTTAAATATATTCTCAGCCGCGAACTGGCATTGGTTCCAAAATATCGGAAGTAGTGGTCGTAAAGACCAACGTCAACTATAACACTGAGCTGCACTTGGGTAGACTTCTGTGACAGGGGGTACCCTTCAAGTCTACCATATAGTATTGACTCGGACAGCTGCTGGAAGCCCGTCTGTACGAAACGCCTACCCTCATGGTGATGTCAGAAACTTGATTAAATGCTGCAGACAAGCATTGAGTAGGCAATTAACCAGGAATGGGCCCACCAGTAGTTGGTTGCCATATTCGGTGTCGGGATTCCGGACTGCCCTAGAAATTCGAGATCCAGGGTCACATCCGTCTGTTCTTCCTGTCATAGTTTGCAACGGTAAGTTTGGCTGGGTGTAGGTATGTTCTATACTGCAGTCTGAACTTATTCAATTGACGATCGTTTTACTTACGATCCGACGGGCCTTGTATACGCGTCCTCCGGTCACAGCCGCAGAAGATCCCCGACCCGGTCTTTCGATGGGTCTTCGCTGTCGGGAATTTCGTTGGAGTTTGAGTAGTTTGTATTACGAAGTGGTCTCTTTTACGATACGCGGTTAGACATTTAAAACTTGGACAACTGACTACCTGTACTTGTATGCGAAAACTTGAGAATAACTCTGTCCCGATGCTTTCTCACCCCATAGGCACCATACGTCAGAATGCGAGGTGATCGTGGTGCGTTCGTTTTGTCAGTCTGAATCTTATGAGACCATTTTCTCCTCTTGCTCATTGCACACTGAAAGCATTTCTGCCAGCAGATTTTGCAGGGTAATTTATGGGTTTCACTACGATTAACCATTTTGCGTATGTAACTTGGAAGATATTTCGGTTGGGCGTCATTTTGGACGGTTTAGGGACATTTTTTCTTCGGATCTCGTGACTCAACAATTTACTATAATGACTAGCTGCTTGGGCCATAATTTATTGCAGGCGAACTCAAAATGAAGCTAGCTTGTGCGGTGTGCGTATTTCCATACGTTTGGTGGATCCTAATATGCGCCTGATTAAGTCCATCGGGTCTTAGAAGCCTTGGATATTATGCGGTCCTAACATTTTGCATCGCGTGACCCTCATATACTTCCGTAGATAGTTTATCAGTACGGGTCTTCATTGGCACAGGATGTGGGAATCCGTCAACAAGTATCCTCACAGGCCTCTAAGGTGCTTTGCAAAATAATTTCAAAATAGACGGTCGTCTCAGAGTTTGCTTTCAGAGGTGTTCTCCGGATCACTGAAGGTACCGAGGCTCTCTCTACGGTGGATCTATCTCCCCACCTCTCCATCTCTGTTTTTCATGACGGAACAGCCCTCCCGACGACGCTGCTCCTACTCCTCGCCACCGGGATTGAGGCCAAACCAGTGGGACTCTTGATCCAACAAGGGCTACTAGCCAGCCAGGCTCCGAGGCAGGTGACAAACTTCCACTACCTTAGGTCGAGATTTTCACCGAAAGTGCAAGCCAAGAGTAAGGTCG
>JAYGXS010000003.1:40671180-40682034 GCA_036362985.1 Ligula intestinalis
GAGTGAGGGAAAGCGGTTAGCGTTCTAGGGAGCAGGGGAACAGCCTTCGGAAGAGTATAAACAATCCTTTTGTAGGTCGGACGGGAGTCGCATAGAAGAGATGTGGAGAATTCCAAACTTGTTTAGCCGGAAATGACAATATCAATAACAAACGCCTGCATAGTCATTCAAGAAGGCAATCGTTTAATGGCCCAATATTTCCTGCAGCAGATTGCAAAATCCAAATAACCGCATATGAGGCGGTTGTGTTGTATTTTGACATTGTATTCTACTTATCATGGACTCTCACTGAGCTAACGAAATAAGCCTCGAATATTTGCTAGGCTATGGTTATCTGGCCAGCACAACGGATGATTTAGTACAACTGACCTCGCCCACAGTTTGTAGCCTACTGCACACAGAAAAGACAACCACCAAACTGGATTGATTGCCAGACAGTGATAGTCTCTAGTTTGAGTTGACCCAACCGTGAAAAAACTCGAGGCGTTTGGCGGGATTTGAACCCGCGCATCAGAGAAGACCTTTGCCGGAGGTCAATGCTCTAACCGCTAAGCAACAAACGCCCCGTCTCGTGCCATGAATTTAATCACACTTGGGTCGATATTACCCACCCAACTTTACTGCCCATATGGAATTCACCAATACGGAGACAGTAGCAAAGGTCTTCTCTGATGCGCGGGTTCAAATCCCGCCAAACGCCTCGAGTTTTTCACAATTGGGTCAACTCAAATCAAGCAAATCTGCCAAACCTCCTAATAATTAAGCCAGCCTGGTAGTCATGCTGGTGGATTCTAGATGATTGCTTAGGAAATCCTACTTGGGCAGTCAGCTTTCTGTCTTCGTATTGGTGGATTCCATATGGGCGGTAAAGTTGGGCGGGTAATATCGAACCAAGTGTGATTAAATTCACGGCGCGAGGCGGGGCGTTTGTAGCTTAGCGGTTAGAGCATTGACCTCCGGCAAAGGTCTTGAGTTTTTTCACAATTGGGTCAACTCAAATAAAGCAAATCTGCCAACCTTCCTAATAGACTCTAGTTTGTAGCCTGAAGCCAAAGTTAACCCCTCCGCAGAAGGTTCAATATTCAGGAGTATCTAGCAGTCAAAGGAGGCACGCGGACAACAGCAGACGTCTGCTTTGATCGACTCCAGCTGATTTTTTTTCTCATAACTTACCGTGCTAGGACCTAAAATTAAAATTCCAGACAATGAGTTTGTAGCAAACCGAGGTCCGCTACCTCATAGTAAAAAACAAGTGACAGTACTCTTGGACCCCACATCATTCTTCCTCAGACTTAACTGGTTTATCTAGGATGTCTGTTCTCCGTCGTGTCTGTCTGCATTGCCTCTGGCATCTTCTATGCGTATTCTTTGACTTTTCAACTCGCCCACTTGTTGCCACCGCCGGTGAAGTGGCTTGCTCAGACGGATGCCACCTCTCTGATTGGCACATCGGGACTGTGCCCAATGCCTTTGCCGACAAACGAAATGAGGGCACGGCGAGCCGCAGCCATGACTGTCTGATTAACTTCCTAGTTAATATTTTCCGATCGCGTTCGCTCTTAGACACCTGCACTCTCTCTACTCCTAATAAGGATTTCGTATGAATCCTTCCTTCCTAAACTTGTGATTTTAGAACCCACCTCTTGTTAGCTACGGCATGTGGCAAAATTTTAGCAAGCCCATTCCGCTTTCAACGCTCAATCTTTGGCTTTTCGCAACTGGGCGCACGGGCACACATGTAGGCCTACCCCAATATGGTTTGGCCAATCATCTTCCTGAGACTGACTCACGCAAAGGCCGATTGTAGGCGTTTGTGGCGACTCCACGCTCTTACACCTCGGATGGTGGTCCTCACGGCCGAACACACGCCTATCCCAGTGTCGATTTCCACCTATCTGTTCTCCACTACTTAAGTACAGAATAAATTATTCCTTCCACCGGGCGTCTCACTTCTTAAATTCCCACGAGGAATGGCCCTAAAGATCACACTGGCAAGCATCTTCCCATTGACTCAACCCACTGCGATAAATCTGCCAGTTCTTAGGATTAAAGAGTATCGTTTTATCGCGATTTTGGGTTTCTTACCCAAAGCAACTATGAAAATGCCAAACCCCCTGCTTGTCAAATTTGTGTCCAAACCTCAAACTACGACTCTTTTGACACCACATTATAATTAATTAGGACTATACGTAGAGTTCATTCGCAACCATGACAGTTTCTTCAAACCTTACTAGCCATTATAGAGGGTAAAATTCACTATTTTCACTCGTATATTTCACATTTGCTTGCCTTTGAAAAAAATATATGGACTCGCCCCGCCTAATTACGGCACAGTCTTGTAGCATTCCAGCACATATACGTAAAGGCATAGGCAAAAGGCATTCTGAATCTTTTTGGGCACGGTTGGACGTAGTGTTCCGACGAAGGAAGTCTGAGATGAGAGGCTATAATTTATTTACAAATGAATATATACTTTACTTTGACGATCAAGGCCATCAACATTTGAAGATCGTAGATGCCGCCGTATCTGTTTATGTTAATAAGGATGCCTAAGTATAATGCTTAACACAGTCCTGTGGGAGAGGCCGCTTGTGACTCAGCAATAGTTCTGGTCCCTGATAAATGCCTATACCGCCGCCAAAAGGCTTGGTTAGAGTCACTGCCTGGCCAAAACATCCGTCGTACAGTTTATTGGCCCCCACATTATTAAGTGGGGTAAAAAATTTTTATTGAATGACAGAAATTTCTCCCTTTTGTTGATAAACGCTCACCGATTGGTAACGGAACTAACTCGTCCCGTTCTTTCTTGGAAATCACTCTCAAGCCCCGCTAAGAGCAGCTAGTAGCGTAGGCAGATTCACATTGTCGGCGAAGACTGTAATGACAATTTATGGCTCATTAGCCATAGTCAGTCAGTCATACTCAGCTTCGGGTGATGCATCACCCGAGGCTCAAACCCACGATCTGCTGATGAGAAGTGCAAGGCTCTTATCACTAAGCCACGAACTCGTTGTTTTTTTGGTTTAAATCAGGATTCTAGACAATCGTGGATGAACGCTCACCAATCGCTAACGGAATTCCCTCGTCCTGTTCTGCTTTGGGGCGCACTCTCGAGTCTTGCCAGTAGCGTAGGCAGATGAACATTTATACGTAAACGCTGATGCATCTAGTAGCTCTGTCTGTACTTTGTTCACAAACGGGGCTATTCGGAGGAAATATGCCCTCGCCAGTCTTCTATGCATTACTGAAGCAGATGGCGCGACCCTATGTCTCACTCATAACCACCCTCGCCTTCCTAAGTCCTACTTGATATTGCGGTAGCCGTTAGCTGTTATCACATTCCAGATACTCCCAAGTGAGATAATCTGGCAGATATAGATTGCATTTTGGCA
Organism: Ligula intestinalis; assembly: GCA_036362985.1. Lineage (NCBI taxonomy): Eukaryota > Metazoa > Platyhelminthes > Cestoda > Diphyllobothriidea > Diphyllobothriidae > Ligula > Ligula intestinalis. The sequence continues at coordinate 40,674,573 of JAYGXS010000003.1, forward strand.
ACTGGCCACGCAACAGCTTTTATAGAGGGGTGTTAAAGCCAGTTGAGTTAGCCCTAAAATTTGCTATCTTCCAGGCCCGGTTCCTTAGGAGAAGAGAGAAGTCATAGAAAGGTCAGAGTGGTAAGAAGAATATATTGTGTGTAAAATATATATGAGAATAGGCAGTAGAAATCTGACTATCAGACGACCGCAAATCTCAAGCCCGCGGACGGCATCTGCTCCGCAGTCGTCACACGAGTTCCTGTGTGAGTCGCCCTGTGATGGGCTGTTCCAGAGATCGGAAGCAGCAAGCGTTCCTTAAATGCAGTTTGACTTGAGCTAGTTACGACTTTTGTTCACAAGTGCACTTCGTGTGGAGCTAGTCACTACAGTTTAACCAACACGGTAGGACAGAGCTTAAGACAACAGATGTTATAAGGGAGTTGCACCAATAACCAGTATCCCATGTGGGGTGTTGTGCCATGCCTAGACACAAGCTCGCACCACACTTGCGACCCATTCAGTCTTGAGTGTTGTTGCTGCCGTCTTGACAGTTCGAACTTCGTCGAATTGCGCAGGCTCTACCGCACGCTCTCCGCTCTCATCCGTCTTAGTCAGATGTCACGTCAGTTGAGCCGTCTTGGACGAAGACGTCTACCATGTATCCAACATTATGGTGAGCGCAAGACGTCGGAGGTGGGTTTTGTATGGCGCCTCATAACATTTATTGGTAGCGATCATGCTTGTGTTCTGCTGGCTCTGCATCTATTCTTGCAGGATACCTTGTGGGACGGTATTCATTGATGTCCTACAGGCCAGTAGGCAACTGCTAAAATTCTCACTGCCCATTTCGCAGGCCACTTAATAGGTTCAGTTGGCCCGCTAGCCACACACAAACGGATTCTTCTCTTGCACAGATAGGCTCAAGGTTCTGCAGGTTGACAGCAGTTTAGTATTTCGAAAGGGATTCTGAACAGGCCTGACTGAGCTGTGGAAAAAGTGCAAGTTGATACTTATAAGGCGGTTTTTAAGAGGCTGTAGTGGCCAACACTTCGGGTGCCTGTTGCAATACTGAACCCCTGGTGATTATTTCCACATGCGCACCAATTCCGGCTCCTCTCACTGACCAATCATCTTCAAAGCTGACTCACACATGATCTCGTTGAAGGTGCTGAGACAACTCCCTACGCTTGCACGCTTCGGCCACCGATATCTCGGTCCGGAGTGGTCCTTGTCTGTCTGACAATTTCATTCAACTTATTTTCCACTAGTTCTGTGCAGAACACACTATCCTTCCATCTGTCGTCCCATTTCCTCTCTTCTCATACGGAGCCGGGTCTGAAGGTCGTAGTGGTTAGCATCTTCCCTAATAACTTAAGCTGCTGCGATAAGGCTAGTGGACGAAGAAACTACGATGGCTGCCATGTCCCATCTAGCTTAAGTGGTTTCTGTCTTTAAGCGTCGGCATTCCACACTGAAGGTGCTATTTAATCGTCAAACAAGTCTTTTTCGAAGTCTACTACTAAAACCACTATTAACCATTCTCTAGAACAGTCAATGGGTTCCTCTTGCAAGCAAATACTAACCCATCCTCTTTTTTACTCAGCCTTCGCTCCTAAGATGAAGTTATACATCCTAAGTGCTCCCGTCAGATTTTTACCTTGTGTTGTGCCTTTGTTTTCGTGACTTAACAGCGGACGGCGGGGTTTCGGTGATCTGACTCAGTCTAACCTTTTTAGGCTTTCTGAAACCAACTATTATGTGTTAAAGTGCCGGGTCACTTGTGAGTCCCCATCTCTTGACTAATGCTAGTTAAGCTGATTGGATGTTCAATGGACTAAGCTACTGAAAATATCAGGCTCAGACTAATTGTCTGCTGAGTTTTGTTTCAGTGGCATGCAATGCGATCCTGGATTGCTAAGTATGCAGTTTCAATTGGTCCGTTAGGCAAACGTAAACGGAATCCCCTCTTGCATAAATGGGCTCAGGGCTCTGTTGTTGACAGCACTTCAACATTTAGAGCGCGATTCTGAAAGAGCCTGATTAAGTAGATTAAATTATGAAAACTATAGCATGCTCCTACTGACGCTAATAAATGTGTTGAGGTGATTGTTTGCATTGAAGGCGCTTGCATAAACAGGGAAGGCAAAGACTGTTCGCTCCCCGAAATAATGCCTTTATTCACCTGCAATGTCGGACCTTTATTGGATCAATCATCAGAAATAAAAGCGGCAACAAAACAAGCAAAAGTTATGAGGCGTAGAGGTCAATCAAACAACAGAAGCAAGATTCTAGCAGTAACTACGCAAGGTGCCGGTATAAAGAACCCTATAACTGTTGTTTGTTTTGCCGTAACTTTTATCTCTGATGATGGACTCTAGTAAGAGTTCAGAAGCTGAGATAAATAAAAACATGTCTCGTTGTTCTTTTATTGCTACTTAACGTGTCGTAAGCGTAACAGCACCAATAGGGTGACTCAGACTGAGTGAACGTAGTCTTTTCTATTTCTTGCAGGACCATTTCTACCACTAAACCGAGACTGAGTAGTCTATTGAAGGCTCCTTGATCTGCTCACAGGTTTGTTGTGGCCCAAGTCCGCATGCAACGTTCAGCTTTTCGCCTCTCGCGACTGGTAGCACGGGTGCACTTGTGGGTGGACGCTAATCCTGTCTGACAAATCTTCTTCATGAGGCTGGAGGCACCTGCGACGACTCCCGCGCATGCACACTTTGGATGCCGGACCTTGCGTCCGCACGCATGCCTGTCCGTTTGCCAAATTCCTCCTACCTATTCTTTAATAATTCTGTATAGAATAAACGCTTCCTTCCACCTGGCGTCTTACTTCTTCTCTTCCCATAAGGAACCGAGACTGAAGATCGCATTTCCAAAGGTTTTATCCATTAACTTAAGCCACTTCGATAGGTTATAGGGTTTACTCTAGTCAACTTTCTTTTAACCTTAATTTTGGGATTGTACATGCACTACGGCTTTTATGGAGATTGACGCTTCATCATATACCGTTCGTTTGACGAAAATACAAATTTCTTGCACACGGTTAGTTAACTTGACACTTTTTTGATCATCATCTCAAACCTGTCTTCCTATTACTAAAATACAGATAGCAACCAATCAAAACCCCTTTCTGCATATACGCTGAGGAGCAACATGTACTTCTAAAATTCAAACAAAGAGACGTTTAGAAAATATCACTTGTAAACCGGGAAAATTGTTTACTTCTAAGGCCGTTTTTCGCAAACCTCGCCACAAAAACTTTTATAGTTTGAAAGTTGGTAATTATTTTTCATCAGCCTACAAATTGATTGTCCGACATTGGTGATGGAAAAACACGGCAGCTTGAGAACCGACACTTTTCAAAGACAGTTGTCATTCTAAGGGTGACCGCTCAGATGTTTTTATCACGAATTTGAGGTGTTGCTATTTCGGTCTAGCGCACTTCTTTACCAGCCCGGCAAGTAGATTATCTAGAACCTGTGTGCGGATACCAGCTCACTGTAGACACCCCTCCCCCATCTCATTTGTGCCTAGGAAATATCAATTGGTTACACCCAAAATGCATGCCACCTTTGACATCTCTTCAACTAGATGAGTCAATATTTCGTAATTTGAAATAAAGTTAGCATTTAAACCTACGAAGTCTGGTGACACTATCAGTAACCGAAGAAGAACTTTAAACTACGAAATTCGCTGCCTCACTATGTTTGAGCTCTCTGGACAAAGGTCTGTCTGTTAACCAGGTTGCAAATCTCAATCAGAAACACTGTCGCAACGGTGCCAAACGGATCAATAAGAGGACAGCTTTTACCGCTGAACACATACAGGCAGTCTAGCTGCGACTGATTGGAAAAAGAAAAGCAAACTGGTTAATTGATAGGCATTCGCAGGAGAGGCTGAAGCACCACACGCACATGTATGCGTATGCGCCTGGTGTGGTATTGACCTACTTATCAAGTGACTTTCAAGGACTACATCACTAGTGAGCATGTGTCTGCATCTGTTGGTCTGCGTCATCCGTACAGCGACAAAAAGCAACCCAGCATGCTCTTCCGATCACTTCCGTGAAGTACAAGGAAGCTTGTGAGCGCATATTCCTATCAGTTATGCATATTGTAAATAAAAGATGCGTGTCTAACCAGTCAGATATTGTTACAGTATAGAAAATACCATGCTACTATGCTAAACTAATTCTGGAACATGTAGTGCCCTTAGTTAGACTGCAGACGTTCTGTAAATTCCAAACTATAGCTAGATACGATAGCAATTCTATCGTTAGCCTGAAGACGGTAAAAGGCATTACCTTGCAAGATAAAGGCATGGTAACCACTGAGTTAATCATGCAGAAAGAAAATACCTGGGGCTTTGCGTTGTCTATCGAAACCTACACCCTGTGACTATATGTTTTCTAACAAGACGAAGATACAGGCTTATAGTTGAGGTGGTTGATCTGCCAACCCGCACATAGGACGCATGGGCCGCAGACGAACAGGGGTATCTTACAAAATCACTTGCTATTTTTAATCCCTTTATTATAGTCTAGTTATCCTAACCATAGCATTATATTTGCTTTATTAACCACACATAATTATAATCTAGCTGGTTGTAGCTTCATCATGCAGTTTATGCACAAATGTACCTCTTAGCTTACGCAGTCAAGTCTCTTAGCTAGCTTTCCTAAGCTTTGATAGTGCAGTCTAGTCCTCAAAGCCTAGTCTAACCTTTAGCCTATTGCAATCTCAGCAACACTATAGTCCTCTAGTACCGTGCTTGTATCGCGGTAAGCTCGGGCGGTAAGCTCATACCTCCACTTGTTAAACTAAATTGATAATATGGGATGCATGTCTTAGTACTGAACTATGAATAATGTTATAGGAATTACCACTATCACTATTGCTACCAGCATCACTTAGATTTCCTTATTCCTGCTGCACTGACTTAGACTGTCATCTAAACTATCGATACAATTTTAAGAATATATTACTACACTATACTACCCAACTATGATTACTAGAATTAACACTCTTAGCAGTGGCATATTACCTCGAGCAGCAGTATCCTGGCCCAAACTTCGTAAAATGTGACAGCAGCAGTTAAATTGCTTTATTAGTTATACCAAATTCAAATCTAGCTAACCTTAAAGTCTAGCTGGCTATAACTTAATTTCTCAATTTAGACACAAATGTATCTCTTCAAGTAGGCAGTTGGGTCTATTAGTTTAGATTTGCTTATCTGGGGTAGTGTAGTCTAGTCCTCAATCCCTAGTCCATGCATCTAGCCTATTGCAGTCACAGGAACACTGCTGTCCTCTACAACTGTGCTTGTAGCGCACCTATTTAGAAAGAAAATGGTCTGACCTCCGAAAAATGGCAGCGTCATTGCTAACACCAGTACTGCTACATTTATTGTTGAGATTGTGGAGATTTTAGTCCAGTGGCAACTTTCATGAGCGTCATTGTCAAAAAATAATACAGCCGAAAATAGTACCAGAAATGCTATCAATCAGCTGCACCCCTAGTTAGTAGTATTAGAAATATCACTAGCATTACCAGCCTTCGTTTCCAGGACTCTGGTTTGACAGTTACTGAAGTTGGGTATCAACTCGGAATACCTTAAACCCCCATTCGTACAACTTGCTGGGATCAACGGGATACGAGCAGAGGTTCTGAAAAGTCCAAACTATATATGGATACTGTGGTAGGTCTGTTGTTGGGCTATAGACGGCAAACCGTATGACATAAGTGCATGGTAGGACTGGTACATTACTGAACAAACGCCCTATTATTATCCAAATGCTAATCACTGTTTCCTCACACAGATTGCGAGTGCATATTGGGTGCGACTTCTTAAAAAGCACACACGAGAAATACTTATAGTATACTATCTACTGGCCTTAACATACATGAGTAATAGAAACTAGCACTCGTATTATAGGCATGTACCTATAGCAGCAGTATCTTAGTATCTAAGATGACACAGCCTGATAGTTAGAGTTGAGAGGGCGGAAACCAAGACAAGCGCTCTTCTGCTCAGGGCTCAAAGCATGTACTTACTCGAAATACTTTAAACCCAGATTCATACTCCTTGTTGAGACAAGGGGTATGAGTCCCAGTGTTTACTTAAATCCAGCGTCACTTCTGACAAATTTTAGCGTCAGAAATAGTACTGACACTAAGACTAGGCTACATCTATAGCCAATAGTAGTAGAAACAGTAGTATCCGTATCAGTATCGGCCTCTTTGGGCCTGTCTTCACACCTAATATGGGTAAGTGAGGGTAGACAGTACAGTAGTACCAGCACAAAAGGCTACTGTCACTTAAGAATAAGTTAGGCGGTGTATTGGCTTGTATTTGATGCAGCAGCCCACTCCGGACCCTGTTTAGTCTTCGAGACTCCGGGAGAAGGTGAAGAGTACGGAGCCGCTAACTACGTCCTCTATCACTTTAAATCTAACCACTGAGACCGTCACCTTCTGTACCAACCTGTTGGTTCAGTTGGTGGACTTCATCGAAATCGATGGTCGAACACACACACTGACCTACTTAAAGTGAAGGTGTTGGAAATGCCTCAATTCTCACGATGAGTAATCTCACAGAAAGGCCCCCGAGTGCAACCACCTTGAGAACGCGCACCGTTGTTATCGATTTTCCCTCATATGTGATTGGTCCATTGTCACCGACGCTTTTTCATAAAGCGGACTGAATAAATGCACACAGCCTTTTTGTGAGAGTAACTTGTTTGCCGTGCTCTGTGTGGATACACTTCTTCTAGTGGTCGATTCTCTCCTCTTGCTCTGTCGTGCTGGATTTGGGGAGAACAGTCGGGCAGGCTCGCAGTTCCTGCTAATTATGTGTACCAGGTGCGGGTTATAACAGCTTGGAAAAAGGCAAATACACTGACTTATTGAAAGAAATTCGCGAGAGGCTCAAGCAACACACGCACATGCATGCGCACACTCATGCACGGCTGGTGCGTGCACTTGCTTGATTGGTACCTGCTGTAAATAGCATTGGTTAGCTTTGTCATGACTCCCCGTGAGTCATCATGAATCGAAGGTGGTTACTGCATTTGTAAACCCTTATTCAGCATAGATGAGGGGCTGTTGACGGTAGCGTCCAAGGCAGAATTAAGAAGAGTTGTAATGTAACAGTTCGACAAGGGCATGTACGCAGAGCACCAAAATAATCATACCAAACCTCGGTTTCTTAGAAAAAAACGGGGTAAGAGGCTTTTACAAGTCGATAGAGACGGAAAGCCGAGTTCCAGGAAGCAGTTAAGAAGAAGATGTGATTACTTGAATAAGAAGTCTAGTGGCTTGACGGTTTACACTCTCACTCCTCCTCCTCCATCATCATCATCATCATCATCATCATCATCATCATCATCATCATCATCATCATCATCATCATCATCATCATCATCATCATCATCATCATCATCATCATCATCATCATCATCATCATCATCAAC
>JAYGXS010000003.1:40682134-40738769 GCA_036362985.1 Ligula intestinalis
CATCATCATCATCATCATCATCATCATCATCATCATCATCATCATCATCATCATCATCATCATCATCATCATCATCATCATCATCATCATCATCATCATCATCATCATCATCATCATCATCATCATCATCATCATCATCATCATCATCATCATCATCATCATCATCATCATCATCATCATCATCATCATCATCATCATCATCATCATCATCATCATCACCATCATCATCAGAGAGAGAGAGAGTGGGTGAGTAAGTGAGTGATAGATAGGTGTAATGTTTAAATTCGATTAGCCACTCTCGAGCTCAGGGCTGATACTCGAACTCAACGCAACGCTGTTGGCAATGGTGAACCCAAGTGCAATCTCGTCGATCAATTTTAACATGATGAGAGCGCAAGAAACAGTCTCGACCCCATTCTAGGTCTGTCTCAAGTGCACAGTGAGGGTGCACCATTCCGCCCCATCGTTTCAATTAAAGGTATTTTAGCCTACAGACTGATAAACTGGTTCTTTCGACGTCTGGAATTTCCGATCGCGGATTCGGGAAACACAGTTAGATCGTTGAATAAATTCTTAGAGAACTTTAAAATGGTAAGTCTCCTACCAAAGTACGTTTTGGTATCTTTTTATGTTTTATACCTTTTCACTTCTATTCCCTGGACTTTGGCAGTCGAGGTCATGAAATTAATCCTGAAAAACAAATACGATGAATTGCCTCGGACACGCTCAAATCCCTTAACTCATGAAGTTCTGTCTCAAGACGTACTTCGCGTTTGACAGAATTATCTGCGATCAAGTGAAGAACACACCAAAGGGTTCGCTGACTTTGAAATTCATAGCAGAGGTGGTCTTGCGGTGGTTGGAGCCGCTGGTTATCCAATACCACAGACCGATATGCTGGGCTCGGTATGCAGATGCTAAGTTCGTTGTCATCAAACGGAATCAGGTTCTCACACTGAAAGTACGTCTCAACGCCGTCTTCCCGGATATTCATTTTACGATGGAGGAGAAAGAAAATAACCAACTGGTCTTGCTTGCTCTCCTCGTTTGTCGCAAAGGTTGTAGTAGCCTAAAAATAAAGTATTCAGAAAAGCGATAAATACGGCACAAGAGCGAAACTACAACATCAACCGATATTTCGACTGCCAGTTTTGACGACGTCCACCGTGTGCTCTAAAACAGGGTTGTGCAGGGACAGTGAATTGCGCTGAATTTTAGTGACAGTAGACTTTCAGTGCACCTACCTCACTCTTTGTTCCACTACCCCACCTGAGCCCGATATCAAGACGGAATTAAGAATGCTGGAGATGCGAGAGGGTAAACACAACCAGAAAACAGCAACAAAATAGAGGACGGCTCGGATCCCAGCTGAGTAGGAAGGAAAGAGCTATTGTAATCTGACTCTCAGTCCGCCAGTCGGCCAGTCCACACAACAGACCACACACTAGGCTGGCTGCATGGTTTGAGTTATCCTGTCAGTTAGCCAACTTCAACCCAAGGTTTTTAGCGCACCGTGATTGTTTCAAGTGCTTCAGACTGTTTAATGTGAGGAAAAAGCGCTAAGCTGTCGACTTCAAAATATCGCCCATCTCCAGCATCAGGCCATATTTTGAGTTGGTCAGTTATCTGATGCAGGGTGGACCCAGTGGTTGACAGGGCGAGCGAACCCATCTGCACGCGCCATAGCACGACTTGGTCCCCTTGACACATACTAGGATTTATACAACTAGGGGATAAGAGGGTGCCGTCACCGTCTGGCTCCCAGTATACCGATCAGCCACCAAGCATAACACATGCTGGGCCGATGGTGTAGTCTTGTACAAGCGCCAGGTGTCAGTATTAAAAGCTAAAGATAATAGCCATAGTTTCAGGCTCGGATCACGCATTCAGCGGAGGGACCATATGCGGAAGTAGCCGAGGATTTAGTTAAATTTTCAGTGAGAGGTGCCTTTCAGAGCACGCGGTATGTGAACACGAGGTGTTCATGTTTGGTATAGGTGCTGGTAAGGAGTGTTGTTATTGCAGGGGGCTAAGTAAGTTAAACCCTAGAAACTGCGATCTTCAGACCATGGTTGCTTAGTAGAGAGAAGAAGTCAGTGGAGGCCAGAATAAGAGGAATAGTTTATTGTGTACACAAAGGAACGAAGAATAAATGGCAAGAGTTTTGGCTTCGGAGCACACGTCATTCCGCTGGAGTGTCGTGGTCCTAAGTGAAGTCTGGCGGCCGAGGGTGGGGAAAAAGGGACATGTTCGAGTGGTGTTTGGGCAGCAGCGAGAAGCTAGACGCACGTGTGTGTGTCCGAGTGGAAATAGGTCAAGTCTCTGCAGGTCAGCGCGTCTGTAAGCGCTGACTAAGGTGTTGGATGACCTTGAGGCAGCTAGTCTTGAGCAATGACGCTAGACAATGCAATGAAGGGCGTCCGTCGGCAACGACCACTATATTGTGACTGCTTGGTATAGCCGGCTATGTTCCACCACAGGTTTTCATGGAGGCGCATGTGACCTAATAGGCCCATGCGGTGTGTGAATGGGCGTGTACAAGCAAAACGAATGTGGCAACTACATTTCTGGGTCCCCAGCACTGGTTCGTCAGGTTCTGTGCGTTAGAATCGCAAATGACCGACCAGGCCGATGTGTGCGGTACATGTGCGGGGGCAGTGAGGGTAGGATAGATCGAGAGGTATTGAGTCGACAGTGCTGTTGTTGTTGGCGATTGTGGTGGTGGCCCCGCCAATTTGAAGGCTAATTATGGAATTATTTACGGATATAAAGGATTTGTTAACTGCGTTGCTCTCATGGATGCGCATGTGGCTGAATAGGCTCATGCATTAAGTGACCGACCAGGCCGATGCGTGAGGCAGTGGAGTGGAGGCAGGTTATACTCGATTCCCTATTGGTGGTGGAGGGGTCGGTGGTGGTGATGGAGGTAGCAAGTGGTGTATTAGAGGAGACAGTGAGCGTGAGGGCTCTGGTATCCGTGGTGGTCACCGCTGTGGCAAGGAGGATTGGATCGGTGGATGAAGGTGACGAGGTATCTGGTAGTTGAGCGTCCGTGGCAGGTACGGTCACTGTCGGATTGCTGGAAACAGATGGGACAATCGAAGTATTCAGCGTCGTTGTACTGGATGATGCCGGAAGGTTGCTGCATTGCTTTCGTAGGTATTCGATCAAGCCGATGCGCGCGGAAGATATGTTGACAGCGTGGGCAGGTCGGGAGGGCTTGGACATTTGTGGTGCTGGTTCGTTGCTCTTGCGGATTGCGTGCTGTCCTTTTGGCCTTTGCTGCGGCGATCCAGTTGGCATCGTAGATTTTTGCACCAATTTTCGGTGCTTTTCGTTAGCCTGGTTGGTCCTGAGCTAGGTCCCCCCGGGTCGTTGGGAGCGCTTCAAAAAGGTTTTTCAGGACTTTCTGGTAGTGCCTCTTTTGTCCAAGTTGTCGGTGAATACTGGTGTGGTAGCCTGCACTTAGTACTGCTGCGCTGACTCATGCTCTCTTTGCTCGCAAAGCCTCTTGGTACCCGCACGTCTTTGTCAATCGTTGCATTACTCCCGCCATGCCCTGGCCGTCCTACGCTCCCTCCAGCGAGTCGCTTCCTGAAGCGCAAATTATTTCAAGCCAATTTGCCGCCGTTCCGCCTGATTGGCTGCACAGGCGAGCAGCGGACAGAGACGCCCTATTAACGGGATCGTTTGGTGACGCCTATTTTAAAGCTCCTTTGGCGCAGTAAGAGCTCTTCCTACCAATTCTACCCTACCTGACTTTTGATTTGAGCAACCTTCTTCTTGTCGAAAAAACTACCTACGACACTCACAGCGACGCCGCCGTAGAAGGGGCGCTTGTGTATTCGCTTGTCGCCCATTCTCACCAAGTGACCGCTCCATCGCAGTTGAAGTTGGCATGGCGTGGATGCTGCGGTTTCCGGTTCGCTCCAGGACTTTCGTGTTCACGACTCTGTCCTGCTATCTCAACTTCATTATTCTGCGGAAGCAGCTAATAAAGAAGTGGTTTATCTTCCAAGCTTGGTTGCCATAGACAGTCCAGTTATCCGTTTGGCACAGGAGTGTCTTTAGGACGACGGCCGTGTACATTTTCAGTCTGATATTCATTCGGAGGCCATAGGCGGGTTATCCAGGAAGGCGGATTACCCAGGTAAGGAGGGTCACCCGTTAGCCAAGCTGCAGGCTACCTGGCGCGTCCACGGGTGGTGGATAGTGGGACGACCTTCAGTGAAGGTTAGCTGTGAAATAAGCAGACTCTCGGGTCTGACGAATAAGCAGTCGCGGACGCAGCAGCGGCAGTGCTACCGGGGCGCGGCGGGCTGAGGCCTGGCAAGCCGAAAGTCTATAAAAAGTCGCAAAGCCTGACGACGGCGCTGTGACATGGCGAGCATGAACCACCATTAAATAAGTTCGCTTGCCACCGCTGCCTTGTGGTAAGGCTATTGAGCCAAAGTGCTAGAGGAGCCAACCTCGAACAAACAATCCAAGCGGCTGTTGGGGACCCGCTCGTACCCAAAATTCGCAAGGCAACTCAATGAATCTCATTTCCTACAACTGCATCACGATCCATGCTACAGCGTCCGCGGGAACCGGCACGCTCCGCAACCCTTGTCCAGTAGTACGGGCGAATAGTATGCGAGCTGGACTGCTCAATCGAAATCGGACTCTTGGTATTGGATGCTGGAATGTGCGAACGTTCCTGGCCCCTGATACTCAAGGCCTGACGGTGCGCAGTCTTAATCAGTACAGCGTCGATGTCTGCTGCCTGTCCAAAGTCCGACTACCTAACTCCGGTGCTCAGGAAATAAAAGTTCCTGGAGCTGACTCCCACTTTACCCTATACCACAGTGGCCCCCATGACTCATCCGGCAGACAGTGTGGCAATTGGCCTCTCGCAACAAGCGAGCCGTGCACTACTTGCCTGGGAACCAGTGAATGAACGCATGGCTTATGTGCGCTTGAAGGGCCACTTCACAAACATATGTGTGGTCGCTGTATACGCACCAACGTCCGCTGCTGATCAGCGCGATAACGATATGTTTTACTCACAACTACAGACATTGGTCGAAAGGCTTCCTCGTTGCAATATGTTGATTGTTGCGTGGGATTGGAATGGCCGAACTGGGCCGGGTGACTCCACAAACAGCCATCTTATCGGCCGTTTTGTGCTTGGCGCTGGATGTGAGAATGGTGACAGATTACTGAACTTTGCTGAACGGAACCAACTGTTTGTAACGAACACGTGCTTCCAGCACCGCAACAAACACTTGCTTACCTGGTACTCCAACGACGGCCAAAAAGCCAGTAAGATTGACTATATTTTAGTCAGCTCAAGATTCCGCAGCTGGGTTCATGATAGTCGGTCGCTGCATGGTGCTGAGAGTGGTAATGCCCATGGCTCTAGTCACGTTCTTGTTTGCACACGCTTGAAAGCTCACCTCTCATCTGCACCCAAAGTGCCCCACGCTAGACGCCTCATTGTCGCCAAAATCCGGCAACCCAACACCGCTGAGGCCCTAAGCAGAGAAATCCAATCCTTTTTCATGACCCACGCCGAAAACGAAGGGGGTAACCCATGATCCTTACTGAAAACGTCAGTCTATGGAGCAGCCGAGAAGATTCTTGGATGCACCAAGCGGCGCCACATTGATTGGATTAGCGGACGCACCCTGCAGTTATCTGCGGAGACAGCCCGAGCTAGGGGCCGTAACCACGATTCCTTTCGCCATTTAAGAAAGATGACGGCAAAATCAGCCAGAGAGGATCGAAAGAAATACAGGGCTGAAATTGCAACTTCCATGGAGCAGGCCTCAAACGTTGGTGATACTCGAAAGCTCTACCAACTTATTCGTCAGGCTAGTGGTAGACTGTCTCCACTGAGTGACTCAGTTTGTGATGTGAATGGCAGCTTTATTGCTGACAACGCAACCAAGATCGAACGCTGGCGTGAGCATTTCGAGCATCTCCTCAACTTCGATACGGAGCCCATCGTCCCCCCTGCTCCCATCTACGGTAGAGCCTCCTCCATCTTCCACTAATCCGGTGTCATGCGACCCGCCCTCTGAAGCAGAAATCGCCGATGCCATAAAAAGGCTGCGCAACAATAAGGCACCTGGAGAGGATGGCATCCCCGCTGAAATCTACAAGTCTTGTGCCGACACTCTGGCGCCTTGGCTCCATGAGTAGATTGGACAAGCATGGAGAGACGAGACCATTCCTGATGACTGGGGCTCAGGCATCCTTGTGCCTGTCCACATGAAGGGAGATAAGACAAGATGTGAGAACCACCATGGCATAAGTCTCATCGAAATTGCTGCGAAGATTTTCGATATCGTTCTCCTCAGGTGGTTCCAGTCTGTGCGCGACTCCAGGACGCGACCCAACCAGGCTGGATTTCGTGCTGGGCGTGGATGGGTGGATCAGATATTCACTCTGAGACCGATCCTTGAATTCCGCCATAGCTACCAGCAACCAACGGCCAGTTGCTTTGTTGACTTCGCCGCTGCGTTCGACTCCGTCCATCGTGACTCTCTATGGCGGATAATGGCATTGATGGTGTACCACCAAAACTAATCGCCATGATCAAGGCATACGACGGCTCCACCACTGCGCGAGTTTTAGTCCACAAAAACCTCTCAGAACCCTTTGCTATTCGGTCAGGCGTTCGGCAAGGCTGTGTCCTGTCGCCCACCTTCTTTAACTACGCCATTGACTGGGTTCTCGGGAAGGCCCTACAAGAAGGTGACGGTATTGAGCTTGCACCCGGGCGCCGGTTGACTGACCTTGACTATGCCAATGATATCGCCTTACTAGCGTCAAGTTTTGGCGATCTCCAGTCTATGGTGTCACAGGTGAACAAAGTCGTGAAAACGGTCGGCTTGTCCATAAACGCTGCGAAGACCAAAGTGTTTTCATGCTGCATCCCTACCGAAGAGAAGGCATCTTTCGAGGTTAGTGGCTGTCAACTAGAAGAAGTCGACAGTTTCAAATGCCTCGGTTCGAGATTGCTGTCGAATGGACAGAGTAAAAATGATAGTGTTTTCCGAATTGATGCAGCGCGACGAGTGTTCTCCAGCCTTCTGACGGGCTTATGGACCCAACGCGATATCGCTATCTCAACAAAGATCCGCGTGTACCGTGCATCTGTGTGGTCCGTTCACCTATACGGATGCGAATGTTGGGCTATGCGCGTGGAAGATGAACAGAAACTGGAAGTCTTCGACCACTACTGTCTTCGAAGCATCCTTCGAGTCAAGTACACTGATTTCGTCTCCAATGAAACAGTCCGCACTCACTGTGATAAAATCACAAGGATATACCAGGCCATTCAGGAAAGACGGCTGAGGTGGTTTGGACACGTTTTTCGCCGCCAATCTCAAGAACTCAGTGCTAGTGCCCTCGACATGAAAGTGTTGCCTAATTGGAAGAGTCGAAGAGGGGTTTAACTCAAAACCCGGCTCGACTCAGTCCGTCAAGACATGGAAGTGGTTCTCGGACCTTCGGTATTTGGTCTCCGACGCTGGCGAAGAGAATGGGTTGAACTGTCTAGGTCTGCGACCATGGATCAACGCACCTGGAGAATCACCATTCGGGACATAATTGAGGCTGGCTAGATCAGTCATGATCGCAGCCGTAGCAAGTACAAGTAGAAGTGCATAGGGGTTCCACAGGGAGGCTCGCAACCAGCCAAAGGTCTGGCTGGCTTTGGAAATTCGGTGAGGAATCTCGCCGTCGATTCTTGTGTTGCGAAGCAGCGCATTTCCGAGGTCGGCCAAGTTTTCCAAAGTTTTGAACTCAGTGCCTTTGACCTTGATCGAGGAGCATGGTAGGCAAAAGCGGGTTACCGTTGGTACATAATCATCATTTTTTCCGGGTTGGTGGCGAGTCCAAAGGTAGTGCAACCAGTAGCGAAGAGGTGAATATATAGCTTCGATGTAGTGGTTGTGCCTAGGACACTTCAATCATCAGGCGAAAATCTCAAGTTGTAGGTAAAAGGCTGAAGACATCTGCGTGAGGGATTTATTGTAGACACAACTCCCAATTGCTATCTCAGTGAAGCCAGGGCTAATGTTGAGTACGTCTAGTCATGCCTGAGAGAGAATGAGTCAATGGTGACAGTTGCTTAAGTAGGATTGCGGAGGAGGTTCCAATGTGTTTCAATTGGTGCGTGTGTCTGGTGGCATTAGCTGCGTCGGCCGAGGTTGGGGAAAAGGGGCATGTTAGAGTGACGCTTGGATAGCAGCGAGTACATGGATGCACGCATATGTCTGAATGGAAGTCGATCGAGTGCCTGCAGGTCAACGCGTCTGAAAGCGTTGACTGAGGTAGTGGATGACCCTGAGGCAGTTGGCCTTGAACATGGAAGCCGGGCACAGCATATTTGGGCACCGGCTACACACACATGCTCCTTTGAATGTCCTGTTCTGTCGTGGTGTTGAGTGCGCTATCGTGCACGAAGAGCAGGTCATGGACTGTGATCGTAGGTACGTGCGTTGAAACCTGCAAAAGTTGGATGATGAGGAGGTGCCCGTCAATTCTGTAGGCAATGCGAATCCGAGGGTGCTAACCACGGTAGGCATCCACCAGCATAACGGAAAGCACGAAGCTGAAGTGCTTAGGCGCGAGGACGCAGTTCTGTTTCACTCCGTTGGTCATTGCAAAAGCTTCGGATACTGCCCTGTTGTCAGTGACGCGTGGCATTATCCTGTCGTAGGGCCTACGCACCATGTGAGTGAAGCGCTAAGGACAGCCGAATTTCTGCAAGATTTTCTACAGTCCGTCGTGATTCACCGGGTCAAAGGCGTTTGTCTGATCCACAAAGGTCGTGTAGAGGTGGATTCGCATCTCCTGACACTACTCCTGCAGCTGGCACGTGGCAAAGACCATGCCGGCGGTATCGCGATGACGGCAAAAACCGCAGATGGCGGTTGATGCGGTTGAGAAGAAAGCTGACGAAGATTTTTCTGGTGATGTCAAGCAGTGAGATTCCCCGTTGATTTTTTAGAATTAACGGTTTCTTTACGGCCTGCAGAAGTGGACTATTGTGGCGTCCTTGAAATCTTGGGGGACTTGTCCTCGGTGCCAAATCTCCCGAAAGAGTATTGTGAAGTGGTTAATAAGTTAGGGGCCCCCGTGTTTGTAAATCTCAGCAAGGATCGCGTCTGAACCAGGTGCTTTCCAACTGGAAAGATGCTGTAAGGTTCTGATGGTTTCTTGGTCAGTGGATGGAAGATCGAGGTCGGTGTTGGTGTCTAAATGGGGCAGCCGATTGATGACGGCATCAGAGATGATGGTAAAGTGGTTGAGGACACCTTACAAGTGCTCGGCCCAGCGTATCTGCTTCTCCTTCATTAATTTCCGGGGCCCATATTTTCGCTTTTATCGGGAGGGTAGTAGGAGAGTATAGTAGAAGTGTTACTGGCAGTATTAGTAGTTTTAATAGAAATAATAGTTATCGTCGTCGTAGTAGCAGTAGCCGTAGGGGTAGTCGCAGTTACAGTAATAGTCATAGTAGTAACCATGGTAGTAGTAGTCGTAGTAGTATTGTGTGTTAGTTCGACCATCGCAAACGAAGACGTCCACCATTTGCCCGAAAGGAGGTGACTGTGATCAGGTATAGTGAAAGTAGATACACAGCGATCTACCCCACTCTAACCCTAACCGCTTTGACCGGTGACAAGACCGAAGTCGAGATGACCGAAGCAGGCTTCGGGCCGAAGCCGCTTTCTCCAATGCAGTCTGAAACACCACCTAACAGAGCCTTTAGTGACAGTAGACTTTGCGCAGGTACTACTGCACTGTCTACTCTCACTCACCTATAGTAGGTGTCTAGCCAGACTGATACTGCCACTACCAATACTGCTACCTCTAATACTACTTACTAGGGTGTAGCTTAGTGATAGTATTTTCTGTAACTATCACTGGCGCTGATTAAAGTCAGCACTGGGCTCATATCCCCTCAGTCTCGGCAAGAAGTGTAGTAGAACTAGTGCTGGCACTGACGCCACCATTTGTCTGAGGTGACGCTGATAAAGCCAACGCTAGGGCTAATATTCCCTTGGTCTCAACAAGGTGTGTGAATCTGGGTTTACTATTCCGGCTGAATGCATGCTTGGGATCCTGAGCACAGCATCGTTTGCCTTGGTCTTCGCACTCTCAACTCCATACATCGAGCTGTATGGACTGCTGCTATAGGAACGTGCCTATGCTGAAAGTGCTAATTTCTAGTAATCATGCTTACTAAGGCTAGAAGATAATATGCTATAAGTACTGCCTGTGTGTGCTTTGTACGGAATCGCACCCAGTATGTACTCCCAATCTGTGTGAGTTAGTAGTGATTAGCATTTGGATAATAATAGAGCTCAGAAGTCAAGTTGGCAAACATATGTTTTCAGCAAATCGTCATCAGGCCAAAACATTTGCAGGGGTAATGAAAACTGTACAGGTGGGCAGAGTTTATAAGTGTAGTCTGATTACAATTAATTATTTACACGTCACCCGCATGGCGAGGTCGGCATGTAGAGGGGCTTGTGTTGGGTGATGGAGGGGAGAGGGTAAGGGGGGCAATTGGGTTAGGTTGCGTGCGTTGATCGGCGGAATGATAATTGCTGCTATTTGCACGAAGCGTGCGACTGTCACTGGAAGGTGGGGGCAAAATGCGATCGCCATCTGTTACCGGGGTCGGCCACGGAAGTGTAAGGGCTTGTGCCAGCGTCTTCTGACAACACAGCCCTGGTTTCGCTAGCCGTATAGCCACCGCTTCGGCTGTTGCAAGCACCCGTTGGCTCAGGTCCTTGGAAAAGTTAGTTGGTGTCTGATAGACAACCTGATAGGTTTCGTTAGTATCGACTCGACGATTAGTATCGACAACATGTGCGAGAATAGAACTCGAGATCGATATATTTTCACCTTTACTTAACCAGGCCGGTATATGCTCACATACCCCCTTTTCCAGGTGCCTCGTTATTTGGCCAACGTATCCTGCTCCACAGGAGTATGTGAAAGAGTAACTGCAAATGGATGTGGCCTTCTACGAAAGTCAGTCTTTACCTCCCAATCGTATGACGGGAGCGTTCGTGAAGAATACCGTAGGTTCGCGGCGGGGAAAGCGCTTGCGATTGTGGTCCACAGGCGTCGTCTGACCAGCTCGCTCGTTGCATCGCCTAAGAAAAACAGTCTTATGATCACCTCTTCTTTTCTGCGGTTAAGGTATCAGGCTTTTTGGCGCGCTCGCCAATATTCATGAGGATGAACCCCTTCGGGTATCCATTTTCAATAACTGTGTGCTGCAGCTGTTGGAGTTCTGCTTCGACAGTTTCAGGAAAGCAGATCTGTTGTACTCTAGCTGCTAATCCCTGGACTAGATTCCATTTTATATTTAGGGGGACAAAACTGTGAAACTTGGTGCATTGTCCCGTCCAGGTTTTCTTTCGGAATACCCTACGCAGGATAGATCCATTATCTTGCCTTCGCAGAAGGACATCAAAGAACCCAATTTCGTCGTCTAACTCCGCGTCTGCAGAAAATTTGACAGCTGGATGCGTGGTGTTAAACTTCGCGACTAGAGTGTCAGGGTCAGCGCTATAGTCTTTTAAGCAGAAGATTTCATCCACATATTGACCGTAAAATGCAAGGTCATTGATGGTGTCCCCTAGACTCGTTTTCTCGATCTTTCCCATAAAGACATTTGCGGGAAACAGGCCAAGTGGTGAATCCATCGCCACACCATCTATCTGTCTGTAAAATCGAACGTTTCAGAGAAATTGCACATTTTGCGTGCATCGCGTAAGTTGTTCTTTGAAGGTTTTCACGGGCATACTTATCTGGTTGTTCGTGTCCCGAATAACGCCACAGATGTAGTCTATGGTTTCTACCACGGGTACCTTGATAAAAAGTGACGATACATCCAATGAGAGCATCTTAATTCCACCAACATTCATATTCTTTATAGCTTCAACAAACTTAAATGTGTCTTTCAAACTTCGAGGATATAGGTCGCTTCTAAGTGGCTCCGGCTTTTCTATCAGCCATTTGGCAATGGTGTGATAAGGGGAGTTTCTCATATCCAAGATAGAACGCAAAGGTAACCCCTGATTGTGGATTTTCGGAAGGCCATACATTCTAGGTACTGTCATACCTACAGGTCTCAGTCTTTCAAGCTCTCTGTCAGATAAAAGACCTTCTTTGTGGAAGTCTTTGAGAATTGTATTTAACTGACCCTCGACGGCTTCCGTTTAATCCTTTTCGTTCCCGGACGTTGAGAACTTTGTACGATCCGCTAGGATCGCTTCTAGTTTCGCAACATAATCATTCTTATTCATCAGCACTATTCCGGACCCTTTTTCTGGCCTGGTCAGCACGATGTTCTCATTTCTTCGGAGTTCTCTTAGGCTATCCAGATGAGCCTTTGCTAAGAGACCTTTGTTTGTGGAAGCCTTTCTTAATAGAGCGTTTGTAAAGTAATGTACCTGTCCTGCCATGCCCTTATGTTGTGCAGTCTGTGGCCTATGGAAAATACATATAGGCCTACTACAGTATCTCTCTGTAGCTTGGATTTTACAGAACGTCTGCTCATAGCCCCATGATCCCAGCACGGAGTGTGAACGTGGGTTACAGCTATTTTGAGTAAATACCCACCTTCAGTAGCTGTCAAGCCAGAGTTCTGGAAACCAAGGCTGGTACTGCTACTAATATTTCGGATACTACTAACTAGGGGTGCAGCTGAGTGATACTATTGCTGGTACTATTTCTGGCTGTATTATCAGTCAGAATGTGACGCTGATTAAAGTTAGTACTGGGCTCATATCCCCACAATCTTAAAACGAATTTTAGTAGTACTGGTGCTAGCACTGACTCTGTCATTTGTCGGAGGTCAAACCATCATCGTTCTAAATAGGTGCTCTAAAAGTACGGTACTCGAGGGCATAGTGCTGCTCAGACTGGAATAGGCTATACGCTTTGACAAGGCTTTGAGGACAGGTCTACCCTATCAAAGCTAAGCAAATCTAAACTAAGAGATACGTTTGTGTCTAAACTGTATAATGAAGCTACAGCCAGCTAGATTTCAAGGTAAGCTAGATTTGAATTACATGTAACTAATAAGGCAAATTAACTGCTGCTGTCACATTTTACGAAGTTTGGGTTAGGATACTGCTGCTAGGGATAACATGCCACTGCTAATTGTGCTTATTCTGGCAAGCCTGCTTATTAAGACCAATGGATAGTATATTCTAGTAATATATTCCTATAATTGGATCAATAGCTGACGTGCATCCTAGTTTGCAAAAAGCATAACAAATGAGAATATGAGCTTATGCGCATCGTTAATTTCATCCGAGCTAATTTGCAAAGCTCGTAGTAGTATGAGCAGTTGTATTAATAGCATAACTTCTACTACTACTACTTCTACTAATACGATAGTGGCTACTACTACTACTACTTCTACTAGTATTAGAAGTCGTAGTAGTATTAGCATTAGTAGAAGTAATACTAGTAGCAGGTATCGTAGTAGCATTGGTATTAATAGGGGAGTGGCATGCTAGATGTGGGGATAGGACGCAAAACACCGGAGAACGTCATCTGGTTTCGCCTGCCAGTCGAGGAGGTTACCAGGACGTGGCCGCTGGGCAAAACCTAACTCCGAGGTGTCGCAAGTGAGAGTTAGGTGCCAGCTTATGCCGATAAGCGTAGCCAACACCTGCACGAGACAGATGCTGTGACCTAACATGACCTTCAGGTAGAACCCATGACTGGACACTCCAAATTTTCCAACATCAACCATAAAATAAGTCACAAACACGGTTGCGTTAGGGCAATATACCGGCGTTTTGAAACTCATTACAATTAAGCGGAATACAGGGTTGCTGTATCACAATATATTCAACGGGTACTGAAAGCCAATATCTACCCGCGCAACTTTGGCAACCAGTACATGTGCAGCGAAATCGAGAAAGCAAATCCAACCGGTCCTAAATTTTGGCGAGCTCTTCGCACATGAAGAACTTCTTGAAGGCCAGTAGCCATCTTCTGACATAATTTGGATCTGAGGCTGCACACAGACCTGGGGCAACCATAAGGTGCCAGGCCATGAGGCCAGAGGATCTACTGTCACGACTGGAAATATGTATAGTCGTTTACCGGATCTGTTGCAGTGGTAGACATAGCAACTACGTCGGAGAAACTGGGAGCTTACTGCGGACGCGAATGTTGGAGCACACAGTAGCACTAAGGAGAAATGACGCTAACCCTCAAGATGCAGTTCATTCGACGGAACCCAGCCATGTTTTCAAGTTGAATGATGTCAACATCCTCGCAATAGGTGCCAAACGCGTGAACCGCAAGTTGCTCCAGTCCATTACAAAACGAAATGATCTCCTGCTCTTATCTTACTTGCTAAGACCTTGTCTAGGCAAGGAAATCGGTCCCGTGGTGATGGCATGGGCGACTAACAATTCCAGTGACGGCAAGGGAAAGTGCCGTGTACTGATCCCGTCAAAATCCAAAATGCTGAAACCCAACATGATGAAATCGCAGCAATTAACCCCTCGGGCACGAACGGAAAAGCCATCATTGCATCAATTTCGACCCCCAGGGATAATTGCGAGTGCTGGTAATTGTAGTACGCATGTGACAACACGGTTACTATGTTATCTGACTTCCGCATTCCTTGTACTTCGACAACACTTAGCTGCGACTGTCTTTTTCAGTGGATTCGAGTGAGAATCCGAAACGTCAAGCCAAGAAACTTCTGGTTCCAGCGGTAGCGTCTTCTTCCGGGCCAATACAAGTTTCCACGTTGTTAATCGTCATGCGCTCGCGTCTTATTTCTTTAAGATAGGTATATATAATTTATCAAGATTATGTTGTGCACATTTAGTTGTTAATTTCGGCACATTTTTCTACTGCTCACATACTAAAGGTAATTTTGAGGTCAGCATACAGTTAATTTAATGGGTATTACCCTTTGCGTCACTCCTCGCCCACAATACACATAGCTCACCTCCGCGCTATACATCAATAGTTTTCCATCCTATTTAACTTGAATAGATTAAAGCACACTGTGAGCCTTCCAAAAGTGTTAGCTGAAAAAAATCTAACTATGCTGCAAACTCAATCATTCTACAACCGTAGGACTTTTGTAGGCCGCCTTCGACCTGATACGCAACTCTCTTATCAGCAACTGTGAGTTTCTAGATCGGTTGTACACCTCTTTTAGTCATTGGATTGTTGGGTTCAGGTCCCAAACACTCCTCCATTTTTAAAACACGCGTATACAGTAGGATCTATTGAATCAATAAATTTCGTGACAGCGTCTCAGCTGCATCTTGTCGCTGCATGAGGATGATAACGAAAAGAAAATGCAATCGTTTGAAGTTTCGCAGAATGAGTGACATAACAGCAAGGGTCATAGTTCAGTCTAAATAATGATCAGGCAAAGGACACTGCATTTATCAACGTCTGGGAAGGAAGGGGGGGTGGGGATTGAGGGACAGTAAACGAAATATTTACCCTTACTCTTTAAGGGTGATGAAATTTCAAATATAATCAAGCGACGGTTGCGCTGTACTATAGAAAGGACCTATAACGCAGCAAAACTCGTCTTATTAAGCCCGACTAAAAGCATTCCGGCAAAACGGGCAAAGGCTGCGCTGCCATTGCACACCACCTCAAATTGTGCACATGAATTCACATGTACCTGCGGATGCAAGTACATTGGGCGTACGCAAAGGCAACTGGCGGCCAGGGCCGCTGAGCACTTGCCCAACTGGCTTTTCAAGCAAGAAGGAGGAGTACCACGGTCCTCTATTACCAAGCATTTCCTAGACAGCGGTCACTCTGTCGACGTCAAAACAGCGTTTCGAGTGCGTGTTCGGGCCCGAACAAGTCGAACCTTGCGCTATTTAGAAGCTGCCTACACACGACGAAAGAAACCTGACCTATGCAAGCAGCTTGACCACGTGGTCAACCTTCAATTACCCCGGTAATTGGTTACTTAGTTTAATCCCCAAGCGATTTTTGTTTACTGGCCCTCAATCCCCACCCCCTTCCTTCCCAGACGCTAATTAATGGAGTGTTTTTCGCCTGATCATTATTTAGGCTGAACTATGACCCGTGCTGTTATGTCACTAATTCTGCGAAACTTCAAACGGTTGCATGTTCTCTTCGTTATCATCCCCATGCAGCGATAAGATGCAGCTGAGAAGCTGTCACGAAATTTATTGGCGTCAATGGATCCTGCCGTATACGCGTGTTTTAAATTTTTATAGGGGAACAAATGCTTCAGACTCCTCTATTTCTCGGATCCTCCACTAAAACCGGCCTCACAGACGGAAAGAGTGGTTGTGGAGTTTATTTCCTTCACTCGTCCAGCACCTCCTATTCACCCAGACATCGTCCATCAAACTTTCTTTCATCCTCTCACAGCCACTATACCAGGTCTGAGGCTGCAATTAGCCACCGTACCCTAATGCAACTTCTAGATAGAGACACATTTTTGTGATGTGTTTGCGGCTGATTTTTCAGTGAAAAAAAAGGTTAATGCATATAAAATTAATTGCACTCTATATCAGAGGTGCTCGCTATTCTCAAGTGCGTAATCCGTATACCCACTTAGAATACCTATTAAAAAAACATGTGAAAAATAATCCTGGATTCATCCAAGCCCAATTGAGCTACTGCTGCCTCTCGTATGGTACTCTTGGTAGTATTCGTAGAACAGACCCTTAGGAAATCTGTTGTTTCCACTAACTCGTGTCCGCCCCTCCAATTATAACCAAAGCCGCGTTTGAACTCCTGATGCTGCTCGGGGTTGTCGACCATTTGTCAGACATTTTTCGCACAAAACTTGCTGTTGCTGCTGCTGAACACGAAGAAGACGTTCGGTTTATTGAATTCAAGTTTTCTCCTTGACAATCGAGAACCTTATATTTCAACGTTTCTCTATTCCTTCTCGCCTAATAGTAACCACCTAGCAGAGTGAAAGTATTCTTGATTCAATGCATGATCTCTCCCATGCTACATGCTTCTGGACATCAAGTGTCATCGTAGACTGGTTTGCATGGCTTGGTGTGGATAAAGCTATGAAAATTGCAACACGCGACTTTTCAGTATTGAATCACACAGGTGTTCAGAACCACAAAGTCATCAAAAATCTGCTATACATTTGCAGTCAATTCTGTTTATTTCACTTCTATAGGATGTTGCTTCTAACGATGGTGGTCATCGAACTGGCTGGGCGCAGCTTTGGCGGATAAGATACACAGGATGGTATATACCCAAAGCCTCAAGTGTTTAACTCGGATACTCATGAGGGTTCTTTTTAAGGCGATCCAAGCTTGACACACTAAGCTCATAGACTGACGTCCGCACGCGAGTCGGCGTGTCCTCGGCCGCAAACTAACTTTCGACACTTGCCACGGCCGATGTGTCTCTGGCCAGGTTTTGCTTCGAGGCCAACCAATGGGTACGCGGTAGTTGAGGTCAGCCAATGGACTTAAATTCGGTGCCTTGCGCAGCAGAACCGCAAATTTTATACGAACACAGTAAGTGACACAGAAATTTGTTGGATGTGGCTCCTGATCTTCTTCTGTCATGTATCACCAATGATAGTATACTAGAGTAAAGCGAAATCATTCTTGGGTTTATGATTATCATCCCTTCGCTAATTAGCCCATTACTCTCGCTTTACGAACTGGACCGACGTAATTCCATAGGACTCTTGTTTGTTTAGGGAGCAGTCAGTAAAAGCTGCCATTTTGCTTAGAGCTATCTTCTACCGGGATAGAGTATTGGCCCTCAAAGAACATCTCACGTCAGTAACACACTCTGTGACAAAAGGCCTTCATGAGTATCTTTATGCTAAAAATAATTCCGGTCCCTGTATTTAAAAAAAAACACTTCAGGCTTTCTGTTGGACGAGTAGCCTCAGCGAAACTTAAAATCCATAACGATGTTGATGTTGCAGATTTTCGGTCCCCAACTTGATTTTTTTAGTTAAAGTGGTGCAGTTAGGGATAATGGGTGAGTGGTTAACAACGATCGTGACAGGCTCATACTCAGCGATATTCTTTTCGTAACAATGCTCTTCGGCCTAAAATGGGCGAACAATCGAGACCCTAGTAGCAAAAATGCTGACTTCTTTGGTCGACTGAATACGCTGCCTCTTGAATCGACTGTTTCCCGATTAGCAGGTTGGAACTAGAAATAATTGAGTGCTTAAAGAGCATGCCTCTCAACCCCAGTTTTTATAAACTGCACACAGGAGCAGCATCACACCGCCTCTGTCGGTCCTTTGGTCGCTTCTCGAATTTTGTCAAATACTAAAGCTCGGCGTCTTCCTTCAAGTATTGCCTGAGGAATGGAAATAGAGCGTGAGGTCGAAGGTTGAGCGTATTTTCTTCAATATAAGCAAGTTGACGCGCTTGAAGTTATCGCTATGCATTAAAAATCATGGCTTGGAAGGTTGCCAACTGACGGGATAACTCGGACTGTGTAGTCAGCCCGGTGTGCGTTTGTGCGGAGTGACCAATTAGCGAACTGAGAACCAGAATGCAATGGCTCGTCAATCTGACCGCTATGGCACTCCCACTCCGTGAGATAAGTGCCAAGTATGACAGCACGCTAAGGGACGGCGCCTGCCACGCCAGCTACCTGCGCCTTCTTTTGCCTCCTTTTTTCGTGACTTGGTCATGCAATCGGGCCTAGGTGAAGAGTGGTAGAGAGTGTGGTTGATGAAGTGCAAATATAGACTCACTATAAGCTAATTAATGAGCCAATCACCGTCCCTGTGTCACCTTGCTGTAAGGCAAGCGGTGGACCTCGTCGTATATGGCAGTCAAACTATCATAGCAATATTACATTGATAGCCTTTGTGTATATTTATCTGATAGTTGTATTCAGGAAGATCGCATCATAAAATAGTCTATGGTTTGGAAATTTTATTAAAAGTACTGGTCGTAGTTAAACACATTAGTTTTTCGTTAGCAGATTTTTAGCGCATACACTCATATAGGCATAAATGAGTGTAGGGAGGACGAGAGCATCATCTTCGACTATTTATCTGCTTCAATTTGCAGCAAAGGCGAGATGGAAGATAAGATGAGCTCACCTATGAAACAAATTGTGCATGGCTACAGAATTTTCATGTTTGTAGTGTATCCCAATGGTGCGCCTTTTTAAGCGGATTATCGGGTTCGCCTGTAAAAAAGTTCAAACAGTAAAGAGAGTTCTGTCGAAGATAGTGGTTGTGTTGACAAGCAAAAGGTTCCTCAAATCAAAAGCCTGGGAAGACAGAATTGGTAAGAATAGCTTATACTGTCCGAAAGGAGGTTCACAACAAGCTCTTCCAAAAGATAGCAACGACTGCGTCTTCGGACAGGTTGAGTGAACGTGTGTGTCCGCTGCTGCGAACCCTTGACTGCGGAATGTCGGTATTCGCCTGTGCAGCCAATCAGGTGAAACGGCGCGCATCGATTGACTTGAAATGTCGTGGGGCTCAGGAAGCAAGTCGTCGGGGGAGCGTAAGACGGACAAGACATCGTGGGTATGAGGCAACGATTGACAAAAAGGCCCGGGTACCAAAAGACTTGTCGAGGGAAAAGAGGATGGGTCAGAACAGCAGTACTCACTACAGGCTACCACAGTCTCTTAGTCATTTGCGGAGCTAAAATGGATCAATATTGGCAAGCTCACAACTTTGTTGGTAGGACAGGTTGCGGTGTTTTGAAGTGAAAATTCTTTTGGTAAAGAAATATTGGACCGATTCTATTTTTCCGTTCACTAGCACGCAGAAACGAGCAGTATTCCAAACTAGGCCTAACGTACAGTAAATAAAGGCTGGTTCTAAAATTTATGGTTTTAAAATTTCCGAGAAAAAGTCAGATAGTTTGGCGAGCTTTCGAAACAATCAGGGCACAGTTCCCTGAAAGATGAAGACTATTAGAATATTATTAGACCAGTGCCTTAGTAACTGCAGACACATGTAGGTCGTGACCATCTATGCTTAGTTCAGGCTGATGATCGTCGCAGACAAACATGACGGACCATTTGTGTCAAGAAAGCGTAAGGTGACATGTGCAACACCACAGAGCAAAGGTCCGAATATTCTTTTAAGAGCTCGAACACGATGTTGCGAGCTGCCGGTCTATATCCGTAGGCAACTCGTAAATCACCAGTGTACATAGATGGTCTGTAGTGGACCTTATCACCACTGTTGACTCATCACGCCAACGCTGTGGTTACACTGACGGCCGGCCCCTGGCCTGTCTATCGCTCGAGATCTGAGCGACTTACGAACACACGCAGTCTCGCCTGTGCCCACTTCGCCCTGTGCAAGCAATAACCACCAGTCTGCCGAGGCGAAGCGAGAATTCGGCGGCCGCCCGGGATGACTGCCGTGAGACATCGGCGAAGTGCTCTACACAGAATGGCAGTTCTGGTGAGGGAATCTGTATCACTGCTCGTACTGGGTTCACTAATTTTTCAGTTTTTTGCGACTCTGATTACTTGTGAATTCGCGGTATTTACCGCGATGCATGGGGCCGTCGTCAAGGCCTCTTGCTCGAGTTCTTTCGGGACATCTCTCGAAGGCAGTTGCCCATTGGTTGTATTCTTTTTGTAGCCGGATTTTCATTTTCCTTGGCTTTTGTTTGCATGTAGACAGGAGAACGCTTGTTCTCCGGCCACCGTAGCAGCTACCGAGGTTGTTAGTTTTGTGCTTTTTTGTGGGTTTCTTCAACCAAAAACTTATATTTTGGCTTGAACAATTTTGTCCGTTAGATATTTTTAGACGTGCCACACCATTGGTCCTTCGTTTTTTGAAGTTCTATTCTTAGCTGCCTCGTTTAAATTCGCTCATTCAGCTCGTAATCCGACTGAAACAATTTCGGCATGCAGACTACCTAGAGATGTTTTCATCTTTAGCAGGAGCTGTGCCTGTACTTCATTTTACAAAACGATTTTATGAGGTCTGGGCCGAGAATTTGAGGTGGATGCTGAACAAGCCTTCCCTATTCATTGCCAGTTTACGGGAAAAATCAACGCATAAGTACAGTAGTGGATAGAGCTGACAGTAAAAAAACAAGTGGTCTTTCTGTCTAGCATTTTTGAGGTGAAAAAACTGCAGATCGTATTATGGATCCGGTATTACGCATTAGACCTGCGGGCCGCAGCTTCAGCACCATCGCCCTCAGGATATAAGCTGGCACGGGCTTCAAAGTCCGCGAACGCCAACCGATTGGAAAAGAGATGTCACTGAGGCAGCACCAAAAATTCTTGAAAGTTGTCCTGAATGTAGAAACTAGTGATAGCTCTCTTAAACAATGGATAGCTTTGCTGAGTTTTGATACTTCTGTATACCTTGGTAATGCAAATTGACTCGCCGTCCCTCGACAAAGGTTTAGTATGCCCTCGCAGGCATGGCTAACTCGCTCTCTTGTAAATTTTAAAGCTGACCGTGGCACTCCATTAAAACTCCATTTATGTTCGACTTACTCTGGCGCCTATTGTGAGCTCACAACTATCAACTAAGCGAGCGCTTTTTCCCTTCACTTGTTCTGATAGTTGTAGACGAATTGGGCATTGGGCTGGCAGAATACAAACATGTGAACGGTTTATTCTTCCTAGACCTTTTTATCTTTGGCTTTTCGAATTCAAAAATCTTTTCAACATCGCCTTTTGGCGCCGGCCCCAGCAACGCTACCGTGCCGGGTTGTAAAGGGAGATGATTGTTGATGCTGTTTGAACTAATGAAAGTGGGCGAGATACATCTTAGTAAAGCTCGGTAAAGCTCACATCCTACGCGTATTCGCGTAACTCAGCAAGAAGATCTCGCCTGACACGTCTTCTGACGGTTGACATTCAGAAAGGCTTCCAGCTCCTCTATAGTTATGGCAGAGACAATTCCGTTGTGCGTGTTCAAAGCAGCGTAGCAGCGCATAAAATGACGCATGCTGTAACGATCTAAGAAATTTAATGTTTTTTAAGTACACCAAGGTCGTCCTATTTGGTGCAGACCCAGGATGGAGATGATTTGATCAAGTTTCGGTTCAGAAACTGGTGCTCTCGTCCCTAACAGCCACTGACCACCTTCCCGCTGTCGTCGCTCGTATTACTGTCCTACATTCAATGTCAGCACTTCCGTCCCACCCCTGCAGTCGCCCACAGCACTATATTCCCCACAGGTAACTGATCAGACATAAGAGAACACCCTCCATTCCAGATGAAACTTTTATCTATGGAACGCCATTGCCTATCTCATACTATTTTCTTATTCCGTACGTATTCGTTAATTACTAGTAGAGTAATCTTCATATATTCTCGTTCTCTTTTACTCCGACCTTCACACTTGTGTGCTTGGGTGATGCTTATCGATACAATTCAGAGTTTTCACTGACAGAACCATCTTCGGGTTTCTTATCTTTTAGCTGTGTGCCAACCTTGACACCCTTGGTCCGCTACAATACAATGGTCGGTGCCGTATTGAAAGCGATTAAACAATTAGCTTGTGCGCATCCACCTGCGCCCTGAAGGACACAAATTCTCTCGGCGAACTCGACGAGCTCGACTATTGCTATTAGGGATGTTTATGCCCACTTTGGAGTTCAGACCATGCCGTAGTTGTTTGTATACTAGAACTGAAGGCTGAGGAGTCTTTTTTCAACCATGCAGTTTTTCTGTGAATTTCAATCAGCAGGTTCGATAGAATTACTAGTAAAGCTTAAACCTCGCGATTGGTTTGGCTTCTTTCTAACTTAAAATGTGAATGTTGTACTGATGAACTGTACAAAGTTTTGTATCCAGGCATTTCTTATCTTGTTTTCCGTCGGAAAATAAATGATTTCAAGAATTCTTCTATTCTTCGTTACGTGGTAAACTGCATAGATTATAACCTTGTCACAAGCCTGGATTTTCGACATCAAATTACGCCTCGTTCGAATTCCCAAAAGAGAACACAACAGCAGAGGCGTAAGAAGGTATGCATTTTAAAGCACCCAGTACGGAGTATTTAAGACAAGCAAAATGTGCACAAACATACACGGGGTTCGACCACTCAGATGGTGTTCTTGAGGGGGTAGCATGCCGACTGGATTTACTACCTGTGCAACTGGCGTGGTAGGGTCATAATCCTGACCGCAGCTTGTGCGTCATTAGCATCTGCACTGCATGGGGACGGATTGCTATCATGGCTTGAGAAGGAATCACCAGGACTGAGAGCGAGCGAGTCGGTTAGGCTGGCTTCCAACAAAATCACCCTTTGTGCCTAGTTGTACTCTCTGAGACGCGCGTTCAGTTGCAACGGAACCATTTGCGTTCTGTTTTCGGCCGATTGTCTAGAGGCGTGAAGAGATCGGCTTGGCACTGGAACTGTTGTTTCTTGCCCAGGTTTTGACAAATCTTATGTGTCCAATAGTAGTTCAAAGGACAAGTTTTGGCTTGCTTGTAGCGCATCAGTACATTCAGTGTGTTTAAATTGATTAGCAGGGGACACCAAATGTTTAATCCGACCCAAATCTCGTAGATGACATTAATATATTTTCGGTGAACACGCTAAAGTGTCCACTTTTTCTGAATATTCCAGTCATTCTTTGCCAGCGTCAGCTCGATTAGATGGAACAATCGTTGCTTTGTCCATTTGTGTCGGTTGAAATGCCGTTCCATTGACGTCGAATGGACTGATTCATCACTGACAGATTACATCGGATGAAACACAACGAATGGTGTGCAAAGCTTTCTTTGCATCAAACTTCTGCATGGGAGACACCGTTTGCAGCATTATCGTTTTGGGGTGGCTCGATAGTTCACCAGGAACAGTTCAAGAACTTCTTTAGTCCTTCCCTACACATTGAATTCTGGAGAGTGCGCTTGAGAGTGTCGATAACTCGCTCACCCGGTCTGTGGACTGCGGATGATATGATGTGAACACAAGTGTTTAATGCTTGACTACTTGCAGCATCGGCCGAAGGTGGCTGATGAGATTTGTCCTCCATTATCGCTTTCCAGATTTTCGGGACAACGAAATCTGCTAAACAGTCACCGAAGAGTATTAATTGCGGCTCCGGCTGTGGTGCTTTCCATGCGAATTCCTTCCGGTTATTTTTATTATGCGTCAACGGTGATAAGAAAGTTTTAGCCACCTAGCGGTTCAGCATAATCAATGTGTACCCTGAAACATCGGGGTCGTGGAATAGGCAATGTTTGGAGTGTTGTCTTCATTGGTATCTTTGATGCGAGAGCGCATTTGGTGCATGAGCAGGAGAGCTGTTCTAATTGTCGATCCATATGAGGCCAATACACATAACTGCATGTGAGAGCTTACGCCCGGTTGATGCCTAGATGTGCAGAGTGAACCTGTTTCAAGATCCTCGCTTATAGGTTCTGTAGAACAACAACAACAAGTTTATAGAATAGAATACAATCGTTAATGGTTGACAGATAGTTTCGTAGTTAGTGGAACTGCTGCAATTCTCAACAGTGGATCCTGTTAAGTTACGTTTTTGACTTCCTCAAAGGTGATAGGGAATGCAGGCATGTAATCTATAAACAGATAGTGAACCTCTGATTCAGCAGCAACGGAGATTATGACTGTGTCCTCAGGCTCCACAGTTCGTGAGTTGACTTAGCATTGGGGTGCGTCCCCCTGTCCTATTTTTGTTGTAGACTACTACCGGATTTCGAAGCTGTAGCCCAGCAGCATGGTTGGCCAGCGCTGAAGCCGATTTGACGAATAAACAGGAGTGCAAATTTCCAAAACGAATATAGCAAAAAGAGGCTTCCGGTCCGTAAAAAGCGTGAAGTGACGGCCACAATACATTTTATGAAGTTTCTTCACAGCGAAAATGATACCCATGATTTCCTTCTCGATATGTCAGCAGTTGCGCTCAGCAGACGTTAGTGATTTTATCGCAGGGATTTAAGTAATTTAAACCCTAGCAACTGCGATATTCAGACTATGGTTACTTAGTAGATGAGAATTCAGTGGAGGCCAACATGGAAGGAATAGTTTACTGTGAACACAAAGGAAAGAAGAATAGGTGGAAAGAAGTTGGACTTTGGAGCATACGTCTATTCGCTGGAGCGCCGCGGACCTAAGTGACCTCTGGCGGCCGACGGTGGAGAAAAAGGGACATGTTTAAGTGGTGCTTAGGCAGCCGCGAGAACCCAGACGCATGTGTGTGTATGTCCGAATGGAAGTAGGTCAAGTATCTGCAGGTCAGCGCGTCTGTAAGCGCTGACTGAGGTATTGGATGACCTTGGGGCAGCTGTTCTTGAACAATGACGCCGAACAATGCAATGGAGGGCGTCGGACGGCAGAGATCACTACAATCTTGCTGCATGACAGATATCTTTCTCCGTGTTTTCGGGAAAATGTATGAAATCGCGGCGTCAATTCCATAATTCAGTATAGTTCAGTATATTTAGGTTAGTAGGCAATGCCTTTGAAGACCCTATTGAAAACAGTATGCATGAAATATCCAACATAAAATATGTTATCATACAAGAGTGAGTAACATATATACACGTACATATTTTAGCTGCGGGTATGGTCAACGTGTCCGTGAGAGCATTCAGATGGTCTCTTGTGTGCATAATATATCCCACATAAAATAGTTACTTTAAAATAGTGAGTAGCATATACAAATGTAAAGTTTTATCTATAGGTTTTTCCAAGGCGTAGATTACTCCTACTTCCTTGTGCATATGAACGGTAACTATTAAGTAAATTTCCATCCAGTTTCCGTTTGAATGCATCTGTGGAGTTCGCCATTATGACCTCCTCGGGCAGTCCGTTCCAGGCACCGATGACTCGTTGTGAGAACGTCTGCTTGCGGTCCTCTAGATGGGATAAGGTACTCCGCAGTTCGATGGAATTCCCACAGAGGTTGGTTGAAGTGGTGAATGCGAAGAAGTCATCAAACTGCAGGACACACTCCCGATTCCTCACGAGCCGGTAGGACTGTATGAGGTCGCCTCGGATTTGTCAGTACGCAAGAGGGAAAACGTTACGTGCTTCTAGTCTACATTCGTAAGATTAATACTTTTGGCCCTCCACAATTTTGTTGCTTTTCGTTGAATTCTTTCCAGCATCTGGTAATTTTTTTGCAACCATGGTCGCCACGCCTGAATGCCACAGTCCAGATGTGAACGAATAAATGTTCGTATATTTTGCCGAATATTTCTTTATCTATGTCGACATAAGTTCGCTTAATGCCAAACAGAACACAGTTCACCCTCTTGGCAGCCATAACACACTGTAAAGACGGCTTCAGGGCTGGCACAATAGTGATAGCCAGATCTTTTTGTTCGTTGACGTTCGACAGGCACCTTCCATCGAGTACGTAGTTGTGCGAGTCATCCGTCACGCTCACTTTCTTCGTCTTTATCCGCAATGTGACACACTTCTCAAAGCTAAACCACATTGACCATTTTTTGGACCATTCACCCAGGCGGTCAAGTCCTTCTTGCAGAGTTTGTTCATCATAAGCGTTTCTGATGGGTTGCCATATCTTAATATCATCTGCAAACAGGACTCCATTACTGACCAGTCCATGCCTATAGTCGTTGACGTAGATAAGGAGCAATAATGGGCCAAGAACGGAGCCTTGAGGCACTTGTGGGCTCTAAGCTCAAATTGTGCGTTGTTTAAATTTATCAAGTTTTGAATTTTGTGCGAACTCGAAATGCCACACATTCCGGTCTGACCACGTGCTCTTCGCTAGCAACTTTCTTCCTAACAACTCTCCACAGCTCAATTTCTCTCCTCACCTGCCGCTGTTTACCTTTACCCTGCACTCCAACTGCTGTCCCCAGCCCACCACCACCCTCCCCACCCGAACCTACCCCCATCCCTCTCACCCCCTCTCCCACTCCTTCCCCCCATTCCACTCGTTACGGTAGACATGTTCGTTTTCCTACCAACTTGCGAGACTTTGTTGTTTAACCTTTTTGTACATCCTCTTTTGTCGAACATTTGTAACCCACCAACGCTCTGGTGGGGGAGTTATGTGGGCTCTTAGCTGACTTGTGCGTTGTTTAAATTTATCAAGTTTTGAATTGCGTGCGAACTCGAATTACAACACATGCCGGTCTGACCACGTGCTCTTCGCTAGCAACTTTCTTGCTAAAAACTCTCCACAGCTCAATTTCTCTCCTCACCTGCCGCTGTTTTCTTCGCCCTTCAACGACACCTTTCTCTGGTGATCATTACCGGGCTCAGGAGAATCCAACAGCAATTTACAAACGAGATTTCTCTCAAATCTCACAATCGCAACCCAACGAACTTGGATCTCGGTCTTCGCGAATTCATCCTTTGGCAAGTCGATTTCTTGACTATTGCTGGCAAGGATCGTGAAGGATCTAAGTAAGTTGTATCATTTCTTAACCTTCATTGTTTTCCTCGTTAACAGTTTCTACGCATTTTCTACTAGGATAACCTGGTTAATTACTCTCTGGTGGTTAGCTTACACCAGAAAGTTTTTCCGTTGCGTTTTTGCTAAGACGTTTTGTATATTTGTAGTGATAAATCCTCTACATACTCCACTCGAAACTGGCACTGAAGAGGATTTTGCTTTTCCGACGCACACGGACTGCGATCGGCCTATGAGAAAATCTCCTACCCAATTTAGTAAATTTTCTCTTATCCCGGATTCGCCAACCTTATAGAGTAGCCGTTGGTGAGGGACACTATGGAAGGCTTTTTTAAAGTCTATATAAACGACATCTACGGTGGTATTTTCGTCTAATGACCTGGACCATTGCAACATAGAATAAAGCATATTGGTCAGGCAGGAGTGGTTTTCTCGAAACCCGTGTTGGGCACCATCAAAGAATTCTTTATCTTCGAGGAACTTCACGGTGGCCTTTTTGATAATCCTTTCCCTAACTTTACAACAGATGCAAGTTAGGCTCACTGGTCGATAGTTGTTCGCGCTGGTTCTGGAGCCACCCTTGTGAGTAAGGTATATATTTGCAACTTTCCAATCGGATGGGAGGAGGCCTTGATCAAAGCATAACTAAAAATGTGCGTAAGCGGTCTGGAAAATTCCGAAGCCAGCTCTTGCAGTACCTTTGCTGGTATTTTGTCTGGACCCGGAGACTTAGCTTCATTAAGCGCAAGAAGTTCATTCCTCACATCTTCTTCTGTGAAACGGAGGTCCTCCATGATTCTGCCCATACTCGCTGCATTGAAGTCTGTCGGATTAAAATGCAGTTCCTCATTGAAAACAGATGCAAAAAAACTCGCTAAGGTGTTCTGCCTGTTCAAGATTGTCTATAATTTCTTTATTTTTTTCACCTTTTAGTACTGCAACTGTGTATTTGTTTTTTAGCCTGCTGTAGATGTAACTGTAAAGCCCTTTTGGCTTCGTTACAGCCCGCTCTATAATTTTCGCTTCGTAGTCTTTCCGCGCTTTTCGAATGTTCGACCTAACCTCGTTCCGCTTTTGGCGGAATTCTTCGTAGTGTGAAGGTTGGCGTGTTGATGCCTACATTCTCCAGAGTTTATTCTTGCGGTTTATTTGGCTCTTCAGATCTTGCGTTAAACAGATGGACCTGCTCGCCTTTTGTACTTTTTTCAGCGGACAGTTTCGATGCATAATTTCACTTATAAGATCCCTGACAATGTTCAAGTCGGCATCCGGACTACCGGTTAGAAGCTCATAGCAATTTATTGCTGGTAGTTCATTTCGCATTGCGGTTTAATTTCCGCGCCAGTAGTCTAATCAAACCTCCGCATTTTTCGGTTGATTAGTGTTCGAAGCATATTCACACAGGATCATGACATGATCACTCTTTCCAAGAGGCGCGATTGACCTAATTTCGCTTGTATCAATCGGTTCTTTCAATAACATGAGGTCCAAACAGTTCGCTGATTGTGCTTCTTATATTCTCGTTGAGAATCCAACATTCTGCACGAGAGAGAAGTCTCCCGTCAGCTTTAAGAGTCTGAAGCTGAAAGACTCATGAGAACCCCTAACTGATAGCTAATCCCAGTTAATCAGTGGGGCGTTAAAATCTCCAGTGATCAGCGCATTTCCAGTTTGAGCCAGTTCAAGCATTAGTCCAAATAAGGTCTCGCAACCCTCTGGAGATTGATTTGGTGGTTTATAGACAGACATGAAATGTAAAGTGGGTGCACCACGCGTTTTCAGTTTAAGCCATAGCGCTTCACAATCATGAGAGGAACTTATTTTGCATTCTGACGCAATGATGTCCTTCTTGACAAACACTTTTATTCCTCCTCACCTCCTATGTATCCGGTCCCGATGAAAAACTTGGTAATCTCCGGGTACAATTTCGGCATCCATTACGTCGGCCTGTAGCCAGGTCTCTGTAATGGATATGACCTCCGGCTGTAGGTCAGCTATACAAACTTTGAGCTCGTCAATCTTCTGAAGCGAACTCTGTACGTTCGTATAAAGGAAGCGCAGCTTCGCCGGCATAGAGTTCTGAGCGATTTGTGGGTCGAGGTAGCCGGAAGGCATTTGCGGATTAGGTACTTAATTGCATGAGTTTTGGTCTACTTTTTGTCAGAAAAACTCAGCGTTATTGGCTGTCTCCGGAGGAATGATTTCTGGGCGGTGATGATTTTTCTATTCATTATTCGCACGTTCCTCTCACCCGCATTAAATCTCCTGTGGATTTCCTGTGGAGGCGTCCGCGGCATCGAAAAACTTCAGCTCAGGGCTGAAGTGTGTGAGCAGCAAGTTAGAGGTCAACACTGTCTTTAATCAACGTTACTTTGATCTGTTGCAAAATTATGGAAAACGTAGTTATGCGAAAGCTGATGTGTTTGTTAAAGCAGTATAACCTTCTTACAGAAGCGCAGCATAGATTTTGCTGTGTGACGAACTTGTTCTACGGTTTGGAACTTTGGGACCTGGCAGTCGATGTAGGTAATCCACTTCATATGGTCTATATTGACTTCAATAAGGCATTCGATGGTGTTCCACATCAACGATTTCTGCATAAACTTAATTGAATTGGTGTTAGAGGAAACCTCCTGAAATAGATTCGAAGCTTCCTATTCCGCCACTTTCAAACTGTCCATGTCAGTGAGCAGCAGTCGGCAGAGGTGGCTGTCGAGATCGATGTTCCCCAAGGCTCTGTTCTTGGCCCTATGCTATTTATTATGTACGTCAACGACTGCGTCCCTGGACCGAAATGTGATGTTGCTACGTTTGCCGATGATATTAAAATTTGGAACGTCATCAGAAATGCAGCTGTCGAGGGCATTTGCAGGTTTACCTAAACCGACTTCAAACTTGGTCTAAGGACTGGCTTTTACCGGTTAATGAGAACAAATGCAGTATCCTAACAGTTGGCCGACCCAGCTTTCAGAATCCCGTCGTCTACAGCCTGAATCGCATTCAAATGCAAGAAGTGGAAGCGCAGAAATATTTTGGATTGTGGATCACTAAGTTGGTTTAACCCTCGCTGCATTATGCAAAAGTAGGTAAGTCTGCGATGTCCGTCCTATACTTTGTTGCCAGGCTTCCTCTGCCGCTGAACTTCTTATGGTATAACTTGCTTTGTTTGAGTATATTTTATTCATGCATCAAATTAATCTCATATGCATGCGACTCGCTTATGTCGACCGGCAACGGATAGTTGCGATCTTGGCAGATTCTTCTGTTTTCGTCACGTTGATGGTAGCCTCGGAACTTGGAAAGGGCGTATCGTGATCTCAGTTCCGGCACCTAAAGCACCCTGAAACCTCTATGACAGTGTCCTCAACATTCCTATAACCATACGGCCGCTATCCATGATAGGCTTCTCTGTCCCGCCTTAACATCCTCACCAGCATGACGCTACTATCTCGTGTACATTTCTTCTGTTGAGCGACAATATTTTTCTCCCTAAAATCCCCCAAATCGCATTTAAAACCTTTATAGTTTCTGAGATCTGCGCAAAGAATTGTTCACTGCCAGCTCGTTTTTGATTTTCCCCCATCCAATTGCTCATGTAATCATGTACTTACACTACCCGCGATGAGTGCGTAGTAATGTATATTCACGATTTCCCACTAACTGACGGCTGCTCACTTTTTACCCACAATCATGAGAGCGACCACTGTTTGAATTTTTCTATTGCATCGGTGCATTTTTCAGACAATATTTCGCCAATAGGGAGCTCGAAGACGTTTTCCTAACATTCACTTGATAAAACTGAACTGAAATGAATTTCTTCACACACTTGTTGACATTCTCGCGACCCAATATGCTTGAGATCTTTTTTGAGCAGCTCATCCATTGGATGACGAAGGCGGTGCACTTACATATCAAATGAGCAGTAGTGAATCGTGAGACATAATAAAGTGCATAAGATATTTATGCCCTTCGGTTGAGGCATCTGTGTTATGGGGTCGATGTTGTCTGGAGCTGGGCGACGACCGTCGTGATCGATCATGAACCCGAGCCATTTCTAAGAAAGCATTAAAAATAGCACTTCTCCAGTTGAAGACAGAAACGATAGTACAGAATCCGGCTGAGCACTGTCTCCAGGCGATGCAAAAATTCATTTGGATTTCAACCAATGACGATGATATCACCCAGACAAGCAGGGCTCCTTCAGTGCCCGTCAGTATAGTGTCAATGGTTTGTTGAGAGATGGCAATCGGGTGAACTGGAACAAACCACGATGTGAATGAATGTTTAGAAGCTCCCAGCAGTCTTCGACCACCTCGATTTGAAGATGTGTATAAGATAGATCCAGCTTAGTGAAACAAAAAATCTTCCGGCACGGGCAGGGGATATTGATGCGAGTCCGTAACAGCTTTGAGTCAGTAGACGAATAAGCACTGATTTGAAAGTTATCAGCGGCTTCCTTGACAGCCAAAACTGGCGCACCAGGCAGAGTAATTAACTAGTTGACGAACACAATTTCGCCAAGGACTATCAACTTTTTTCTCAACAACACTGAGTGCAACATAAGGTACAAGACAGATCGGTCTAAATACAGGTTTTGCAGATGGTTGAAGGCGGAGAGCGACAATTATACTGTTGCACCAGCAAAGAGTCTTGAAAAACTGAGGTTAATTGCTTCCGTAGAGCCGAAATCAGCGTTGAAGGCAGCTGACTTGAATTGGCGGTCGCTGACAAAATGGCTGCACATAATTGCACACGGTTAAGTGGCAGTTCCAAAACACCGAATATATTGACATACTCAAGGCCAAGAAATCTAAGTTCGGACGGTTGTTGAGGCAGCTTGTGCTTTTGGATATAACGCCATCAAAAGAAAAGTCGCCCATGAGACGTAAAATTCATCCGGAGACATTAATGACCTTTTTTCGATCTGAATATTGGAGGCCGTCCAATAATCTACCAAGTGAGTTTGGAGATAAGGCTGATTTCCTTAATTTGTCGAGCTGGAAACATACTAATATGCCATTGATGATGACTGAAATATACTTCATCCGCGCCTCAAATTCAGTATTTACTGTGTCTAGAATTTAGTTAAACTTTAGATCGGAATAAGATGAAGGACGTTTGGGACGCCTCATCTTCCTATTTCTACCCTTAATTCGGAGGGTTTATCTGCCCTCTCTTATGACATTGCTGACAAACGTGCCTTTTATATGAACAAAAGCAAACAAAATAGCAGTCACCACACTGCCTGCATGCTGTTGGTGGTTTTCTGAGGGTGGATTCTTAGGGCTTGTGTGGGGAGATCAACATCGTGTGGTTGATAGCATGAACGCTGGTGATGGCCAGCAAGAAATTGGCCCGTATAACGGTGGCAGAATCATGCTTAAGATTCTTGAGCCGCTGACACACGTGAGTCAACGTTCATAGAACTGAGTTAGTTACCTATACAATTGAGCTGAGCAGACGTATCCTTATCTCAGAATCATGAGGTGACTGAAGAGCGCACACAAAGATGAGACACATGAACTGATCTTCCGTCGTGGCTCGCAGCTCGAACTTTTCAGTTTCACGGTTGACGATACTGGCGGGCATCAGAGAGTTATTCATTTCTTTCTTCACCAGCGAGAGTGGTCAAACAGCGCCTCATAAGGGTGGCGTGAAAGCCAGTTGGCTATACTGGTTCCAAACAGCTTACAATTTCAAGTCATCTCTATCAATAAATTATATTTCCAGTCTGTTCATGATCCGACGTAATTGCGGGCTGGCTGAAATTCCGTCCGAAGAAAAACGGCTTACCGATGATTTCAACTTTGTCAAAAAGCCTTCGTTACATTTTGCGAAACGCTTTCCCGCATAGTAAAAATTAAAAGCGAATACATGGAAATTTGTGCCTAGATCAGTGGGTGCGGTGGCATCTCTGACTGCGGATTCACGTACACAAAATTATGCCACCTGTCTATTTAAGTGTGCCTTGAAAACGGGCTAAATTTCGGGAGGATAAAAGCATGAATTAGAAGATGTAAAAGTCTACTTTTGCTATAACAATTAATTCGCTGCTTAACGTACACATTTTCACATTGCAGTGAGGTCCATGACAGACATCACTGGAAAGGACGCTCGAAGTATGGTATGATAGCCCCAATGACTTCGGCTGATTCAATAATATTCATGGACCGCGGGTTCTTGAAATTACCAAGGTCCCTAAAGGCGCGGATCGGGATGAAGATTGTGCAAACGTCTGTTGGTCAAGATGACCGCTGTTCCTTTGCTTCAACTTGCTGATAACGATCGCTCAGTACTGCTACTGAACCGTGCAGCACGTCCCTTTCCACCAGCACCCATGGCTCTCACACACAGTTGCCCATAGCGCTGCACTCCCCACCGGTAGGTAACTAAGTTTATGTGATGAACCCCTACTCAAAATGGGTCAATTGTACAGGCTCTTCGTAACTTTTTATACTGTATCCTCGCCCTCCTTACTGTTGTCTAACTCTTTTATGGTAACATATCTCATTCATAGCTACCTCGATATGCTAATTTCTACCTTTGCATTGGTGCAATGTGGTGATTAACTACACGTTTTAGCGTTACATCCGGCGACTAGAACGGGTGATCTACTGCTTTCTGTGTGCCAACCATACCATACTCGGCTACTACACCATCACTTAACCGCAGTAACCTTGAATGGGCTTAGGTCGTACTTCGCTTTCATGAGATGTTAGTTAGTGCGCTTTTAAGCGAGTGATGTTGGTGCATTGGTTTTATATATTTATATCGTAGCCCATGACTGACCTATAGCATATATGCTGGGTTAGTTTTAAAATTCAGCCCGAATGAGCCGTTTCGTCCACTTGTATTTATCAATTATTATCATCGGTCTGTTCGGGAATGTTGAAGGCTCCAAATTCACTAGTTCCGAGTGCGACAGATATCTCAAAAATGTTTCTGAAATTGTGGGTCTAGCTTTTGACTGCTTTGGCGAGTACAGTCAACCTGTCGCTTTCTGTGGTCAGTGTGCAGAAATAATGGAGAATTTGTATGATATCTTGCAAAATTCGCAAGCAAAAACCGAATACGGAGTACCGTGTCTTTCTTTTATTAATTCGTCATCGATTCAAAGCGTAAGTCCATCTGTATACTTAATATCAGGTCTCTTGGAAGGCTAAAGACAGGGTGGTGCCGAATATATGTATTATGATGCCGATTGAATCATTTTTGATGATTGTTTTAGAGCATATATAGTTGGCTTGCTTGCACTGGTTACGGCTGTGATCATGCCTGATCTAGCCGGCCTCAATTTTGTCACGAACGGTACCTCTCCATGCGTGGCAATTGGCGGCAGCGGATTTGGGGAGCTCCACCCTGTCGCTTTTCCAGCGACGGAGATCAAAGAGAGAAGGTCCAAGAACTGCTTCTATGTCTTGACGGACGATGTCGAGCCAAGTCTTCAGTGGCCCTCCTCTTCGACGTTTCCATGTGGGCTGCGGCGCCGGGTCGAGCGCAGCGTAGCGAAGCTCGTGGGGCGGACGACGGAGAACGTGTTCAAACCATCTCAAATGCCTTTCTTAAATAGCATGAGATATCCTCGTTATACGATCGCAGCGGGTGCGGACTGTCTCGTTTGAGATGGAGTCGCTATACTTAACTCACAGGACCGTCCTCAGGCACCGGTGGTCAAAGACCTCCAGTCTTCGCTCATCTCCATCCCGCACAGCCCAGCATTCACATCCATAGAACAGAAATGACCGGATGGATGTACGGTATACACGAATCTTCGTGGCGATGGAGATATCAAATCGGATCCATAGGCGCTTTCGAAGGATTTAGAGAACCCAGCGAGCAGCATCGATACGGGATACAATGTCATCCTTGCTCCGCCCATTCGGTAGCAGCCTCGCCCTGAGGTATTTAAAGCTGTCTACTTCTTCAAGTTGATGGCCATTAATCCCCAGGGGTGCCTTCTCCTGGTCTTTCCTGTATTTATGGACATGCCAACCGAGTTAGTGATCTCATTTAACAGCGACACTACCGACCGTAGACCACCAAAGCTTTAGGCTAACAGCGGAATATCATCAACATAATCAAGATCAGTTAGCCGGCGTCCGGGTGCAAGCTCAACGCCGTCCTCTTCATCTAGGGCCTTACCGAGAATCCAGTCAATGACGTAGTTAAACAGAATGGGCGAAAGGACGCAGCCCTGTCGGAGAGCAGACCGGATATGGAACGATTGAGAGAGATTGTTGTGGACCAGGACTCGTGCGGTGGTAGACCGATAGTAGGCCTTAATCATGGCAATGAGTTTGGTCGGCATTCCATCCAGTTTAATTATTCGCCACAGGCACTCACGATGGCTAGAATCGGCGGCAAAGTCAACAAAGCAAACGGCCGTCGCTTGCTGGTAGCTATGATGAAATTCTAGAGTGCGCCTTAATGTGAAAATCTGATCCGCACATCCACGCCCAGCGCGTAATCCGGCTTGGTTGGGTCGTGTCCTGGAGTCACGTACAGACTGGAAGCGCCTGAGAAGAACAATAGCGAAGATCTTTGCAGCAGCATCGATAAGACTTATGCCACGGTAGTTCTCACATCTTGTCTTTTCTCCGTTCTTGTAGACAGGTACAAGGTGCCTGAGCCCCAGTCATCGGGAATGGTCTCTTCTCGCCACGCCTGTACAATCACCTCATGAAGCCGAGGAGCCAGGGTGTGGACACAGGACTTGTAGATTTCTACAGGAATACCGTCCTCTCCGCACGCCTCGTTGTTGCGTAGCCTCTGCATTGCTTCGGTAACTCCGTCTTCGGAAGGGAGGTCACACGACACTGCGTAGGCAAGAGAGGGTTGAAACTCCGCTGTGGAAGAGAGGGAGTGTGTGATGGGTTGTTCGTCAAAGTTGAGTAGGTGCTCGCGAACAGGATCACAGTGTCGGGGGCTTACCACTAACCTGGTGGATGATTTGGTACAATGTTCGATTGTCACCAACATTTGAAGTGTACTATTTAGAAGTCGCCGTTTCGGATAAATCTTCTGCCGGTCATCTCTAGCCGACTTTG
This sequence comes from Ligula intestinalis, assembly GCA_036362985.1. Lineage (NCBI taxonomy): Eukaryota > Metazoa > Platyhelminthes > Cestoda > Diphyllobothriidea > Diphyllobothriidae > Ligula > Ligula intestinalis. The sequence continues at coordinate 40,718,544 of JAYGXS010000003.1, forward strand.
CTGTCAGCTTTCGAAGTTGGGGGAAGGCGTCGTTGCGGGACCTGGCTCGAGTCGGCTCGGCCGACAACTGCAGGGTTCTTCCGCTGATCCAGTCACTGCGGCCCTGCTGAGTGAACCCGAGAATTTTATCAGCTGCCCCATAGATGGATGTCTTCAGTGATTGCCACTTGCTCCTGCCTTCGCTGTCAGCCTCGGTCGTAAGACGGGACCGGATTTCTGTGCTTAGAGCCTCAGTAGTGTTGGTTTGCCGAAGCTTTGCGACATCAAGGCGTCTCGCACGTGGCATTTTGGGCGCAGGTGAGTGGTGAACATTCAGGCGCGTGCGGACGAGAGCATGGTCAGACCCGTGGACGTTGCCGGTTTCGGCACCTCGCATCGACCTGCTATTGTGGACCCAGCTGCGAAACCGTGAACCAACTAGAATGTAATCAATCTGACTGGCGGTACGGCCGTCGTTCGAATACCAGGTCAGTAGATGTTTGTGACAATGTTAAAAGCATGTGTTAGTAACTAACAGTCGGTTCTGTTCGGCAAACTGCAGCATCCTCTCCCCACTGTCCGTTTGAGAGCCAAGACCAAAACAACCAAAAAGTGGTTGTTTGTCGGGTCACCGGGCCTAGTCCGGCTATTCCAGTCCCCGGCAAAAATTAACTGATCACTAGCTCCTGCAGCTACAAGTAGAAATTCTCCTTGTCCTGATTTTCAACTGCTGATGTAGTTGCATACACAGAGACAACCGAGATGTTCGTAAAATGGCCTTTTAGTCGAACGTAGGCCATTCGGTCGTTGACTGGTTCCCATGCCAGTAGTGCACGGTTTGCTTGTTCCGAGAGGGCATTAGCCACACCATGTCTACCAGATGAGTCACTCGGATCACTGTAATACAGGGTGAGATGGGAACCGATTCCCGTTATTTTGGTTTCTCGGGCGCCTGGATCGGGGAGTCGCACTTCGGACAGGCAACAAACATCCACGTGATATTCACGGAGACTGTGCGCTGTTAGACTAAGTACCAGGTTCCAGAAGTGTTTGCACATTCCAGCATCCAATGCCAAGAGTCCGTTTTTGGTTGAGCGGTACAGCTTGTGTATTATTCGCCCGCACCACCGGACAAGGGTTGTGGAGCGTGTCGGTTCCCGAGGACGCCGTAGCATTGGTCGAAGTAGAGAAAGTGGACATGGCATGAGGTTTCTTGGGAATTTTGAATAGAGGCGGGTCCCCGACATCCGCTCGGATTCTTTATTCGAGGTTGTCTCCTCTAGCGCTTTGGCTCAAGAGCCTAACCACAAGGCAGTGGTAGTGTGTAGCAAACCTATTTAACGGCGGTTCACGCTCGCCATGTCACAGTGTCGTCATTGGGACTTGCAACATTTTATAAGGCAGTCGGTGCGCCAGACCTCAGCCCACCGCGCCCTGGTAATACTGTCGCTGCTGCGTCCGCGACTGCTTATTCGCCAGACCCTGGAGCCTGCTTATTTCGCAGCTAACCTTCCAGAGAAGGCCGCGCCACTATCCACCACCTGTGGACGTACCAGGTAGCCAGCAGCTAAGCTAACGGGTAACCCTCCTTTCCTGGGTAACCCGCCTTCCTAGTCACTTACAGCCAATAGTCGTTCGGTAAACGCCGCTGCCTCCTGCTGTTTCATTCTTTTGATTATTAAAATCAAATCGATTAATTCAAGTACTGACAGATTTTAATTTGCAAAGGCCATCGAATTTTTGTAACCGGCAGTACGCAAGAACTTCTAATCCGGCTGACCAGCACCTTTCCACCTTTACCCACATGAAAAAAAAACATTGGCCAACGAAAGCCAATATTGATGTAACATTTTATGCCAGAAATTGCGATGTCAACCGTTTAGGGTGCCTGTTCGACGAGTTTTCTAACAGTCTTCCCATTCTAGTTTCCGTTAACATTCCACAGATCAAGACGATGAAGTCTTTCAGTTAGCTCTGGCAGCTGCGGGTAAGATGCTTCTTCCTTGTACTAGTCAGCAGCTTATGCTTACGCAGAGCCAAACATATGTTAGTGAAGTGACCCTTTATTGATTCGTGAACTTGTTCGCCTTAAGGTGATTATTACACATGCCAAAAGTCTAATGAAATTAGGACTGCTATTTCAATTAGCTCTTATCCTGAGATATAAAGGGAATGGACAAGTTAATTATCAGTTTCAGCATGTTGCAAAACCAACACAGATCCTTAACGGGAACGGGCGACATTGGCTATACGTCCGAAAGAGTTAGTAGTCTGACAAAGGGACTTAAGATTTACTTACGTATTTATAATCCAGTCTGGGAAAATATGTACCATTCTTCTCATATATTTTGTCTAGGCCAGGCAATGTATCAGTGCGTCGGTGAAAACCTTGTCATATACCCCGTCTACAGAAATACCGTTAATAAGAACTCGCAGATGTCTAAGAAATTATAGTTAACATGGAAGTTCAGACTTGTTTATGGATTGAAAGCTAGTAAATATAGATTTTCTGAGGAACATTGCCGCTCAGTTTGGGAACGATCGTCATAGCTCACCGCACAGCTTATTAAAAAACTTTAAGTCCTTGTATTTAGTGGGTTCTTTAATAATTGATCTAAACGGTAGCAGGCTTCACCATTTTCAATTGTTGATGGCCAACAGAACTGAAGTTATGAAGATACCACGGCAGTCAGTTGCAACTTACTGTTCAGATATGCTATCCTCCAGTTTCCACTTGTTGCAGTATCAATTCATTTATTGTGCGCCTGCAAGACTACGAGGCCCACCCCAGTTCCTAGGTAATTCAACTAAATCACTTCTTCGTTAGACGTCTGTCTTAGTAAATATGATATCCCCTTCGTCGTATTTTGCTTATTAGATAATCCCAGTATACTGCCATCCGCAATTTACAGACTTATTTGAGTAAATGCACTCGGTTGCTTAACCGGATCGTAAGACAAGCCGTTTCATTTCCCACTGAAATGCTCAAGCTTGAGGTTTCAAACCGTCGACTGAACTGCGCCTCTGGAAATTCTGTACGCTCGAACAATCTTTAATTAGCCCAGTTTTCGTGGTGAAATCTAGATTACAGATGTGAAAGACACTGACGTTTTTCTACTTTCAGCCCATTAAGGATATTCTCTGGAAGGTTGTTGACACCTGGCAAAGTGGACGCTGTTCAAGCTGTTTGGTTGAGCGAAGACAACGGCTAAGCGATTGGAAGTACCGATATTTGGATAAGGCGAAACCAGATTCGCGAAATTCTCTAGATGTCTCATCCTCCTATCCGGACTACAAGTACTCCTCATACAATAATCAGACACTTGATTTTTTTTTCAAGTTAAACGACGTCCTTCTATGCATCACCCCTTTCATATACAACACTTCCGTAAGTTTCCTCGATCCTGTTAATTTCCCGCCACTGGACAAAGTTTCTGTCGATGCAACCGTTTGTACCTTTTGCAAAGACGCCTATAGAAACCTGACGGAACTATATAGTTATAACAAACCTGCAACAAAGGAGCAGATAGAACAGGGAATTTTGGTGCTTCCGCATATATCAGTTAACTCGAAGGACGGAGCACTGCTACTGTGCCGAGACGTTGGTGATGCCTTGAATCGAACGCACTGGGTTTGGCACCACATGTTGAACTGCACACTCAACAGGACTTCCATCCGACCCATTGTAGCGCTCATACCGTTGATCACATGCGGCTTACTTTTAGTATTGTTCCATTGCTGTCTGTTGTGCTGCTGTCACCGACCGATTCGTCTTATACTCTATAAACCAAGAAGAGTTGAGGCGGCTTCACCTAATACCCTTGCACCACTTAGTCGGAACGATATAAGCAACCACAACTTCCAGTCTTTCGACTCTACGGATAATAACGATGACAGGTCGCGAAGTTTATCTGTTCCGTTTCGCCAACGAAAGTTTGACTCCCAGTGCAGAAATTTTTCCTACAATATACTACGGATGTCCCACGCTCAGGATAATTGCTGATAACGATTGAGGTAAAGGTTGAGACAAGGCGTATTTGTATTTTCTCTAAAAAAGATCACAAGAAGAAGGATAACCACACCCAGTTTATTCTCGGTCCTGTTTTTTCTGGCCGTTCAATAAATCGTTCGTCATCATGTCCAATTCATCTACCCGTTTTTCAATATTTTGCAGTATAATCAGGGTCAAGGATTTTACAACGTATAAAGAGTTATGATTAATCAGTTAAAATGAAACCGACTGAAAGGATATGTTGATTTCCAACCTTTTCGACCATTTTTAATAGGGTCTCCTGAAAATGTTTGACAATATCCTGGACCTTAATATTATCAGTGGAACCACCTCATTATTTTACATTAACTTCGATTTCGTTGCTGTCTTCTTCTTCCTTCACGCACTTGTTTTCACCTTCCTCCATGTTTATCGATTGTTTTATACGTTTAAAATGATTTATCGACCACTTCAGGGGCAGGGCGTACCACAAATAGAAAACATGGAAAAATGAACGAATTTAGCTGAGGGATTCTATTTTTTATCGTCATATTGTAGCGTCAAGCAAAGAAGAATATTTTTGCAGTAGAAAGGTAGAAAAACGCACGAGTATACGTGCGTCCGACTATCGACCACCCTTCTTTTTGGACTTTTTCGGTGCCTGGTATCCATCAATGCATCCTTCTGAGAGTCCGAATTTTTCTGAAATGGACAGGTATTTTGCATTAAAACAGGTCCTTTGACTTTTTGGAAATAAAGACTTTAAAAATACTGCAAGAAAGACGTGCGGGGCCTACACTTTGTCGCAGCACGGCGAGTAAATAAGGCATGACTAGACTATGAGGTCTCTGTCGTATTCAGGTTGGTCCGACCATGGCAGTATAATCCTAACCATGTGAAAAATAGGGTTTTAGCGGTTATTGAGTTTAGATTTGTCGCTTGCTAGTTTACATGCCACGAGGTAGACAAGGACGTTTTCATGCGAACGAGTTAACGTAATCAGCGTTAATTTTTCCTGATAGACCGTTTTGACATCACTCAGCCTTTTGCTGCATCTCTCTACAAAGGGCGCTTATTTGCGTAAGCTTAACGATTACCTAGCAATGAAAAGTTCTGTTTGCATGGAATTTATAAGTCCGTTAATAACAAGTGTATGTCAGGAATGTACAAACTTCTTCGGTTTGGAAACTTGAGCCATTACAAACGACGTTCACCCCTCGGTTCTTATCTCTATTAATCTGTTCCTAAATATCTTTGGCGGTAGAAATCCAGTGCAGGAAAACGAACAAAATCAGGTATGGGACAAACAAATTGTGCTCACCTGTTAGCAGTTTCGACAACCTGACGGCATGAGCTCCTTGGGCCTGGACTGCAGAGGTGTAATGAGAAGTATCATCGAGGACGTTTACAGAACAAGCTAGGATCGTTCGAAGGTGGCGCGAGAAACTCTTTGGGTCAATACCGAAGGTCACAAGATTGGAAATTCTAGTCTAAAGTGTATGTAATTAGCATACGTATTAGATCATTTGGAATGTCAGGCATGGCTTATGCGCATGGGCGACGGAGTCAGACTGTTGTTCTAACTGTTTGTCAGCTAGGGTATCTACTAGTGGCGAACAGTAGAACAATCCTTAGTAAAGGTTTATTACGGAATAAAGGCTAGCGACTAATTATTCTTTGACCAATAGCCGTAGTGCGGTAGGTTGACTTTGGACAACCTGGTAATTTAATAGTATATCAGTCCGATAATTGTATAAATACGCTGATCCGGAGACTGATAATAAATTCCACTGGTTTGTAGAACATACGCCCGCCAAAAATGTACTGAAGTGATCTCCACGGCTAACTAAACGGTCACAGGCATTTTTCGAGGCTTGGTACTCCAATGCGGACAGCATAAACCGCCGCGTTTACCTAGATTTTCACTATCAGGGTGTTCAATCACGATGCACTGATTGGCATCGGCCTTATGAATAACAGACGCTTATGCATGCCAGTACATGTAAAGTCCTGCCGACAGAGAATGCCCCCTCTCCAGGACACGAGGAGCCAAAACGGACGCTTATGACACTTCCTCTTACTCCTCACAACGTGTATTGAAAGGTAGTCATATAATGAAATATAAATTGAAATTAGATAGGTTATTTAGAAAAGATACTTTATTTCGTAACTTTTCAACGCCGGTTCCCCGGGTCGCCGTCATGCACACATTACCTATATTGAAGCCGAAATTACCTCACACTGATTCATTGGCGTCCGGAAATAAAACCACAATCGGCTGTCAGGGCGAACTCTGGCAAGCTATGATAGCACACGGGGCATGCACAAATTTTCGGGTAGGCGGCCACCTGGGAGCAGAAAACCAAACATGCCTACGGCACAGTTGGTTCACAGACGGGGCCTATTAAATGGGTGATAAGCACCCTCCTTCTGGGAAGATGAGAGCGTTATCTTGATTCCAATTAAGTTCTAATGATTGAAATTAAATACTCTTCGAAATACGTTTATTGATTACCAGAAGCTTTGCACGCTCATAAAAATCGAAGAACCGAAACGGCATTAAAACCCAACGTTAGTAAAATGTAGGTAATATGCGGTGCGTCACTCGCTTCCGGTGCTAAAAAATGAGGTTCATTCCGTCCAACCGAGAAGAGACACCAATGGTCCACCGGTAGGCGAACCGAACCGCACGCTTGACCGAAGAGGTCATATCGACCGTAAATTTTTTACAGTGGTCTGCATACTGCTCAGCCACCGAGTTCTCGTTTGTACAGGTGTAAATGACAGGAGACATGGGTGCTTCTGATGCCTTTGGCTAGTAATGCTACATAATGAGAAACCGCTAACAACGCCAAAAAGACAGACAACACTAACAAAAGAGTAATTTATTAGAGCTACACACAAGATAAGACATTTATGCGGTACTTTGCACACCGTTATTAATTATTGTATTCTCGTGATTGTCAGGCTAAATTTCGCCGGGCTCTAGTAAACATGCTCTTATCGTTACAGCAGTCAAATTTTGGCATACAGTCCAGCCAAAAAGGAAACTCACCACATCCTTGCCGTTCACCTTCGTTTCAAGTAAAACCAACTTGGGGCGCTTGCTGCCAGCAGTAAGGAAAGGTTGCAATCCACTTTCAGGTGGAAAAGTGAGGCGATAAACGACCTTTAGGCCCCGAGTCAATGACGTGATTAGGTCCTGGTAGGTGATTTGAAACAAGGGTTGGGCCAGCGTGCTATTTGGCGCCTCGGTCAGGAGGTTGGGCTCACAGACCTTCAGCAACAAGTTGTCCGCTCTTATGATGCTATCGGTGAAGAAAACATCAAGAAAAGTACATTTGGTCAGGTCAGTGACTGCCACTGAATGCGAAAGTATGACAGAATTTACTAAAGGCACGTGGACTCCACACAACAATTATCACGTGTCCGATTCTTTATCGAGTCAAATGATAACTTCAATAAATTCTACAACATACAGAACTATGCGGATATAGGTCTCGTGGTGATTAAATCACTGGAAGATAAATTTGCTGTAGACTCCCTATCTTGAACATAATTACTTGTACTTCTTACGTCTGTGATCATGCCTGTTCTAGCTGGTCTCATTGATGTCACGGACGTACCTCCACGTGTTACGGCAGCGGATATGGAAAGCCCCACCCATTTTTTTCTCCGGCGACGGAGACCGAAAATCAAAGGTACAAGAACCGCTTCCATGTAGTGACGAACGGTATCGAGCCAAGTCTTGAGTTTCTCACCTCTTCGGCGCCTCCAGGTGGGATGCGGCGCCGAATAGAATACAGCCTGGCAAATCTCGTGAGATGGCCGTCGGAGAACGTGCCCAAACTACCTCAGTCGTCTTTGTTGGATGGCCTAAGATATACTCGCGATACTGCCGCAGCGAGTGCCGACTGTCATTTGAGACAAAGTCGATATACTTTGTAGCGTCTAAGTAATGGTTGTGCTTAGGACACTAAAATCATCGGGTCGAATGCCAGGTTGCAGGTAAAAGGCAGCAGTCATTAGAAGGGGAGATTGTGTACAGAATCCTGCATTGCTGTCTCAGGCAGCAGTGGCCGCTGGCGAAGCCAGTGCTGGGTTTGACTGCGTCCAGCTAGACCTAAGAGACAATGAGACAGTAGTGACTGCTGCTCAAGTAGGATTACGGAGCAGGTTCAAGTGTTCCCCAATTGGTGTGAGTGTGATATTACCCGAGCGGTGTTATTTCTGGTGGCATAGGCTCTGTCGGCCGAGAATGGGGGAAAGGCACATGTTAAAGTGGCGCTTGGGCAGCCGCAACAATCTGGACGCACTTGTGTGTCCGAGTAGAAGTCGGTCAAGTCTCTGCAGGTAAGCGCTGACTGAGAGTATTGTATGACCTTGAAGCAGCTGGCCTTGAATAAGGACGCCAGACAAACCAATGATGGGCGCCGGCTACAACTTCACTCGAAGGGTGGATCCTCAGGGAGCGGTTGTCAAATACATAAAGTATTCGCTCATATTCCATTCAAACTCATAAAGGACTGACCGGACGGATGCACGGTACAAACGAATCGTTGTGAAGATAGAGATGTCGCGTCGGATCCATGGGCGGTTTCAGAGGACTGAGAACACCCGGGGAGCAACATCAATTCGGGAGACAACGTCGTCCTTACTCTGTCCATTCAGTAGCAGCCTCGCCCCGAGGCATTTAAAGCTGTCTACTTCTTCATGTTGACGGCCAGTAATCCCATGCAATGTTTTCTTCTGGTCAGGGATACAACTCGAGAATCATTTTTTCCCTTTCGGTATGTATGAATAAGCCAACCGACGCAGCGATCTCATTCACCCCTGACACTAGACTGTAGATTGCAAAAGCTTGAGGCTAGTAAAGCGATATCGTCGGCGTAATCGACATCAGTCAGCCAGCGCCCGGATACAAGCTCAACACCGTCCACTTCACGTAGATCTTTCCCAATAATTCAGCCAATGACGAAGTTGAATAGAATGGGCGACCGAACATAGCCCTATTTAATGAACATTCAATCTAAATTGGAAATGCGTCTTCGATTTGAACAAATTACTAAACCAGGGTTGTAATACCGCGGCCTAACCTCAAAATATTTCATACATATTGGCTTTTGAATTAGCTTTCTTCCGGCAGGCTGTAAAAAATCCACTCTGTAAAAAATAGAGACTTAAGTAGTAATTATTTTCCTCATTGATGTTAGTTGCTCTTGTAAATTTAAACATGGTTAATAAAAAAACACACGAAAGCAGTTTCTTGCACCTGATCAGTAGAAAAGTATGCCTCCGTCGAATTTTACACTTTAAAGGGTTTCTTGCGGTTTTAAAAAACTTTCTAAATTGTCGAATAATTGTGAACCCTGTCGGCCGTTACACTTGAATTCAATGTTCCCCAATGACATGCTGTATGCATTTTTTAAAGAAAATGTACATGTTTCCCTACGTTGCGAGGAAGAACTCACACAGGTATCATGAAATTTTGCAATGCATGTGGACCATGTTGTTTATTTTATAGGAAAAAGTAATACATTGACGGATACGATGTATTATGAATGACCATTTCACGGTCGTAAGATTATAATAATAATAATGAACTTCAAATTGAGAGATACCCTTTCTTAGAGCATAAAGTTTGAAGGCGTAATTTGCTACCAAATGAGTACATGGAAAACTATTTTTGTGCATCTTTTCCATAAAATGTAGTTGGATTTATAAGGGTAGCAAAAACCAGTGAGAATGCATACTAGTTAAGTTGCCAGTTTTTAAAGATTATGCTTTTAGCGGGTAGTCAGAAAAGGTTCATGCAAGAGCCTGAAATATTATGAGTTAATCGGTATTGCAATTCTACCTAAGTAATTTGTTCGAATCGAAAACACATTTCAGACCTTCGTTTGGCGTTTCATGAGATAGGGAGTCTACTGTCTTACATCAGATGATTATGCATGCGTACGGAAAAATCACCCAGTAACAGTAAATAATTACTGCAACCAGATGGGAGACAGGTAGCGTGCAATACAAAGCCAAGATTAATATGGCCATGAACCGGGCGAGATACCCACTAACAAATTCCATGTATTCTGGGAACGTTTCCAAACGAAGAGGGTGTAAGCAAGTATCTTCTTTTTGTGCAGTTCATCTTAAGGTGGAACGGCGTCTTGCGCTCGTGGTATACTATTACTCTATACGACATCATGCATTAAACACACCAAGTTCAAATGTGACCGTTCCTATTATAGTTAACTTAATCGACTTTAGTCGTTCATATATCGCGGAAAAGGGTGGGCCGACGTGCGTAAGAGAGGATTTGTCGTTCACCATGCAAATGCAAAGAAAATGATCAAAGACTGATTGCCGGACCCGAAAAAGAGAAACGTAGTTCTTCGTGGAAGCTAATCGGTACTATTTATTTTAACAAACGCTACCTCCCACTTAGTATGCGTAAACGTAAGACAATAGCAATGCTTTTTATCGACAGAGTTCGCCAGACTAGCTTTAAATAATGCATTTTGCCCAATTGGGAAAAATTGCGCGGCCTCAGTACTCGAACTCAAGACAGCAAGGGCAAGGCTTGCGTATAGCAAACGCTCTAACCACCTAATCTACGAAAACCCGTCGGGAACTGAGTTGAATCATCCATAAAATTATTGGACACGGGAATATGGACCCTCCGTATTGCAAGTTGTCCTGCGCTAAGTGCCAGAATAGTTAGGTTTATGGTGGATAGGTAACCCCTGGTATTGAGCGCAAGGCCGGTCGTACGGAGGAGTCCTATCACCATGTCCAAAATGAGTCTTAAAAACGACAAGAAGCAATGTTTCGAAATCAGACTATAGAAACGTATTCATAACTGGCAAAAAGCACCAAAAAGTCTAGTCTGTGCCGAAAACGATTAGAGCCTTCGAAAATGCGAACCAAGGAAGGTAATATGCCTCGAATAAGGAAACATACCTTTTGTTATCAGAGTTTCGAAGTTTCTTGGAATCCACGTAAGCACTCACAATTTGATTAGTCTCGGCCTGCGTTATTGCACTGCCCTTTCTGAAAAGAGCAAAAGCGAAGAACGAAAATCAGAAAACAAGTACGCAAAGAATCATTTGTGCAAGGTGTTTAAAATTGATCTTGTGCCACGACTCTGGATATTCGACTTTAAACTGAGTACTTGTTATGCAATAGAGCGACCGCGCTTTTGCATGGCGAACGCCCTAAATGAGGGGACGAAGAAAACTGCAAACTTAACTCCACTGAAGGGAATTTTAACCAGACTCAGCTATTTAAATCTACGGCTTTGAGATTTTGGCAGATTACCCTGGTTATACTGCTATAACAAAGGCAAAATCAAGTGTACTTACCTAGTTAAAAAAACTAGGCGTTAGAAATCTGATGGACATAATTTCTAGACTTAAATTCTGTACAAGTTATGCTCTTTTGAAAAACAGTCTGCATTTTACTCGACTTCCTGACTGCCTAGGGGCATCAGTCGCAAATAAAGTTGTTAAACAAACTGCCGATTCTCCACAGGCGAACAACCCGGTAGTGGGCATGCTGGGCCGGCCCAAATAACAAAACTCTTCACCCTTATGACTTTAATGAGAGCACCTTAATAGAAGCAAGAAAGAGAAGGGGACAAAAGGATAAGGAGAAAAGTATACTAAGACTTACACAAGACCGGCCGCGGCGAAGAAGGGCGCGGCCGCAGATGAGATAATACGAACCTCTTCTAAAACGGGCGGACCAAAGTAAAAGTCCTCAACACAAAAGCTTGATTTCTTGGGTGAACAGGCGGCAACAGTTTCCGGTTGTGTGGCAAATTCCTCGAGTCTGAAAGATGAGGGTGGAAACAGAGGAGACGGGAAGTCGTTGACTGACAGAGCATTAAATATCAGCCGAGCTGTACCTTGGGTGACTCTGGCAAACTGAAGTAAGAATAAGGATTCCCGGCTTTTCCACTTCAAGCGTTATGTAACCTTCCGCTGCCATTTTCTCCAGAAAGGCTCCAACCTGAAAGCAGAACAGAAAGAACGCAAATGACGAATCAGTATCAGTTTATTGAGGGAAATAGAGGCGAGCGCCTTTGAACTCCCAATGGTAACAAGATGATAGGAAATAAATGGATACAAATAATTTTTTTAAAATCACGTCAATTACATGTTCTGGGAAGACACCACAATTGTTAGGTAGTCAAATAGCAGGAAAGATAACTGTGAACATAAGCATTTCTCTCGTGAACCTAAAATGGGTTACATATATTGCGGAGAGAATTGCATGCGGACAGTGTCTATCAATGAGCGACCGTACTTTACTTCATAATCATGATTAGTCATAAGGATGGGTAAGATACGGGGTTTTTCTTGAACTGGAGATGGTGGATAAGAAGGCCTCGTCGTACAAATCAGTGGGAACGAGACAGAGAATATAAATATGATAAAAAAGAAATATTTACTGTGGCTAGCAGACATGCACGACCGCTCTGATTTACTCAGACGAACGTGCCACTGGGGTCGACCAAGCTTTAACTTATCATTCAACCACTTATGCAACCAATCTTTTGAGCGCTAACGCAGTGTTTGATACACCTTGGAATTAAACAACAGTAACTGTGGTGAGATGGCATCCCACGGGGTTCCGTTTTAGGTCCTACGTTATTCTTTGTTTTTACAAATGACGCTGTTAGAAACCTAGACTATGATGTCACCTTGTTCCTGGCGACATAAAATTGTGGAAAGTCGCCCACAATATGGCAGATAACGACCATCTGAAAACAACCTTGAAAAGGCTGGAGGACTGGTCAAAACACTGGCATGTATTCTTCAGCGTTATAAAATGCAATTTTCTTCAAACTATCAGCTTTAGAGCCTCCAGTCCGAGGGTTTACCGCTGCAAAAAGTTGATAGTCAGTAGAACGTGGGGGTGTGGATTACTTATTCCTTTAAACTAAAACTGAACTGCACGAAGGCGACTACGTCGGCCAGGTCTAAATTGCAACTGAATAGGCGAGCCTTTATAGTATTTGAGAAAGACAGTTTCTTCAAAATATTTAGAAGCTTCGTGCAGCTGCATCTAGAATTCGCTATGCAGGCGTTGAGAATTTGAACTATCAAATACTGTTCCGTCTTAGAAAAGTATCAAAGACCGACAACAAAAATTACTAAATTTCTGGGAAACTGTCCCACGAAAACAAACTACCAACCCTCAGCTTATTTTACCTTTCCTACGAGACAACTACGAGGGGATTTCATATAAACCTTCCGCACTATGAATGGATCGGACTGTTGATTTGTCCCAAAGACTTTTCACCCAGGCTAAGGCACCCTCTTTAGTATCAGGATCAGTTTATTGAGGGAACTATAGACAAACGCCTTTGAACCCCCTATTGGTAACAAGATGCTAGCATATATATGAATACAAAGACAAATTTTAAAAGTACTTCAATTACATTTTGCAGGTGGTCACAGCAGTTGCCGTAGTCTAAATAGTATCAAACCATGACTACTCGCTTATCACGAGTAGTACAATGTAATGCCTTTTTACATAGAGTTCTCACGATGTTTTAGGAATATGTCCAGTCTGCTCTTAAATAAATTAACAGAGGTGGAGAGGACCACCCCTTCAGGAGTGGCGTTACACACTGCAACTATTCTGTTACTGAAGAAGTACTTTCATCCATATACTATTTGCGCGGTTATCTTTTAAAGCTACGCACAGTCAAAACAGGGGTCGGTGGACACTATTTGTTGTTCAATAATAAGGTAGCTACAACGTGGGAAGCTCTGCCCGAGGATGTTCTCTCCACTTGTGAGAGCTCATTTCAAAGCAAACTGGACACGCATCAGACTAATGACGCTCCAACTAAAATGTGTGACGTACACCAATTATGCTCCTAATAGTAAATGAGTAGACGTCTATGTGTACGCTTCTATTTAGTGGCGGCTGCTTGCTTTTCATCTCCAATTATGAAGACCACGCCTTTTAGTACGTTCCTTTTGTATCAATGGTTTTCTTAGCCACATCACAAAGATTAGGGAGTTCCAAGGCCTTCGCCTCATTAAAACTGAACGGTAGCTTAATCAAAACAGCAAAACTGATAAGTAGTGGTGCGGATTGCACGTAATTTTCCAAATTCATTTTACTTATTACTGTGGGTTTTGATGAAATGACGCTCTCCGTGTAAGATGCCGTAGACTATTAGTTGCATGCAACCACATTCATCATTGCTGACAGTATATCACTTGATCTAGCTGGGAGATCGTTTGTCTAACGTAAATACGCGAAAGTTACATAGAGAGTGACGCTACACAATTTGCATTTATTACTTCAGAAAGACGCGCTACAAAATCGACAGAAAACTTGCAACTTGAGGAAAACCTAAAGGACAAAACTCTTATCTGACTCAACCCTAGTCGACTTCACATCATGTCTGGTAGACTATTTTTTTCAGAGAAAGAAAACAGAGAACAGGAGCGACAAAAAATAAGGACACTAAGTAGATCGACCTTGTGTTTACCTTCTTATAGGTTGTCTTTTTAATGTCAAGCTGGGCTCCAGCGGGACTAAAACAACGGTAAGAACATCAGAGAATGTGGGCGTACTTGGAATTTTTCATATATTTGGCATAGAAGACGTTGGCAGGAAGGGGAAAGTCGCCGACTGACAAAATCGAGAGGCCATGGAGAAAACAGTTCATAAGAAGCTCTGTCTGATCCGTTCTGGCTGCAGTGAAGGACCGCAACGGGCAAACATGATATGGCACTGACTTTTGAACAATTTGAAAATACGTAATGTCAGACTATGGAGAAAAAAATGTAACCAGATTGAGCCGAGCTGCCAATTTCGCACTGGATGCCCTGCTACTAAAATATGAATGTGGGAACAGTTAATATTCACTCCTCTGACGAATCAGAGATAAGGGGACATCGCAGATTCTTGCAAACATGGAGCGATTCTTGTAGAACTATACAAATAATCACTTGGCTTTTATCAAGTCGAAGGACACCTATTTTCGCAAAATATCAGAGAATTTTCTCTCAATAATTTCTTCAGTGACAAAATCTATACGAAAAATTTCGCACAGACCCTGTCACTTAGTAGCGCCATAGAGATTTAACCACCAACATGAGGGAAACGTGGTTAGTGTATTTTGCCGCTAGGTATCATCAGGCAATTATGATCGCCTGTTCTCAGGCTGGTCTAGGCTTTCAACGTCTTAGTTTGTACTGATTACGTAAAACCATATGTTACTTATGAAGAAACATGAACAAAAAACAATGTCTATAGGTGGCTACCTGTTCGGGAGTCATCTGCTTCAGTCTTTTCAATCTCCGTCGGCAATTCCAGCTGCAGTGTAACAGATGCATTTGCATCGCCCGAAAAGGGTATCGTCTCATTGAGGGCGAATTGGGCCCGTTGGTGTGGATTACACAGCTCACTAGAACACAAACCAAAGTGACAGTCAAAGTCCTCGAGGACTAAATCCGAAATTTCCTGCTGTAAATCGCGGTTTGGGTAAAGACAACTAACTGGTTTCATACAACAAATAATTCTACTTTATAGAGGACTTCAACTCGGGAGCAGCACGCCTGATTTACAAAACACAGGTGTTTGTTGAAAAAACGGAAAACGACTGCAATACTCACGTCAAACGGTCTCTTGCGGTATGTAAAACTGTGACGAAAACGCCCTTGCCTCCAGAAGCCTTAAAGTCAGCAGCTGACATCTCCAGAAGGCCCACCGCCAGAGCCTTGGAGCTCTGTAGGCTACCCGGTGAACCGGATAGTGAAGCGACAGCACAAACGGAACCCTTGCAGAGATCAGCAAAGTTTTCGGCAAACGGGCCATCCTTAAAAACGCCTGGTAGCATGAGATCTAGTGGAGTAAGATGTTGCTAAAAGTGAGTGGAATATGACCTACCAGCGCCACTGTAAATGCGCTCAACCACTGACTCGTTAGTGTAGAAAGTCTTCAGGATGTTCGGTAAACAAGTGAGAAAGAATACTGGGGTAGAGTTAGGAGAAGAAAATTTAGATACCGGTGGGAAAAAGCGTGCAATTCACTTCAAATATGAAGGGAATGCCGTCGACGAGATAGCACAAGACATCAGCCCGGGAACTCGTACTTAACTTTACTTCATGCACCGATTTACCATGGAGGGGTCCGCCTGCTTTTGATGGATCGAGGTTGAAGGCCGAAGAAATAGTTTCTATCAGTTTTCGTCTAAAGGGTGAGAGGAAGCTGCAATTGATACCATGCAAGAAGAAATGAACAAAAGTGTCTTCATCGGTGACTGATAGGGGGGGGGGGCTACAGGACTTAAAATTAATAAAATAAAGCACTGTCATCATTCATATATGAAAGGGTATTTACTTTGAGATTATCAATAGTTTCGGCGCATTTGAAGATACAAACGGATATTACTTGTACTTGTTACGGCTGTGATCATGCGTGATCTAGCCGGTACCTCTCCATGCGTGACGATTGGCGGCAGTGCATCTGGAAAGCTCCCCCCAGTCTCTTCTCCAGCGACGGAGACCGAAGATAGAAGGTCCAAGAACTGCTTCCATGTCTTGACGGACGGTGTCGAGCCAAGTCTTCAGTTGCCCTCCTCTTCGACGTTTCCATGTGGGCTGCGGCGCCGGGTCGAGGGCATTCAAAACGGATATGCCACCAAAGTGCGCATTTCTTAGTTATCAAACAGCAGTCGAGAAATTACAGGCGTTTTCTGGGTCTTTGGAGTTGTTCAACACATACGAAAGTAGAGCAGTTCGGGAAAGTTGACCTACCATTTCCATGCCGTTAAGAGTACGTAAGAGTATAAGCAGACAATGAAGAATCATCCAACCGCATCAATTACAGTGTATCTTTCGGTCAGATTATGCTCATCAAGGATGTGGTTAATGTCGGTCGAAACAAATGTATGATGTTAAATTTTAGGAAGACATGTGACACCTGATTTGGTAGAAACCCGTTTATCTACAACTGAAGCCTAGACAACAGGAACTTCATGAAGTCGGGAAGACCATATACAGTACTGGCGGACTGCAATAACAGGCGACACTCGGTTCGACAACGGGTCTCCTTACTGATGAAACACCGCCCAGCCCACTGTATGTCGAAGAGCGAGTCGAAAGCCATTAAAAAATTAAGAACGGACGATCGTATTATTGTTCTGCCCGCGGATAAGGGACGATCAATGGTCGTCATTAATCGAAAAGAGTATAACGAAAAAGCCAAAGCTTTGCTTGATGACAGAAAATTCTGCAGACCAGCACAAAGATCAGAAGCAAAAGCAGTATCAAATCAGTTGCATAAATTACTTGGAGAGTTCAAGCGCCGGGATGTGATCACTGAGAACGAACGGCACCTGATGAAACCAACAGATACTGCCCTGGCTCACTTCTATGGTCTGTCAAAGATCCATAAACAAAACGTCCCACTGCGGCCGATTGTTGCCCTCAAAGGCAACCCCACCTGTAATTTGGCAAACGGGACGTACGCGAAACTAAAATTTCTCCAAGACAACTCTTATACCTCAGTCCGCTCAGCTTCCAAATTCTTGGCTGACCTCCATGGGCGAAGGATTCAATCAGACGAAATGATGGTTTACTTTGACGTGAAATCATTATTCACAGCCATTCCACCCATTTTGGCACGAGACGTCTTGGGCAGGAAGCTCGAGGAGCTGTATGACGAAACACCTAAACACCTAATGAGGCTGTTCGAATTTTGCCAAAATATATACTTCACTTTTGCAGGAGCGACTTATATACAGATCAAGGTAACTCCGATGGGCTACCCAATCTCCGGTTTCATAGCAGAATTAGTCCTACAAGAACTGGAAAAGAT
This sequence comes from Ligula intestinalis, assembly GCA_036362985.1. Taxonomy (NCBI): domain Eukaryota; kingdom Metazoa; phylum Platyhelminthes; class Cestoda; order Diphyllobothriidea; family Diphyllobothriidae; genus Ligula; species Ligula intestinalis. Next base: position 40,736,359 of record JAYGXS010000003.1, read on the forward strand.
TGCCTTCACCCAACAACCCCCGATCTTTTGGCGCCGTTACGCTGACGACAACTTTTTTATCGTCAAGATGAACATGCTGCAGAGTTTTCATGGTCTTCTCGACTCGATATTCCAAGATACACAATTCACGAGGGAAGAAGAAAAGGATCAGCAGCTACCCTTTCTTGGTGTACTCGTCATGCGAACTTCCAACGACGAAATCGAAACAACGGTTTACAGGAAGGCGACAAACACCACACAGCCTCTCAACTTTCACAGCAACCATCCAGTGGCTCACAAACGAAGCTGTGTGAGAACGCTGTTCAAAAGAATTCAGACTCATTGCAGTAACCCGGAGGTAAAAGCACTAGAAGCCCGATATCTCCGCAACCAGTTTATGCGGAATGGTTATCCAAAGGCCTTCATAAACCGATGCCGGCGTGCCTGCCCTCCGAGGACCAGACCAGACCAACCCCTACGATATGGCATGCGCTGCCATACATCAAGGATGTGTCGGAAGCGACCGGGCGCATTGCTGCGAGACTAGACGTCGGAATTGCGCATCACCCCAAGGCCACCATGCGCAGCCGTATCATGAGAATAAAGGGCCGATTAAGTCCCAGTGAGCAGTCAGGCGTAGTGTATCGCATACAATGCCTGAACTGTCCCCGAAATTATACCGGACAGACAGGACGAATGCTTGATTCGCGCATGTACGAACATAAGCTAGCTGTCGAACGGGGTGACGCATTTTCGCAAGTGGCGGCCCACACCTATGAGAAGGGCCACGAATTTGACTTCGTAGCCGCAAGGATAGTTGCTCACGCCTACAGCAAGACCGCACAAGAGCCAGTTGAAGCCTGGGCCTCGGATGACAACTCAGTCAGCCGGTGCACTGAGTAGGCGCCCGCCTACATCGCTCTTCGCAAGCATATACGCACGACCGAAACTGGTGGTTAATGAGTCTCCCCCCTCCCCCTCTACCCCTCGCCCACTCCTTTTCCACCTACCACCCTACTCTTCGCCTCTCCCCTCCCCTACCCCCTATAACTGTTACTCACTTTTCGTTGACGGTTTACCTCTAACGATGGACTCCAGCAAGAGCCCGAAAGCTCGGATGAATAAAATTACGATTCCGGTACCCCACAACGACTTCTTCTACTACTTTAACGATCTAGCATGGTTGTTTGTTCGAATTTAACAGCTAGCATTGCAGGATTATCAGAGACACAGGAGAACTATATCGGTAATTGGCAGTGTGTGGGGAAACCATGCAAGCCGGGAGCATTGGACCTTTTGACAAAACGGAGGCATCTAAATGCTACGAGCCTGCATTCGATGTGGAGCAGTAATATTCTTCTGAGACACGCTTTGAAAGGTGAATGTAAATTCAAACAATAAGAAGAAGACTATGAGTAGATTTATGATTCAATTCATAAGGTTTCCTTAACTTTTCGTAGTGAGCATGGAAACTACAAAGTTAGTAAAGCTAGTAAAGCTCATGGATGTTTTGAAACCTACACTACTGCAAACCTGTTGGATGCGATAGTTACCATTTTTATTACACTGTAGATGTGACCGCTGGATCAACAACATTATTCGGATTTCTGCTCTAAACCATCATCAGAGATATCAGTAAAACGACAAAATTTACTACCTCAATCGCCTTGGGGACATGAAGTATACCAAAGTATTTAAATTAAATTTTTATATTCAGCAAAAAATCAGGCGCGATACTGATACTAAAACTTAACTCCGAAGACAGCCTGTGATATGAGCTTTTCTATAATACCCATTGTTTTGAGAAGGGGAGCAGGCTCGGTATACTTTAGATGCTAAAGTTGGCAACACATCCACCGGCAAAAAATAAGACAGTCACAAAAACGAGTACTCTACATTGCAACCGATAGCTCGATTGGAAGGGAGCATGTAATTGCAGCTTAAGGGTCACCTGAATGATGACATGAGATACAAATTTACCACTATATGTGTAGTGATAGAAGAGGGTTAGAGATATTATATTTTATAAATACACAACTGACTGAACAGCAGAACACTAAGTATGATTAAAATCCAGAAAATCTAATACTATGAATTTAATTCGCAAAAGGCTTGCCTTATTTCCCAAACATAGGGCAAAAAACTTCGTAAACACGTGCATCGATTTGAGAAAAAACGGTTTGTTAACAAAGTTAAGGTTCGTCGCAAATAATGCATAGATAATACCAATGACGTCCGTTTCAAACTCGGCGTTCAAGCTCCCAGCATAGAGACATGAAACCATGAAGACAAGATAAGATTGCTGTCCTTCGAATGGAATCGCCGCCAAACATTTATAACAGCAACAAACACCCAGAAGCCTATAGATTATTGCATTCTTGAACAAATGCATTTAAAATCTGCTGACCAGGAAGACGGGCAAAAGCGACAGT
>JAYGXS010000003.1:40743769-40758176 GCA_036362985.1 Ligula intestinalis
CCCGTCTTCCTGGTCAGCAGATTTTAAAGGCAGTTGTTCAAGAATGCAATAATCTATAGGCTGCTGGATGTTTGTTGCTGTTATAAATGTTTGGCGGCGATTCCATTTGAAGGACAGCAATCTTATCTTGTCTTCATGGTTTTGTGTCTCTATGCTGGGAGCTTGAACACCCAGTTTGAAACGGACGTCATTCGTATTATCTATGCATTATTTAGAGGACGAATGAGAATTCCTCAGTTATCTGATACGTTAGAGGGTGTTTCTCTATTCATGAGTACGAGACAGATAAAGAGCCACAGTGAAATATTTGAGGAGAATGGCTTTGAATGTTCAAAAATACTGATTATTATTTATTACTAGAAATTACCAATTCCTTCGTGAAACCATGAATTGAAGTTTCATTTTATAGGGGCTTACTTTTTTGAGTCCTTCAAAAGGACATTTGACCGTATTTTAAAAGGTTTATCAAAGAGCATTGCTTACAAGCCTGCTGGGCAGGCTACAATTTTGAAAATTCGGGTTGTGTTTCAACATATTAAAAGCTGCATATCATTTCTGCTCAACATTTGGATAAATATCTTATTTATTTTGAGTAATTGACCAATAATACGTTCTATTTTGCAAGTCTCGTAATAATACTTGCATCGGATTATGTATGGCATTCGTCTACAGCAAATACAGGATGTCCCAGAAAAGTGTATACACATTTTAAGTAATTGTAAACTTAGTGCTTTATATCATTTTGTCATTTTGTAGCGTCCTAGCTGACCAAAGGCGGGCGATTAAATTTTGAGTCCTTGGGAGGATTAAATGCTGGGGTTGATTGTATCGCAATGGGACGATATGAGTCCAATAAAGGATTGGTTTGGGTAGAGCCGATTGAAGAGGAAGGGTCTAACGAAGAAACATCAGACCGTGAACTCTCTTGCAGAGAGGTATTCTGAAATAAAAGGGAAGATTCCCAAGCTTCATCAAGCAAGCGGGCAAATCCTGGTCCATTGAATCCATCAGACATATCGTGGTGATTCTTTATAGTAAAAGTTGGGTAGTTATGGTAAAACTGGTTTATTGCCAAAATTGTAATTGTATTGAAAAGAGATGCGTAACGAAAAACAGTAGTGGTAATCTAATGAGTAACGTGTAACACAAATAGCCTCTCAGTATATTGTTAGAACGTGAAAACGGTAAAAACTAGAAAAATTCAAAAATGCCGTGTAGAAAAATACGATGGATTATAACACCAAATCAGAGAGTTTGAGAAATAAAATCGAATTTGACTTATCCGAGTCCGGGATGGCGCCGGAACTGCACGTTGAGCTCTGAAAGATCGAATTGAGCGGGGGTTTGCCCAATAAAACACACGGCTCAGCTAGGGTCGCTACACCGCCCCCCCCCCGCCTAAGGGTTTGTACTGTCCTCAGTGCTGGTTTCGACTATGGGGGAAGCTACCGTCACTTCTTGGGCTACAGGGGGACCTGGTCGGCTGGAACTATGGTTGGTTGATCAGAGGTACATGGGGTACATGTGGGAAGTGGTCTGTGGTAGAGCATAAGCTTGTCAAAATGGTCAGTGAAGGGAGGGCGGGAGGCGTGTTCAGTCTCGCAAAGGAGTGTGGTAGGGGATTTGATGACTAGCACCGTGAAGGGGCCGATCCATGAATATTGAAACTTAGCGGGGGTGCCAGGAGAGCAGGAGCAGTGGTGGTACATGACCGGGTCGCTGATTTGGAATGGGGTACCGGAGAGACGTCGGTCAAAGAACTACTTTTGGCGTTGGGTGGCTGTACCGAGCGTGCGACGTGGGATATTGTGGTTGTCGCGGATAGTCGCTCGAAGCCGGCGAGCATAAGGGGGCTGAATGAAAATAAAACATTTGTAATCGATGAGTCTGACAAGGCTGAATTGTTAAATGCTTTCTTTGCAAAGCATTTTACGACAGAATCCGAACTGGTCCCGTCGTTTCAACCATACTCAGACAATACTCTCGGGAACATTGATTTCTCCATAGAATTAATTCAAAAGCATATACTTCGTCTAAAAAACTCGCACTCTTCGGGAATTGATGGTATTCCCAACTCAGTTAGCAAAAGAATGTCAACCTTTCCCAAATTACTCAGCCGTATATTTTCAGGCTAGCTCTCAAATGGTTTCTTTCCTGACCCTTGGAAGACAGTTCAGTTCAGTTTTATCAGGGAAATATAGGTAAATACCTTTGAACTCCCTCTTTGTACATAGCTATCACGCAGAACATGTGGCGTTGCCAGTAATGGAACTGCGGTAGGGGGGCAGACAGTAAAAAACTCCTTAGGCATTATTCATAAGTTTAGTTTTGAATGCCATTTGTGGGATTTTAAGGAGAAAAATTGTCGCCTGTGGGGGTGGCGAAGGGAGCATGTAAATCGGATGTCCTGCTGTTGAAAGTGTTTGGATCATGTCAGGAGGAGGCCATCGCGGTTGTTCAATATCCTAATGGGCACACGGGGAGATGACTGCGGTGGTCACGGTGTCTGAGATGCGCCCATTGTATGCCCATGCGAACCAGAGGATGAAACTTACAACCAGTTATTCTAAACAAACATATTACTGATAAGTAGCGAGCAGTATGTTTTATAACAAAAAGTTAGACTGCGATATAATTAGCTCGCTTCATTACAGATAATGTCTTTTTATATGCTGATCCAACTGCATTTTAAACGTGTCCACAGATGGGGACATGACAATGTGTGCGGGTAGAGCATTCCTTGCCTGGATTACCCTCTTAGAGAAGAAGAATTTTCGTGTGTTTAATCTTGTACAAGTCACACGTAGCTTGAGAGGGTGCCCGCGCAATCTAGTAGTAGTGGCCAGCTCAAAGAAATCGTTGGATGCTAGGCAAAAAATTTGATCCCGCAGCATGCGAAATGCCTGTATCAGGTCACCGCGCAGCTGTCTGTAATCCAGAGGAAATAAGTCAAGATTGGTCAGTCGTGTGTCGTAAGGAAGGTACGCTTCGCCTCGCACTAACTTAGTTGCCCGTCGTTGTACCCTTTCAAGGTTTTTTTGTCTTTGACTGTCCAAGGTTTCCAGGCTTGAATGGAAAATTCCAGTTGGGGTCGCACAAACGCGCCGAAGACCTTGCCGAAGACAACTTTATCAAACTTAACAAAGGCGCGCTTGATTAGATACAAGCTCAACATTGCGAATTTGGCCACCTTCAGGCTGTGGAGTGATGGCTTAAATGAGGGAGTGAACCACATCCCAGATCCTTCTGGGCCTCTACTTTTGGCAGCGGTGTTATTTAGGTTGTAAACCCTCCGATACAAAGTGTTAGTACTACTGAAACGCATTATGTTGCATTTGGCGAAATTAAATGGCAGGAGCCACTCGTTTGACAATTGCTCGAGTCGGTGCAAATCTGCCTGCAGATTTGCTTCTTCTTAGCTACGAGTGACCTTCCAGAGTTTTAAATCATCGGCGAACATTGCAGTTTCGCAGTCTAATCCACTTATGCAGTTTTTGATATATATAAGGAAAAGGATAGGACCCAGAACAGAACCCTTGGGAACTCCACTATCAACTGCAACCTCCGCCGATCGCTGATCACCAATACATACGGTTTGAGTTCGGCCAGTCAGAAAGTTTTCGATCCATCGCAAAAGGTTGCCTGTTATCCCTATACCTCTAAGCTTGTATAGGAGACGTTGATGCGGCACAGTGTCAAATGCGTTCTTGAAATCAATGAAGACTGCATGCACCGTGTTTCCTTGATCGAGTGCTCTGGTCCATTGCTCCAGACAGAAGAGCAGATTTGTCAAGCAGGACCGTCCTCTACGGAATCCGTGCTGTTTATCAGCAAGAAGTCGATGACACTCTAAGAATTGCATCAACACTATTTTGATAATTCGCTCCATGATTTTGCAACATTTTGCAGTAAGGCCTACTGGCCTGTAACTGTTTGCGAACGCCCGACTCCCACTTTTGTGAATGGGTGAGATCCACGCTGACTTCCAGTCGGATGGCAGTTGGCCTGTGTTTAGGGAGGCCCGAAAGAGTAACTGCAGGGGTTCTGCCAACTCCACGGCTAGCTCTTTCAACAGCTTTGCAGGTATGCCGTCCGTTCCTGGTGACTTCGTGTCTTGGAGCTTAAGAAGTTCTTGCAGGACAGTAAATTCTGTAAGCACAACTGAGTCAATAGTCGGAATCTCCTCGGTACTAAAATTGGTAGCGGTGAGCTTGACCTCTCTCGTAAAAACCGACTGAAAGAACCCGGATAGATGCTCGGCCTTTGCTTTGTTCTCGCATATTTCGGCGCCGTCATCCGTTTTTAACAATGGGATGGGGTCTCTATTTTGGGTTTATTGCCTGATGTAGTCGAAGAAGACCTTCGGTTTTCTTCTGCACGGTTTATTAGGTCACTCTCGAAACTTTGGCGGGTTTTTAGTACAAGGCCATTAATCCTATTTCTCTGCGCTTCGTACTTGTTGTACGACTCGGTGGTCTTCTCTCTCCGATACGTTCGAAACAGCTTTTCTTTACGGTTAACCTCCCTCTTCAGTGCGTTTAATAGCCACTGGGGCCTATTTGTGGCTTGCATTTTCGAGATGGGGCAGAAACTGGTGATTAGTCCGTGTAGTACAGTCTTTAACACCGTCAGATCCTCGTGGACACACCCGGTGAATGCCTTCCTCCAATCTACGCAGCGCACTTTGGTTCTCATTTGGTTAAAGTTTCCGCGCCATATGTTCTGTCTAACGGTCGCCCTACGATCAGGTACAGAGAAGAGTGAGTACTCCCACTGTAGTACTACGTGGTCGTTTTTACCTAGAGGAGGTAAACAATTTATGACGTCTACACTGTCAGGCGCTTTTGACAGTAAAAGATCTAGGCAGTAAGCCTGTTGCCCTTCACGCTGCCTGGTCGGAGATAAGACGTGTTGTGATAGAAAGGCTTTTTGTACCGTGCGTAGGAGTCAGCGATCGAAACTTAATCTTGACCTTGTCGCAGAACTGAGGTTCCAGTCGATATGCGGAGCATTAAATTCGCCCATAATCATGACATTTGATCGCACGGCAAATGCTTTAACTTCCTCAATCAGACTATTGTCTGACGCTGGATCGTTCAACGGTAATCGATAAACCACCAAGATGTCAAGGGCTTGAGACCCCGGCATTCTGACGGTGAGCCAAAGGGCCTCTATATCGGACGCAAGCTGGTAAGTTTTGTTTGACACGTGCAGGCCATGTGTAACATAGGTGAGCACACCCCCACCCTGACGCCCGGCTCTGTCTTTTCGGAACAGCTGAAAGCCGGGAAGAGCAACTTCCCGATCGTCTATCTTTGTGGATAACCATGTTTCTGTTATACAGACCACATCTGGTTCCACTTGGTACATAGTAATCTAAAGCTCGCCTAATTTAGACAGCAGGCTTTGTGCATTGGTGTATATGCACTTTAGTTTCCTTTGTCGGCTTTTTCGGGTAGTTTTTACGTTCGGGCTCAACCGTCCCCCTACTAGGTCGATTGCGTGGTTATCCGGAACAGACCTGTCCAAGGTGAGAACAATGGACGTTGTATCACTTGGCTGTTGTAAATAACCAAGTTTTGTTCTCCTTTGCTGTGTCGCTCCTTCATTTCTAAAACAAGTTGATGACGTTTGTCTTGTTCTGCAACTGAGAAATCCTGCTGAAAAAAACTCCCGGGTGAGAGTCTTTTATTCTAAAACGCTTAGACAGGATGAGCTTTGCTTCTTGGGTGCTGGCGATGACCACCTTCAGAGGTCTGGGATGCATCGATCGAGTTGGGCCCTCTGACCGTTTTCCAAGACGGAATGCCTTTACGTAGTCGATTGTTACGTTGGGTCCCAGCATTTTGTTCATAAGCGCACCGAAGAGCTGGATGTCTGCGAAAGGCCGGTCCATGGGAGTGGTTGCGGTTGATTCTGCCAATTCCTGTATTATGACGTTGGATTCTCTCTCAGTACATTTTTTACGCCTACGACATTGTCGCTTAATTTCTGACTAACAGCTCTTGTGCTGCTATTTTGACGGTTATGTTTGAGACCAAAGTCTATTGGTGCAGTACCAGCCTCGTTTTCTACTGCAGGCCTCATGCTCGGGCTGGCCGATGTTAATGCTTTCCAGCCATGGACTTCGGTGCGATTTCCATGCAGTTTTGCGGGGCTGGGCGCTAAAACTTTGAGGGCCCTAACACTCGTATCTTTTTTGTCAACAGCGAGCTTGTTCAAATCTGCCTCAACTGTGGCAACTTTGTCAGTTTTTGGGGCCTTCACTCCGGGTTTTGGCACACTATTGCCGGTTTTTGTGCGCGCCTTTACTTGATTTATTGACGAACCTGTATTTACTTTGTTGGCCGGAAGGTTTTTCAAATTAAAAAAACTGCGTCTACTTGGTCAGCTGTTTGGGCCTTCACTTCAAGTGTTGGCACATTCGTGTCTTCTGTTGACGAAGCCTTACCTGTAGATGCTGGCACACACTTATCGTTTTTATTTTTCTCAACTGTGGGGTTATTCAAATTTTCCTCATCTGCGGCAATTTGGACAACGTTGGAGGCCATCACCCTAAGTGTTGTCTCCCTTGTATCTACTTTGCTGGCAGAGAGGGTTTTCAAATTTACCTAAACTGCGTCTGTTTGGTTAGCTGTTTGGGCCTTTTCTTCAAGTGTTGGCACACTCGTGTCTTTTGTTGTGGAAGTCTTAACTTTAGGTGCTAGCACACTCTTATCGTTTTTATCGACTGTGAAGTTATTCAAATTTTCCGCAGCTGCGGCAATTTGGCCAACATTTGAGGCCTTCACTCTAAGTGTTGACGCCCCTGTGTCTACTTTGCCGGCTGGAAGGTTTTTAACATTCGCCGCATTTGCGTGCAGCTCTTTCGTCCTACCAGAACGCCGTTGTCTCGGCGCAGATATTGGTCCCTGGGCAACTTCTTGTTCCTCTCGAATCTCTATTCGTGCGGCTTTGTTGATTTTAGCCCTGGATAAGGGTGAGATCGATTCTGCGGGTGGACGTTTCATCCGCCTTTTGGCAACTTTAATGGTCATAGGGCTCAAGCTTGCCTGACATTGTACACTCTGGGACGTTTGTGTATGCTTGTCCTCCTATTTGACGTGTCTGGATCTATAAGGGGTTGGCTGCTAGTAAGCGCCCTTAATGTTGATAAGAGTGGTTCTGCTATTTTCGCCAGCTCGTCGCTGGACTCCACAGTCTACAAGGTCGCATCTTCGACGTTTCGTTGATAATCAGGTGACCTCTGCCGTTCACTCTCTAGTCGACCCTGTTGTCCGCGATGGCCTCCTCCGGTCTCATCTCCCTGATGGTTGATCATGAAGCCAGTCGGGCGGTGTTACAGTGGTGAACGACAGCCTCTGCTGTTATATGATTTCTCCAATTACAAGAAGCGTTTCCAACCCTAATACGTTCTCATCAACAGTCCTGTCTCATTTGCACTACAATCAATCCTCTCAACCAACCCCCTTAATTTTGTTGGAGCAGTTTTTTTCTCCTACGTGTTTTTTTAAGCGGGGGTTCGCTGAACTCCGCCCCAGCTTTAATGTTCACCATGCGTTTCAGAGAGTGTTGACTACTTTTTTAAAACAACGATATGTTGGTGAAAATGAATTAATCTACCAACACTACTAAACGCTCCCGCTGCCTATGTGGTTGTTTCACGGTGAGCAGCATTTATCAACTTTGTATTTATTTTTCTACAGCACTAAGTTTGCAATGACGAGGCCCTCCGGGCCTAAAATATAAAATATATTAATTTTTTTATTCATTAGCTGTGGATTGCAACTTGTTTCGTCAATTGGCCTTAACTTGTCGAGTTTAAGCAGTTCTGCAAGTATTTCTGATAGTAGGTTCGTACGACACTCTAGCCCTATTACCTTTGCCGCATCTCTTTGCAGTGATTATAACCCTCTGGGCATATTGTGTCACCAGTGTTAGTGCACGTAACTTCCGGCTGCCCTCGCAGCTTAGTTGCGGTGGCTGAGGTGTCAAGGCAGTCGCCCCCTGAGGCGAGCGTGCGCGGATCGATGCCACCTCTAGACTCGACTTTTTCCTCACGCGCGACAGTCGGGTCGTGAATGTCTGCGTTCCCCATGGGGTTGATTTTGGGTTTTGCGAGCACAGATAACAACAAAATTTGGGATGGCCTACAGTTATTTTGCACTTGTATTATACTCTAATAGCCTGGCTAAGGTTACAATGTCAAAATCTATGTTGTCTTTACTAGTAGAAACTATTTCGGGTTGACCAGAGCAGGAAAGACAGCAAAAATATAGGTTAGCCAATACTTATGTAGTGCTTGTTTTCTAATCTGATATCCAAGCTGTGGGTTAAAGTGTCAAATTGATAGTGTCTACGCTAGTAAAACGGTTTGACCGCGTAACTACAAACGATATAGTCTGACCTGTGAGTATGCAACAATTGTACACAGGCATTATATAAATTAATGCACAGCAGTATATAATTTTAGGCTCAGCCTCTCCCCAGATATTCCTCAGTGACCCTGAAGAATTTGATTTGGACAGGTAGAGTGTGTAAACCAAGCCAATTATCATAGCAGGATGCTCGAATTGGAGAAAAAGTTCTGGTCTAACGGCGAGGGCATTGAAGAAAATTGGACGGAGGATAGTATAACACAGTGTGCTTTTTTATTCAGTTTTACTCTGAAGACAATTTCTTTCGACGTAGAAGTAAAAATAACTTTGCCTTCGTCTTGCTCAAAAATTCAAACCGCGCGGGTTCCATTATTCTTCCAGTCTTTAAGTCAGGACCTCGTTCGGACACAAATAATTACCGCGGTGTTCATAAAAACCCCCGCACGATAGAAGGTCACCGGCACGCCGCTCGAAATCAGTTTGAATTCTTCGGACTCCAAGGGATTTAGTCGTTCCGAAATTTCACACTTCTGGACACTCTCGCGGATGCTATTCAACAATTTCGTCATCTGGAAATTTTTATTGTATCGAAATTCATCAGAAGACGTAAACAAAGTGGAATTTGTTTTTGAAGTCGTTGAACTTGTGGGCTCTTGGCTCAACTTATGTGTTGTTTAAACTAATCAATAACCAATTTTGTTTAAACTCAAATATAACACACAAGCACACTTTCGGTTTTGACGCGTGCCAGCAACTGTCTTGCTAAACACACTCCACAGCTCAATTCTCTCCTCACCTGTCGCTGTTTATTTTGCCATTCAACGACACCTCTCTGGTGATAATTCTCAGGCTCAGGAAAATCCAGCAACAATTTACAAACGATTATTTCCTCAATCTACACAAGCGCGGCCAAACGAACTTGGATCCTGATCTTCACGGAGTCATCCTTTGGCAAGTTGACCGCTTGACTACTGCCGGATAGGACTGTGAAGGATCTAAGTGAGTTGTATCATTTCTAATCTTCATCGTCATCGTCATACACCGGTTTTGACAATTTTTCCATTAGAATAGTCTAGTAAATCACTTACTTGCAGTTAGCGTACCTTAGAAAGTTTTCCATTGTGTATTTGCCAAGACATTTTGTATATTTGTAGTGATATAGCCCCTACAAATTTGGTGACCCCGTTTCTATTATCATCCACGTCTTATTATTTATTCCATTCACCTGTTTTTCCCGTTTGACTCTGCCGTTCATACGTTTTTCAACATGGGCGACGAATACCACCAATTTCACGATTGCGACGAAGATAACGCTGGTTCTAACAACTCGTGTATACCACCTGATCAGGACGAGCCTCAGGCTTTTCAGATATCCATTAAGATTCCCCCGTACGAATTGCGTGACCCGACGGTCTGGTGCAAACAGATCGAGGCTGTTTTTGCCTCACGTCAGATTACTGGCGAGCGTACACGTTACACGTACGTCGTGCAGTACTTACCGTTCGACATCGCTTTCGCCGTTCAGGATCTCCTTGATCCTATCCCCAAAGTCAAGCCCTACTCTAGCTGAAAAAGGCTATTCTTGAGCGTACGGCACAATCTGCCGCCAGCAAGCTTCGCCAACTCCTCAACAGCGTCGAGCTTGGTGACCATACCCCCTCTGCTCTAATGCGCCACATGCGTCACCTGCTTGCTAGTCGCACCTTAGATTATTCTATTTTACGTCGCATTTGGATGGATAAATTACCTAATCCAATGCAACAGGTACTCGCCCAGCTTGACGATGATGTTCCGCTGACCAAACTCGCGGATCACGCAGACCGCATCCATCAATGTTACCCCGGTACTAGTTCAACGCTGTAAATCAAGCCTCGACCTCATTACCTCAGCATGCCATCTCCCATGTTTCGGCCTCATGATCCGACCGTAAACATGACAGCCATACACAGCGAAAGTCCGCTAAATCGCTTGATACCTCATCCCCGTGGTCTACTTCACCCTCTTAACCGATTCGAGACTTTACAGACAATAAAGATGACGACCTGCTGGATCTTAAAGATACTGTCAATTTATTGTGCTCTCAAGTGAGCACGATGTGTTCCACACTCAACCGGCTTCAAACCGGTCGTCTATCTGCAAGCCGCAATCGTTCTAACTCAAAAGAGCGTGCAGACGACAAGGTCTGCTGGTACCACCGCGAATTCGGCCCGGATGCTATTAAATGCGTCCCGCCTTGTTCTTATGCCAGACGTTCATGTTCGGGAAACGGTGCCGCCAGCCAGTAATGGCGACGACTGGTGCTGGCCACTTGCGACACAGTCGCCTGTTTTGCGTGACCGACAAGTCCACAGGGTTCCGTTTCTTGATTGATACAGGCACAGAGGTTAGCGTTTTACCGCCCCCTCTTCGTCATCATCTCCAGCCAGCGAAGTTTACACTGCAGGCTGCGAACAACACTTCTATCGCCACGTTCGGTCAACGATCCCTAACTTTAGACCTCGGGCTTGGTCGCCACTTCCAATGGGTCTTCAGACAGGCCGAAGTCCAGTCGCCTATCATTGGAGCGGATTTCCTGTCACACTTCGGCCTCACAGTTGACCTTAAACATCAGAAGTTGCTATTTCCTACCACTCAGCTATTTACTGTCGGGGTAGTTTTACGTGAGCCTTCCGCTGGCATCCACTTGGCCGTGCCAAGCACGCTATTTTCTGACATCTTGAAGGATTATCCTTCCCTTTCTAAGCCCTGTCAGTTCACGGAGCAGGTTCAACACGCAGTTCGCCACCATATCACTACCACTGGCAAACCAATCCATGCTCATCCGCGTAGGCTTCATCCTGAGAAGCTGCAAATCGTGAAAAATGAATTCGAGCACATTTTGAATTTGGGGATTATCCGTCCTTCGTCCAGTCCATGGGCTTCACCACTGCACATGGTTTCAAAAAAGTCATCCGATGATTGGTGGCCATGCGGTGATTATCGCGCTCTCAATCGAGCTACAGTCGCGGACTGGTACCCGATTCCCCATATTCATGACTTTTCCCACATGTTGGCTGGAAAGACGATTTTTTCCAAGATTGACCTCGTGCGAGCGTATCACCAAATACCGGTCGCAGAGGATGACATCCGTAAAATCGCCGTTAAGACCCATGCGGCTTGTTTGAATTCCTTCGCATGCCTTTTGGTTTGAGGAACGCGGTCCAAACGTTTCAGCGTTTTGTCGATGACATTTTACGCGGTCTCTCCTTCACGTGCGTGTACATCAACGGCATCCTTGTCGCAAGCTCATCACCCGAGGAACACGTTGAACACTTACGCCAAGTTTTCGATCGTTTTCAACCAAAAGGTCTACAGCTGAGCGTCGATAAGTGTCTTTTTGGCGTCTCTTCTCTGGATTTTCTTGGCCATCATCTTGACCAACATGGGATCACAACCCTCCCAGAGAAGGTGCAAAGCGTGTTGTCTTTTCCAGCCCCGAAGTCCATAACTCAACTCCGCCGTTTCATCGGCCTAATCAACTACTAACGGCGTTTCATACCAAATTGCAACGCGACCCTGGCACCTTTGATGGATCTTTAGAAGTCAAAGACCAAGTCGCTTCAACTTTCACCCAGTGCTCTTGAAGCATTCGAGGCAGCCAAGAAAGCACTCGTGGATGTCACCCTGTTTCATAATCTGAGCACCGATGCTGATACACAGCGTATTCTGACCACCGATGCCTCAAATATTGCCGTCAGCGCAGTTCTGCAGCAATAGGTCCACGGACACTTGCAGCCGCTAGCCTTCTTCTTCCAGAAGCTTCAGCCGGCGCAGACTCGCTGTAGTACTTTCTCGCGTGAACTTCTCGCCATTAACCTAGCCATCCGATATTTTCGCCACCTGATCGAGGGGAGAGATTTCCAGGTCCACACGGATCACAAACCTCTCACTTACGCCCTCAAAGCTAAGCCAGATCGACATTCGTCACATGAAGTACGTCAACTTGACTACATCTCTCAATTCACCTCAGACATTCGCTGTGTCCGCGGTAATGAAAATGTCGTTGCTGATGCCCTGTCCCGTCCAGACGTCAACACTCTTATCACCACGTTAGACCTGGCGAAGCTTGCGGAAGCGCAGGCGCTTGATGACTCCATCATTGAAATAATTGCGTCTTCTGTGCTTCAGCTGCGTGAGGCTCCCCTCCCCGCGGCACCAGGCTCTATCGTGTGTGATTTTTCTACAGGTACCTCTCGTCCTGTCCTGCCCCAATTCTACCGGAAGGTTGTTTTCGACCACTCCCACTCGCTATCCCACCCCGGTGTTCGTGCCGGCCGCAAATTTATCGCAGCCCGTTTCGTCTGGCCAAAGATGAACGCCGATATTGCTACCTGGACCAGGCAGTGCGTAGCCTATCAAACAAAGAAGGTCCAACGACACACCGTTTCACCTCCCAGCACGTTCGCGGTTCCCGACGCCCGTTTTCAACGCGTCCACATGGATTCAGTCGGACCGTTACACCCATCTCGCCGTTTCACGCACATTTTGACCGGTGTTGATCGTTTCACACGATGGCCCATCGCCGTTCCCATCTCGGATACCTCGGCAGAGAATAAAGCCATGGTTTTCCTTACGCAATGGATAGCCAACTTCAGTGTTCCAGCTACCCTCACCACTGACCGCGGAAGTCAGTTTACATCTGCACTCTTCCGTGAGTTCACCAAACTGCTCGGGTGCTTGCATAGCACCACCACTGCCTATCACTCAGCATCGATTGGCCTCGTGGAACGCCTTCACCGTCAGTTGAAGTCCGCGCTGATGTCTCAATCTGCCCCGCACAACTGGAGCGACAACCTGCCATTCGTCCTCCTCGGCATTCGCTCAGCTGTTCAGGAAAACAGTCAATGCACTGCCACCGATCTCGTTTACGGCATATCCCTCCGTTTACCTTGTGAGCTAGTGCAATCTTCCCCCGTCACCCCTGACGCCACGAACAACTTCGTGCAACAGCTGCAGCAACGCATGGCCGCACTGCGCCCAATCCCAACACGCGCGACACCTCGACGCGTTTTCGTGCACGACGACTTGCACACAACCCCATTCGTGTTTGTCCGGCACGACGCAGTTCGCAGGCCCCTTTGCCCACGATACGATTGTCCCTTCAATGTACTTGAACGGAAGGACAAATATTTCGTCATCCAAAAAGCTGATGCTACTGATACGGTCTCCACTGACAGACTGAAGCCGGCCTACGTTGAATGCACGACTCCACCACCTGGTCCGTCCACTTCCACGGCACCTTCGCCCTGCACTCTATCTGCTGCCCCCAGCCCACCGTCATCCTCCCCACCCGAAACTACCCCCACCCCTCCCACACCTTCCCCACCTTCCACTCGTTCTGGTAGACATGTTCTTTTTCCTACAAACTTGCGAGACTTTGTTGTTTAACCTTTTTGTACATCCTCTCTTGTCGAGCGTTTGTAACCCACTAACGCTCTGGTGGGGGAGTTATGTGGGCTCTTGGCTCAACTTATGCGTTGTTTAAACTAATCAATAACCAATTTTGTTTAAACTCAAATATAACACGCAAGCACACTTTCGTTTTTGATGCGTGCCAGCAACTGTCTTGCTAAACACACTCCACAGCTCAATTCGCTCCTCACCTGCCGCTGTTTATTTTGCCCTTCAACGACACCTCTCTGGTGATAATTCTCAGGCTCAGGAGAATCCAGCAACAATTTACAAACGATTATTTCCTCAATCTACACAAGCGCGGCCAAACGAACTTGGATCCTGATCTTCACGGAGTCATCCTTTGGCAAGTTGACCGCTTGACTACTGCCGGATAGGACTGTGAAGGATCTAAGTGAGTTGTATCATTTCTAATCTTCATCGTCATCGTCATACACCGGTTTGGACAATTTTTCCATTAGAATAGTCTAGTAAATCACTTACTCGCCTACCTTAGAAAGTTTTCCATTGTGTATTTGCCAAGACGTTTTATATATTTGTAGTGATATAGCCCCTACAAATTTGGTGACCCCGTTTCT
>JAYGXS010000003.1:40758576-40840341 GCA_036362985.1 Ligula intestinalis
TAATCTATTGCGTAAATACTGAATAATAGCTGAAAATTTGGTAATATATCAATTTCCATCAAGAAATAGTTTGTATTACTCGATATACTATTTGAGATAATTTTCATCCTGCGTACCCTATTCGGTAATTCAAATTTTCTGTTGAAATTTTGTGCATAACTTTGCTTAGAACGTAGCCTATCACTCACCTCCTATTCAATATCATACCTAAGCCGCAACTGAGGTGTAAATTAACCCGTAATACCAATCCTTCTGACGATAAACCTATCTTAAGCATGAAGAAACTTGATCTTGATGCTTTAGACAACTTTAGTAAGTTTTATAACTAATATGCTTGTCTGTTTACGGTCCTTGGTGCCATCTTTGATGGAAAGGTGTCTACGCTTACTTCTCAGCTATGTGAAAAACTAGAGCTTTTCGTCAATATGGTGTCTACTAAGACCCGTGATCGGCAAAAAATGAATTTTAATTTTTTTTGAAAAATACTTCAAAAGATAAACAGCCTATAAAAGACTCTCAACCCGAAGTTAAAAGCCGCCAATTCTCGTAAAACTTTTTTCGGCGATAGAAGTAGACCTTATATTCTCTCAGTATGAGCGGTCACCCAACTATTTAAAGGAAAATAAACGTAAAGTATGCAGGGCTGAAATGCCAATGGAGCGTCGGGTTTTATCCAAAGTAGCAAATGAGAACACTGGCTCTGCTTAAAAAAACCCAAAAGTTGTCTCGGAGGCCGGCCCTCCAGCTCAGGTAAGCCCACATCCCTCTAGATCAATGTCAGTTTCCCCTGATACTTCTCCCATTCACCTAACTCGTGATTCGAGTGAGATTGTAGCCTCGTCAAGTCCTTCTCCTTCTTAGCCAACCACGTCTGTTATAACTTTAAATTCCGATAAACCTACGAACGCCCCGAGTAAATCTACGTCAGTTTTCAAATTTGGCAATAAGATTACCGATAACAACTCAGTATCTAACAAAGACCCCACCGCTCAAGCTAGCGCTATTCATATCCCCAAAACTCATCATCATCCTAAAATAATTCAGCCAGCTAATAAAATTAACCGTTTTTCAAAACCAGTCATGCAATTTTCGAAGGCAAATTTTCCGTCAACTTATGATATAATGCCTCAAAATCCTATATTCATGCCCCCTCCTGGTTTTCCCATGCCACACTTTAGCCGTCCTTTCTATAGATCCCCCTCTAATATGCTTTTTTACAATATGCACCGTTCATTTGATAATAACTACTTGACAAACTGTAGACCAGGGCCAGTTTGCTTTCCGCCTTTTGTTTCTCCCATGCCGTTTCCCTTTACGCCACCAAGTTTTCCGTTTTTATAAATACTGACGAGCGTAACCTGCATCTGAAGACTACGCTCAGTAAAGTCTCACTCAATGCGAGATCAGTTGTTAATAAGATGACAGAACTTAAAACAGTAGCATTTGAGCTTGATCCAGATGTGCTCTTTGTCACTGAATCTTGGACACACTCTTAGTTCTGACTCGGCACTCACCATAGATAATTATAGTTTGTACAGACAAGACCGCATTGAAAAGCGTGGCGGTAGTTGCCTTCTTTATATTAAATCATCCTGTGTACATTTCGCGTATCACCTGAGCATTTCGTCATTTTCTGGAAATTTTTGTCTTATTTCAGTCATCCTGCCGCACAATAAAAAAGCGATAATTGGGTGCGTCTACAATACTCCCTGTAACTCAAGTAATGTAATGCAGCTGTGTGAAATGTTTGAAAAAGTTGCAGCGACTTAATTCGATGTCAGAATAATTGTAGGTGATTTTAATCTGCCAGACATTGACTGGCATACAAATACCTGTCCACCAAGATATTAGAAATTGGTTGAGACTATTAACTTTTCAAACATGTCACAACTGGTCTGTTCAGTGACCAGAAATGACAACACATTAGATTGAATGTTTACAAATGATGTCCACCCGCTTTTTATGAATTTTCATCTTGATATTTTCACAAGTGACCACGCCTTAATTCACTGTTGTTTTCCAGTCTCTCTTTCTAAAAAGACCGAAGTAAAATGCAATAACCTCGACTTTGGTAACGTGAACTATGAATTAATAAATGATTTCTTAAGTACCCTAGATTGGCATAGCATATTTTCAACTAACGATCCCTACTTCTTCCAGGAGCTACTGCAAAACCTAACAGAAAATATTGAGGCTCTTATCCCACTTAAGATTTTTAAATCAAATTCAGCTTCTTCTACTGTGCCCCATTTTCTCCAAAATAGACTTGAGAAATAACAAAAACAACTTAAGGATACGTGTAATAGCTCTTTATCAGTTCACTCAAGAATGGCGCAAATATTTTAATGAGCGCTTAAAATAAGGCTTGCACGAGATAGGCGTAGAGAGGCCACAGCATTAAGTGATGCGAATACTTCCAGATCAGTTGCTCAAGTCTTCCGTCTTCGGTCGTCGGCTAAGTTTCAGAAAGTCATTCCACTCTTACTCAATAGCAACAATAATTTTGTTACAGAGGATTTGAAGAAAGCAGCATTGTTAAATTCATTTTTCGCCAAGTTCTTTACCATCGAAACTAGCCCCACTCCTGTAATCCCCCTGCTGTGTGATTCAAATCTCAGTATCCTTAATATCTCACCCGCTTTTATTCAAAAAGAAATAATTCGTCTTAAAAATTCACATTCGGTTGGAACTGATAACATTCTTAACTCACTCATCAAACAATTAAGAGATTTCCCACCCTTACTGAGTAAATTTTCTTCAGTGTTTCTTGAGAATGGATTTTTCCCGGACTACTGGAAAACTTTATTATAATTCCCGTATTTAAATCTGGTTCTCGATAAGATATTCACAATTATCGTGGTGTTCATAAAACGGCCTCTCGCACAAAAATGATCAGGCAAGTAACATAAATGGTCAAGTTGTCCTCGACGAGGAGCACCGTGATCAAGATTCTACAGAAACATCTCTAACGGTCTGCAAGACTGATACTTTGCGCCCAATTTCAGCACATGAGGAACTTTCCGAATGAAAAAGCCTGCTAATTATAAGCTCATTTTCTGGACCAAAAGTGCAAAATGTACCCAGCACATCAATTACTCCTAGTGGGTATGCTAAGGCTGCATACAAATTACAGAAGAAAACCACAAATGTAGAAGGGGGCAGCATGAAGCTAGACCTGATCAGTGCCATCCCAGCCTCCAAAAGAAGCCTTTCTCTGGTGATGGTAATGGAAACACAAAGTCAAAAACTATTCCTAACAACATCTCGAGGTCTTCCGATAGCAGTAAGACTGGAAATATATCACGAGTTTCCCTTGACCGACAAAACTGCATAGTTGTTGAAGACGAGTCAAACGGAACTACAGGTGAGGTATTACAGGAGTCCTCTATAAATCGGAAAAACAACATTATCATACAGGATGCTCCTGAATCCACGTTTGACAGTACAACGGAACAAGTTGCACATAACTATGATCGAATACACGAATACTTCAGCGCTGTCCTAAAGAATGGGGAAACCTATACCGTAAATAAAGCCTTTCGCCTGGGTAAAGCAGACCTAGGCCACGACCTACAAACAAACCCAAGGCCTCTCAAAGTTATATTCGATAACGCAGGCTCGGCATCAAAACAGCTAAAAGGAAAAACGGCTTTGCGAAATTCGCACAAGAAAGTTTTTTTTTCAGCCAGAGTACGAGCCGAGTGAGCGGATGAAAATAAGGCGACTAAGGATAGAATTGAGAGAGAGGACCGAAAGTGGGGCAAAGTGCCTGAAAATGAAAGACGGGCAAATTATACAAGTCAAGGAGCCCTTGCTCTGGCCAAAACCTGTAACGATGAGGGTTGGGCCTCACGGAGTAAACTATCACTCAAGATCCTAACCGCAAATGTAAAAAGCTTGTTTAACAAGCTGGACGACCTAAAGAACTTGGTCGATGAGGTGAAAGCAGACATCATGGCTTTAACTGAAACCTGGCTTTCAAAAGATATCGCTGATTCTGAATTATCGCTTAGAGGATATCAGCTTTTCAGGAAAGATAGAAAAAATAGGGGAGGAGAGCTTATAGTCTATGTCACTTGCAAACTGACAGCAACGGCTGAAGTATCGGTCCCAGCACGAGATGTGGAAATGCTAAATATTACTATATCTGCTGAGTACGCCAGGCCACTGACGCTTTCGGTGACATACCGCCCGCCAAACCATACTCCTGACCAAGACACTATCCTCATAGCAGAATTGTATAGGGTATGTGATCAATAAAACATCCTCATCGTTGGGGACTTTAACGCTCCTGGTGGTGACTGGCAGACATGGACTGCACAGGGTCTTCAAGACCTCTTCAATCACAAATTACTACGATGGGCCACAGAAAAACTGCTCTGCCAAACCATCGCGTTTGGAACGCGGGCTAGGGAAGGACAAAAGTCGAACTGTCTCAACCTTATCTTTACCCGAGAGGAGGAAACTGTGATTGACCTGCAGGATCGACCCCCATCAGGGTCAAATGACCATATTATGCTTTATTTCGAGTATTCGCTGTTCTCCAAACCCTACTCCTCCGACACATGGGAAAGTGACATTTGGAAGGGCGACTACCCACTTATGAGAAGAGAAATGTCAGAGGTATCATGGGAAACAGATCTCCAAGGTGGGGCGAATGAACAGTGAATGACCTATTCCTCGATGTTGAAAAGGACTGTTTGTCTCAACTGTCCCTTCAGCAGAAAGACAAGTACGAATCGCCCGAAGTGGATGAACTCAAACTTGCAGGCCGCTTTCAAAAAAGAAACCACTTTTGGAGGCGCTACAGATTAACCAGCTCCGATAAACACTTAAGGGAGTATAAGCAACAACTTAACATTTGTGAAAGAGAAGCTTCTAAACTGCGCACGAAATACGAGTTTAACATATTACACAAGTCGTTGGAACACCCCAAGATATTGTACGGTTACATACGAAGCACAAAGAGATCTCATGAACTGATCCCTGCCCTAAGATCAGCCGATGGACAACTGGTGACCAAAGACCAGATGAAAGCCGCCCTCCTCTCCGATTTCTTTGAATCCGTCTACACCCGAGAACCTACAACGTTTGCTCACGGTACATCCGCTCATCGACCGATAACTACCCCCTTACCCTCCTCCTCATTGCCCAAAATAGAGGACTAAGAGTTTTGACACAACACTGTCAGGGCCGAATTACTCCAACTGAAGCCTGCCAAATCACCAGGGCCGGACAAAATTCCTGCACTAGCACTAAAAGAGAATTAGCTAACGAACTATGCAAACCCCTGGCAGCCACCTTCCAGAAATATTTGACGAAGGCGAACTCCCAGAAGAATGGAAGTGGGCAAACGCCATTCTGATCTATAAGGGAGGTTCACTACTTGATTGCGCAAATAACCGTCCTGTCAGTCTAACTTGCATCACGTGCAAAGTAATGGAGCGCATTATTCAAAGAATTTAATGTATTTTCTCGAAGGCAACAAAATACTTTGTGATGGACAGCACGGCTTTCGCCCAGGATGCTCTTGCCTCACGAGTGCTCTTTACTCACAGGAAAAGTGGACAAAGGCCGCAGATAAAGGCTATCCAATTGATGTCATATTCTTCGACTTCAAAAAGGCCTTCGATAGTGTACCACACAGGCTTCTTCTGCAGAAGATTTGGGACGTGGGAATCCAAGGAAAAATGCATAAATGGATCAGTAGTTTCTTGTCTCTTAGAGAACAGAGGGTCGTTGTCGGAAACTCAACCTCAGAATGTACCTAGGTCGAGAGTGGTGTACCACAAGGCTCAGTTTTGGGTCCGCTGCTATTCCTGATTTACGTAAACGACTGCCTCAATGAGCTTGATTGCGCAGCTGTCATGTTTGCGGATGACATAAAAATATGGGCTGAAATTAGGTGCACCGACGACGCAAAAGAGATTACAGTCGAACCCCGATAAACTGGTTATCTGGTCGTCCACGTGGCTTCTTAAGTTTAATGTATCCAAGTGTCCTGTTCTACACATAAGCCCGGGGAGAAAAGTGCCGCCGAAACACAGTTATTTTATCAATGGTAATGCGTTAAAAGAGGTTGAGATGCACAAAGATAAGGTATAGGGACAACTGCGAACTTGATGCAAACAGAGCCCTCTAAAAAGTCCGTCTAGAAGGCAACTAGTACCCTGCACTGGATCAGACGAGCGTTCAAAATCTTTCCACCTGAACTCTTCGGAAAAATATTTGGCGCCTTTGTGAGACCACTTCTTGAATACGGAATGCCAGTTTGGATACCGTGATTGAAGTAAGATGTGGAGCTTCTTGAACAAGTGCAACGCAGGGTGACAAAGATGGTCGATGGTCCCAAGCACTTACCATATCAGGAGAGATTTATCAAACTTGACCTTTTTCCTTTGTCTTACATGACCGTTCAGTGCAGCCTGTTCTGGACATTCCAGATAATCCGGGGCCACATTTCCTCCCTAAAATTGGAGGATTTCTTCCAATTAGCCACCACTACTCACCTGCGTGGCCATCCTTACAAGGTCACGAACGAGCGCACTTGATTAGACCTTCGAAAACATTTCTTTAGTCAACGCGTGGTTCGGCCTTGGAACTTGCTACGAAGTGAGACGGTTTCCGCTGACAAAATTGTGGAATTTAAAAGAAGACTCGATGTGATTTTATTTGACAAAAGGCGACCTTTACAACACGATTTCCTACTGCCAGCACTGTGAACAACTTTTCTGGCCTTAGACCGTTTTCATTCTTTTCCGTGAAAATTCACTCAAAATTCTGTCATGATATCATATGTGCTCCCCCGACTGCACATTTACTGTAACAACAACCTTGTTTGCATTACATTTAAAGGGTCCTCAAGAACATTTCTTGCCTGTAACCCTTAAATATACATATATATAACCAAAATTCTGGAAAAGATAATTTTTAATCAAATTCTCGATTTAACCCTAGAAAACAAGCTTTTAAGCGACTTGCAGCATGGTTTTCTACCCGGGCGATCATGCAAGACGTGTCATATAGCTTTTCTTAACCACGTCACTTCCCTCCGTAACGAGCGGCGATCCGTAGTTGTTATCTACTTTGACCTGAGAAAAGCCTTTGACAAGGTACCGCACAGACGGCTTCTGGTAAAATTGGAAGCCATTGGCATCCATCCCCCTCTCCTCGACTTCATTGGCTCCTACTTGTTTAACTGCAGCCAGAAGGTCTTAGTAGGTAATAGTTACTCCACTGCTCAGCTGATGAAGAGTGGCGTTTTTCAAGGCACTGTATTAGGTCCTTTACTCTTCCTTCGATATATCAATGAAATGTCGACTGTTCTGAAAAATTCACACAATCTCATTTATGCAGATGACCTTAAGTTCAAGTACTCATTTTCTAAGGACACAGCCAATATATGCGTTGATAAAATAAACGCGAACCTGCTTACACTCTCACGTTGGGGTTCTACCTGGCAGCTGGAGTTCTCTCCATCCAAGTGTAGTTTCATATGTTTCGGTCCCGCCAAGCTTCCTCGTCCACCAGTTTTTCAAAAAACGCCACTTTTAGAACGATCCACCATAAAAATCTTAGATCTAAGCTACACAAATAAACTAGCATTGTCACCTCATGCGGATCGAATATTTGCGAAGGCTGCACAGATATGCGGTTTTATATCACATAATTTCTCCCTGCTGGAAAAAAGTTAAACATTTATCGCATGTATGTTCTACTTATCCTAGAATACTGCTGTCCCCTCTTTGGTCTAATGAATGCGTCTGACCATGGTAAGGTTTAATATGTACAGAGGATTTTTACTCGCAAAATATTCGCTCTTCCTCGATCCACTATTTCTTATATGGAGAGATGTCAGTTAGCGAACATGACATTTCTTTGGGTCAGAAGACTCGAAGTGGGCCTCTGCTTCCTTTTTCGCGTTAAGTCTACCCCTAACCCCCACGAATCGACGCTCTTATTCCCGCTGATAGACCTTATGCCACTCGTAATTCCTCCAGGATTATTGCATCCCCATTTAGCTCTACATCGAACCATTCTCGCTACTTTGCCTCCAAATATGCCTGTCTCTGGAATCATATTCCCCTCGAAATTAGGCTGTCGTCTAACTTAGCAGTTTTTAAAGTCAAATTACGCAAACACTTAATTACGGAAGACATAAAGTGCTTGTTATACGTCTCCTTCCCAAACACACAAATTTTGGGCTTTTAAAGAGGTCCTCGTGGTATTTGAGGTGGTTATACTTATATTTCATTGTTTTCCATCCATGTCTATTTCTTCCTCTATAAAGTGATATTTGCAACGAGGTTTCGTACCCGTCTCTGTTCAGTCATCATTGCCGTTCTCCGTTCCGCGTTTTACAACCCTGACGATGGGCTTCATGGTCTCTAATCGTGCTCACGGCGGTTCTGCTATTTTCGCCAGCTCGTCGCTGGACTCCGCAGTCCACAAGGTCGCATCTACGGCGTTTCGGTGATGATCACGTGACCTCTGCCGTTCCCACATATTGTCGACCCTGTTGTCCGCGATGGCCTCCTCCGGTCTTACCTCATGGATGGTTGATCATGAAGCCAGTCGGGCGGTGTTACAGTGGTGAACGACAGCCTCTGCTGCTATATGATTTCTCCGATTGACTAGAAGCATTTCTAACCCTCATACGTTCTCATCAACAGTTCTGTCTCATTGCACTACAATCCATCCTTTCAACCAACCTCCTTAATTTTGCAGAAGCAGTTTTTTCTCCTACGTTTTGTTTTCTTTTCAAGCGGGATCCGCTAAACTCTGCCCCGTTTTAATGTTAGGAGTTTTTTCCACTGCTTCCTCCTTAGTTCACCATGCGTTTTCAGAGAGTGTTGAATTCTATTTTAAAATGATGATATGTTATGGTTATTAATTGTATCTGCCAACAGTACTAAACGCTCCCGCTGCCTATGTGGTTGTTCACGGAGAGCAGCATTTATCAACTTTTATTGATTTTTCCACAGCACTAAGTTTGCAATGACGAGGCCCTTCGGGCCTAAAATATAAAAAAAATATTTATTTATTTTATGAATATGGTTGGGGTGGGAAGGGGAAAGCGAAGATCGGATGATAGTCAGAGTTCCCGTCCGGTCCATAGGTAATGTGGCGTGAATCCGGTCGATGAATGGGTTGAACCACGGTAAGCTTGTAGGCATAAGGAAAGTTGAACTTCCCAATCGCGGGGTTGGTTACCATAGGAGAAGGCAAGGAGGAGGTTGTGTAATGTTCGGTAAGTGCGCTCGACGAGGCCGTTGCCTTCAGGGTGATAGGGCGTAGTAGGGGTCTTGCGAATGTCAAGTATTTGCAGACGTCCCTGAAAAGTTGGGAGTCGAAGTTGCTGCCGCAATCCGAATGGAAGAATTTAGGGGAGCCCCAACGACTAATCCACGTGCGGGAGATTGCATTGGCCACCAAAGAGGCCTTCTGGTTGTTCAACGGTACGGCTTCTACCCATTTGGTGAAGTAATCTACCATGAAGAGTATGCAAACATACCCTCGAAAGGAAATAGGTAGGGGGCTGACGATGTCAAGCCCAACACGTTATCCTGGGAAACCTGCGGTCATCGGTTGCATCGGAGCTCGTGGTGGAGGGTTGGGGGATTTGTAAGAAGCGCAGATGGGGCAGCTTTGACAGAACAGGATGATAGACGAACGGAGCAGTGGCAACCAGAAACGGGAAAGTATGGCAGATTCAGTTTGGCGCTGTCCACAGTGCCCTAGATCGTTGTGGATGTCGGTGAGTTCGGGGTTGACTAGGCAACCGAAAACGACGGGGCGTAACCGGTGCTAATTGGGGTCATGATGAAACAATATGTCATCCTGAATCAGTAGTTGTGGCCACTGGTGAAGGAGAAGGCGCACGCTTGAACTGGAATTACGCATGTCCTGTTCTCGTGGTTTGGGCCAGCCTTCGGCCAAATGGCGATAAATGATGATGACGATGATGATGACGAATCCGCGACGGATATCGAAACCTCAGGCGAATAAAAATATTGTCCCAGCGATCGAGTCTTCTTCTTCTCAGAGGTATCAGAGTTGGTGCGTTGGGCGGATGACCATAAGAGTCGGTTGGGCTCTGAAACCAGCAGGACATTCACGTATTCGCGGGGGTGGGATTCATCGGTTTCGGGGGCGGGGGTAATCGGGAGAAAACGTCTGCATTACAGTGACGGTGGTCGGGGCGGTATATGCATGCATAGTAAAAGTCCTGTAGGAATTCTTGCCAACGAGAAAATTAGTCCGTACGGTCTTTAAATGAATCCAGTACTTTTTAAGGCCTGGCGGTCGGTGCGAAGGATGAACTTCTTACCCATTTGTAGGTGTCTGAATTGACGAATGAAGTTAACGACCGCGAGGAGTTCCCTACGGTAAACGCAGTCATTCCATTTAGACATGGAAAGTATTTTGCTGGCGAAGCAGATGGGATGTTCCACCCCGTCGGAATCGGTCTACGAGAGGACGGTGCTGATAGCGGACTTACTGGCGTCGGTTTCAAGGATGAAGGGTGGGGAATTGACATCGGTGTTGGGAAGAGCCAAGATGGGGGCCGAACAGAGCGCGTTACGAGGTCATTTAAGGTGGTGTCGCATTTGACGGACCAGTGAAACGGCTGGTTTTTCTGCGTTAATTTATGTAAAGGTCCGGCTATGTGCGCGAAGTGGCGAATGAAACGTCGATAGTACGGCGCCAGTCCGAGAAAACTATCTGTCTGATTGGAAGTTTTTGGCCGGGAGCGGATGAGTTGTACGCGATCGGGAAGTAGTGCAATATGTCCGGGAAAGATGTGGTGTCCTAGGAAATGTTCTTCGGAGCGTAGGAACACACATTTTTAGGGTTGAGGGTAAGACTGGCATCGTGTAGAGCTTCAAACACTAGGCGTAGGTTGGCGTTATCTTGTTCCACAGAGTCTCCGAAGACTATGATGTCGTCTAGGTAGACGAGCCATCTAGATGTTATAAGTTGCCGGAGGACGTGAAACATCAGTCGTTGGAAGGCGGTGGCTGTATTTAATATCGGGGTGTTCACCAAACATAGGTTTTAGCTAAAATCTTAGAAAAGATAATTTATCACCAAATGTTAGACCATCTGACGAATTTAAATCTCATACCTCCTTTTCAACATGCCTTTTTAACTACAAAGTCATGTCAGTCCTGCCATCTCACTTTCTTGGAATTGGTCTCCAGAAATAGAAATGACGAGAACACTACAGTTGCAATTTACTTTGATCTAAAAAAAGCTTTTGACAAAGTTTCCCATAAAAGACTGATCGTGAAGCTAATGAGTCGCGGGATTCGACCACCTCTCCTTGATTTTCTCAAATTCTATCTTCACAACCGGTCCCAAGAAGTACAACTTAAAATATAGTATCAGACCCAGCTCATATAAGCAGTGGTGTTTTTCAAGGCACTATCCTAGGCCCCCTCTTATTTCTCATTTACATTCATGTGTTATCTACTATATCAACTTCTTTTAAAATATTTTATATGCAGACGACTTAAAACTCGCATACGTATATAATAAGCATTCAATAATTAATGTGCATAGAACGTTAGAGTCAGATCTTACAAAACTTAATGTCTGGAGTTCTAAATGGCAAATGCCATTCTCACCAACAAAATGTAATCTCTTGATTTTTGGACCATTGAAACTTACTCCCATAATTTTTAAAGACCAAGAAATTAAAGAGCCGATGTCCATAAAAGATTTAGGTCTTAACTTTACAAACACTCTGGACTTATCCTCTCACGTTAAACAAATAGCACCAAAAGCTAATAGATTATGTGGTTTCATAAGTAATTTTTTTTACATCGATCACACTTAAGACGCAACTTTATAAAATGTTCTTTTTACCCATCCTGGACTACTGTTCTATTTTTTGGCATTATGTCTTCAGCTGGTCGAAGGAAACTAGAAGGCATTCAGCGGCACTTTGCTAGAATTTTATATAAATGTGATGGCACACACGACTTTTACATTGAACAACATAATAGGTATGGTCTCCGACCCCTCTGGATTCGCAGACTCCAAAATGGTCAAACTTTCCCATACAAAGTCACACAGGATGAAAGAATTCTCAGCACACAAATGCTAACATATCAAAATGGTCCCTGAGACACTAGAAATAATGTTAATACGATCAAAATCCCCGAATTCAAAAAGGCTCAACGGTTTAATTTCTACTCAGTTCGATACGCGACAATGTGGAATACCCTTCCAATTTCTATAAGGAAAAGTCGAACTCTTGTAGAATTCAAAATAAAAATAAAAAAGTTTCTGTTAAGTAGCACTACACATCTTTTCATGAATAAGATAGGGCACTTTTCAAGTCAGTTCTTTGATAGAGAAAAAGGGCCCAAGAGCCTCTAATAACATCCTGTCCAAGAACCTCATATTCTGTCACTAATTCACAAGCTATGCACAGGCTTATTTCTCCTGATGCTGAGTTCCTCTGATATAGATCATCCGCCTGGATCATTACCTAATGTAACGGGCCAAACCGACCCACTGGGCTGTTGATTTGCTTGAACGATTCAAGGTCATATTTTTTGGTTTCAATTTTCAGAGCTTGCTGAGTCAAATCTTGGATCTGTGAGTTGGGTTACTTCAATTCGCGTACCAGATCGATTTCGTACTCACGCCGTCTTCTTACTACGTCTATACCGTCTCGAGTGAATGAACATTCTCCTTCCGGTTTGGTCTTTTCGTCCAATTTCGATTTTGTATCATTAGAGACTACCATCCCCAGATATTTTTTCACTCGTTTTGTTATACTAGTTTTCCATACCTTCGTTGATATCGTTCTATATTATTAAACCCATATCTTTAGCTTAACCTTCTTTCCTCCTACCTTGTGTGTGACATTATGCCTGTTGATAAGAAAAGGTTGTCTGCAGTTCACTCTGAGGTTAATCGCCTTTTAGAAGAGATCTCTTTATAATCTGCCGAAAGTCGTCATCCCCCTTTGTTATCAAACAACGCGCTGGACTCGTCAAGGCCACAAGTAGCACAGAATACTGCATTGGTGCCCAACGTTTTATCGAGTGCTGCCCCCACTCCCATCCAGCATGTACGCACCGTTCCCACTAGCACCCCATCCCCTCTCACCACCCGCCCCGACCCGTTTTTCGCCCCGTCTGCCTTCCAACCCGGACAGGACGTTGATGTTTGGTCGGCCAAACTCGATCTCTTCTTGTCTGACATCCCCTCTCAGAGCACACTCGTTATTTACTCGCCTTACTTTCCCCTGAAGCTCTTGCTTCTGCCCTCAAGAATGGTATTACGGTTCAAACCGATTTTGCTGACGCCCGTAAACGCTTAGCATCTCTTTTAGTCAAACCTCTCTCCGCATCCGCCACTGGCGATCAGTTTTACCACCTCCGGCAGGGCCATCAACAGTCAGCGGACGACTTTGCCCATGAACTTGAGCATTTGGCCTCCCTGGCCTATGCATCCGCATTACCCGATGAGCGCGATGAAATTATACTCGACCGCATCCTCAAACGCCATCTGGCTATCAGTCGTCCGAAGGATCTCCGTTCTGCTCTTGTTCAATGCGATTGTTTTAGCCAAGTTATTGGTCAGGAATTCTTTCCACCTCCTACCCCGTCATACCCTCATCCTCCAGTTCCATCTGCGCAACCGTCTTCCTCGCAGCCGCCTATATCCATTCAAAACAACCGCCGGCGACCACTATCTGTCCGCTTCCCCAAACACCATCCGGGCTGTGAGTACTGCGAAGCCTTTGGTCCTCGTGCTCGCCACTGCGGCCACAACCCTCATGTAAGTCCCTTCCTTTTAACTCATTTTCCACCGTTGACGTTCTGCACCCACTTGCATTTACTATATACATATCTATGTCCGATTTTCGAATCCAAGCGTTAGTTGGCACAAGGGCTAATGGTTCCCTAGCTCCTTTGTCTAAGCTCCCTCATTTCGTTCGTAACCTCGTTCATCCCCTCCCTGTTACACATAACTTAAGGGCCGCTGGCGGTTCAGCTATACACATATCAGGCTCCCTTATCCTTGATTTTTCTATCGACCAGGCTCGGTTAACCACACATTTCTCTTTGCTCCGGACAGCCCTTGGCCCCTCGTCCTTAGTCTTGATTTCCTCTCCGACCACGACTGTGTTATACACATCCGTGATCGCTTAGTTACTCTTGGCTCCACGTCTGTAACGACTTCCCCACCTGAATCCGATGTTGATCTCCAACTCGTTTACAACTCCGTGATATCGGCCGCCGCCCTCAAACCCATTGATTTAGACTCAGTTTTCCCCCTTTATCCCATCGGTTGGTGCAGCTGCTTATTCACAGCTCAAATACATCCTCTCTTCCTTTCCCGGCCTCTTTACTTGGTCCCCTTCCACGTTAGGACGTACGCAGCTAATCCAGCACACTATCGAGACTGGGGACGCCAAACCTATATGGCAGCCGCCCACACGTATTCCCGCTAAGTATCGAGCTGAGATCAACAAAATTCTCGACGAACTCCAAGAATGCGACACCATCTGTCCTTCATCCTCACCATGGACATCCCCTATTGCCATCGTTCGTAAGAAAGACGGTTCCCTTAGACTCTGCATCGCCTACCACCGCTTTAACGCAGTCACTGTACGGGACTCGTTTCCCCTCCCTCGTCTTGACGAGGCGCATCCTGGTTCTCCACCATTGCCCTTAAATCCGGCTTTTGGCAGGTTGAATTCGCCCCAACGGACCGCCATAAAACAGCCTTTATAGTGCCGCAAGGCCTCTTTGAGTTTCAAACTCTTCCGTTCGGCCTTTTTAATGCCACCACAACCTTCCAACGCCTCATGTATAAGGTCTTACACCACCTCATCCCCACTAAATGCCTGGTATACCTCGATGACGTTATTTTCTTCGGGAATTCCATTGCACAACACAATGAGAACCTCTCAGCCACCCTTGCCGCCCTCCGTGCTGCTGGTCTGACCCTTAACCCTTCGAAATGCGTTTTCCTTCGACAGGAGGTGCAATTCTTAATGCACAAATTATCTCCTGGTCGGTTAGCCGCCCTACCTGAACGCCTGCATGAGATCCGTTTTTGGCCTACCCTGACCAATCTTACCGAACTCTGTAGTTTCATCGGCTAAGCCTCTTATTATTGCCGATTTATCAAAAACTTCGCCCACATAGCGTCCCCTCTCCATAAACTGACGGAGAAAAACCAACCTTTCAAGTGGACTGCCAAGTACGGTAAGGCCTTCAACGACCTCAGAGCCGCCCTTTTTTCGGCACCTCTCCTTGCCCTCCCTAACCTAGAACCCGGAACTCTCCTTTTCATCCTCGATACCGACGCTAGTAATGTTGCAATTGGTGCGGTCCTCTCTTAGCAGGATAACAACGGCGTAGAACACCTCGGATGCTTCGCTAGCAAATCCCTCTCCAGTAACGAGCGCAGTTCAAGCATCTTCAAACTTGAGTTACTGTCGATAGTCACTTTCATTCGCCAGTTTAAAACACCTTCTATTAGGCCAACGCTTCACCCTTCGCACCGATCATGAAGCGTTAACGTGGCTCCATTCCCTCAGAGATCCCATGAACCAACTTGCCCGGTGGCAAGAGTTTCTTCAAGATTTTGACTATAAATGCGAGTTTCGCCCGGGTCGTCAGCACAGCAATGCCAACGCACTCTCCCGTCTCACGGGTCCCCCATTCCCTAACGAGGACGGACACACCCTGAGTGTAAACGAGGTACATATCACTGAACCCGCCCGCCATTCTTGGTCCGAGGCCCAGAAATCCGACCCATATACTGCTCTCGTTTACCATTATATTTCACAAGGCCGCCCTAGACCGTCGGAACGCCTGATGCGAGAGTGTAGCCAACGTGCCCTACTTCTTTGTAAATATCAGCTCAACCTCCTCGTCACGAATGATATCTTATTCTGCCGCAATCCTGACACACACCACTTTCGGGCGGTGGTGCACGGTTCCTTAGTTGAACCAGTCCTCGACGGTCTGCATGTGGAACTGGGACACAGCGGCCAATTGAAAACCAAGTTGGCAGTCCGTGCCCGTTTTTGGTGGCCACAACTCCGCTCGGATGTCCACCACTTCTGTCAGTCCTGTCCCACATGCGCCTTCTTTAAATCCCTCGTCCTTTCTCCGCGTGTTCTAATGGAACCAATGAATACAGGCTTCCCCGGCGAACGCGTCGGCCTAGACATCATTGGCTGACTCCCTATCACAAACCACGGCTGCGAGTACGTCCTGGTCATGGTTGATTACTTTACGAAGTGGGTCGAGGCCGTCCCCCTCCTACACCAAGATGCCCCCTCCATCGCTAACGCCATAAGCCGAACCTGGATCAGTCGTTGGGGCGCCCCCTTATCGTTCCACTCCAACTGCGGTCACAACTTCGAGTCCCAGCTCTTTCATGATGTCTGTGAGATCCTTGCGGTAAAAAACCCATATCACACCCTATCACCCAGAAGGTAATGGCCTTTTTGAGCGGACCAACAGGACAATCAACAATCTTCTTCTGGCCTTCTGCGAAGAGAATCAACGTCACGATTGGGACCTTTACCTTCCCCTCTGTCTCATGGCCTATAGAGTTTCCACCCACTCATCCACAGGATTCACACCACATTATCTTTGGACGGGACGCGATCTTCGCCTCTCCGTCGATTAATCCTTCCCCTTCCCTCTCCCACTGACATTACCGTCCACGACTTCGCCACGCATCTTTTTGTTGACTACAATCAGAACCTCTTCCCAAGTGACCATACTTTGATCCATTGTTGCCTTCCGCTTGCTTCTACGAAAAAGGCTAGCACCACTCGTACCTACCGTGCGTTTGACCTAGCTGATATTAATTTAATTAACAACTTTATGGACTCACTAGACTGGCAGGAGCTTTCCTCCACGAACAGTGTAACAATTCTCGGTGACTTAATGATGGCAATTTCAAATAGCATTTTGGAATTTGTGCCGATCAAAATTGTAAAGCCTTATACTTCGGACCCCACCGTTCCTCATTTTCTTATGTCTAGACTGAAGAAATTGCAAAGACAGTTGAAAGACCAGTCTACTAGTTCATTATCGGTGCACCTTAGAATCGCATAGATTTTCGAATTAGCGTCTAAGATTCGTCTTACACGTGACAAACATAGGGAATCTTGCGCACTCAGCGAGTTAAACTCTGCAAAATCGATTGCCCAACTGTTCCGCCGTCGGTCCTCCGCTAAACGAGGTCACGAAATCCCCCCCTTACTGAATGAAAATAAAAACTTTGTGCAAGATGAGTCTGAGAAGGCTGAACTGTTCAATGCGTTCTTTGCAAAACACCTTACGACGGAATCTGAACCGGTCCCGTCTTTTCAGCCATGCTCAGTCAATACTATCAGTACCATAGATTTCTCCATAGAAGTAATTCGTAAGCACATTATCCGTCTAAAAAACTCGCACTCCTCGGGAACTGACGGCCTTCCAAATTCACTTATAAAGAGAGTATTCAGCTTCCCCCGATTGCTAAGTTATATATTCTCAGCTTATCTTCTAAACGGTTTCTTTCCTGACTCATGGAAGACATCTATTATTCTTCCAGTCTTCAAGTCAGGATCTCGTTCGGACGTAAATAACTACCGAGGTGTTCATAAAACCCCGGCCCTAGCCAAACTTCTGGAAAAGATCATTTTTAATCAAATTCTCGATTTTTGTGTAGAAAATAAAATATTAAGTGCCTCACAGCATGGATTTCTACCTGGAAGATCATGCGAAACCTGCCACTTAGCATTCCTTAACCTGGTTACGTCACTTCGTAATAAACAGCAATCAGTCATCGTGATTTACTTTGACCTTAGTAAAGCTTTTGACAAGGTGCCTCATAGGCGCCTTTTAGTGAAACTGGAAGCCCTAGGCATCAGGCCTCCCCTCCTCCATTTCATTGCCTCCTACCTGTCTAACCGCAGCCAGAAGGTCTTAGTAGGCAATAGCTACTCGATGCCTCAGCCGATAACGAGTGGTGTATTACAAGGCACGGTTTTAGGTCCCCTCCTTTTCATTCTTTACATAAATGAAATTTCAACAGTGCTAAATAATTCGGAAAATTTCATATATGCTGATGACCTTAAGTGTATTTACTCATTTTCTAAGGACACGGCCAGTAGTTGTGTTGATAAAGTTAACGCAGACTTGCGTACTCTATCAAGTTGGAGCGCAACATGGCAGATGAAGTTTTCTCCATCAAAATGTAGTTTCTTGAGTTTTGGTCCCGCAAGGCTTCCTGGACCAATTATCTTCCAAAATAGTCCACTGTTAGAAAGATCTACGATAAAGGATTTGGGTCTTACTTACACGAATAAGCTTGCATTATCACCTCATGCAGATCGAATTTCTGCCAAGGCCGCACAGATATGTGGGTTTATATCGCATAACTTTTTCCTTCCAGAAATGAAGTTAAAACTATACCGCATGTTTGTTCTTCCTATACTAGAATACTGCTGCCCGCTTTTTGGTCTCATAACCCAGCATGACCGTAGTAAGATTGAAAAAGTTCAGCGAGTTTTCACTCGTAAAATATTTTCTGTTTCTGGGTCTGGTATGTGTTATACAGATAGATGTCAATTAGCAAACATGAAATTTCTTTGGATAAGAAGACTCGAAGCTGGTCTATGCTTTCTGTTTCGCGTTAACAATAGTCCTAATCTCCCACAAATTAACGCTCTCCTTCCAGTTGACCGACCTTACGCCACTCGTAACTCTTCCATGATAATTTTACCACCCCGTAGCTCCACATTTAACCGTTCTCGCTTTTTTACCTCCAAATATGCTTTTATTTGGAACAACCTTCCTCTCGATATTAGACAGTCTTCTACACTGTCGATTTTTAAAGGCAAATTATATAAGCATTTAAATTTAGAGGAAATAAAGTCGTTACTGTCTGTTTCCTTTCCAAACACGCAAGTTGTAGATTTTGAAAAGGGTCCTCCTGGCATTTGAAGCTCTTCCCAGGATACTAAAATGGTTTCTAAATATGTTAGCATTTCCCTCTGCAGAGTCAAGCATCACTTCCAAGGGCTGCGAATTCTTCTCCGTTTTTGCAATCTTCGTTGTGGTCTTCGCGATTGGCTCTGGAATCTGGTGGGTCGCAACTCGATGACGTTGCCTTGACTTCTACTGCCTTCTCCTGCCTTCCGGATGACCCCTTCCTAACTCAACGATATATTATTTTTTCCCATGACCATAAACGTCCCGAACCCTCAACATCAGGTCCCAAACTAACCACATCAAACCCTTTTACCTATTAAGGCAGTTTTTTCTCCTAAAGTTTTTTTTGAACTCGGTGGCCCGCTGAACTCATCCACCGATCTAGGAGTTTTTTTTACTGCCGATGACAATTATTTATAAGAGTTCGCTGCTTATCATTATTATTTTTATTTTCACGATAGCACTAAGTTTGTAACGACAGGGCCCCTTGGGCCTTAAATATACAAATTATTATTATTATTATTATTATTATTATTATTATTAGAGTTGCCAGATGAGTTGGGCTTTGCCGGTATCACCCACTGAAGAGGATGAGGGCAGTATTTCTTCTAAGGAGGAGGGTTCGAGGGCAATGGCCGCCATAACGGTCTTTCACAGAAGGTCGAAGTTAACGTCCGGGCTGGGTGGGGGCGACGAGCTAGGGTGTGGGGGGTCGTGGTCTTGGTCAAGGACTATGCGACGGTCATGGGCATAAATAACACAGTTATGGTGGGTCAGGAAATCTAGCCCTAATACTACTGGCCAGGGACTGGAAGGGGTAACTAAAAATTATGTGAAAGACGAGAATCGCAAAAAAAGAAAGTTAGGGAAATGGAGCCTACGATCGGCATCTGGCTGCCGTTAGCGGCCTGTATAGGGCGAGGGCGAGAGAGAGGGGGTCTATGCACTGATAGAAGTGTTGGGGGATGCTAACAGGAAAAATAAGCGAAACATTAGCTCCAGTGTCGATTAGGGCATAAAGGCTATAATTTTCGATAAAAATGGGAACTTAAATGGTGAAATGAAGGGGCTATCTACAAAAGGGCAAGGAATGTTTGAAGTAGAACGTTGATTGTGGCCACATTGTCGAGCGTCCGGCCCGTAGGCGCGCATTAGCGACAGCCGGGGTTGAAGTCTGGGTAGCGGACGGGTGAGGGTGGTCTCGAATGACGGAAGGGGCATGGACGTTGAAAGGCTGTTGGCTGGGGGGTAGGGCGTGTCGTCGGGCAAACGGGAGTAGTTGGGCTGTGTACGGCTGGCTGAGGGAATGAGGTTGCCGAGCATGGCCGGTGGATTGATCGACACGATTCGTAAAAACGGCAGAAGTCGAGGGCATCTTGAAGGGAAGAGGGGCGATGTGTGATAAGCACCTCGGAAATCTTGTTGTCAAAAAGTCCAGTCATAAATCAGTGTAAAACTTGGCTTCGTTGTTAAGGGACAGGGTTGGAGGGAAAAGCAAAGGGCAGCTAATCTGTTTAGCTCGGCTGTAAAATCGTCAAATGTTTGATTAGGTTTTTGCCGAAGGGTGGTAAATTGTTCCAAGGACAAAACCCGTGTGGATATAGGAGGCGAACATGTTCGTTAGGAGTTGGCGGGCGCAAAGAAAAAGGGTGGGGGTTTTAACCCCGGCGGCCATTAGAAGTCTGCAAACTGTAGGGGATAGAAAGTGTTAAAGGAAAGCTGTTTGCTGGTTGGTAGGGACCGTCGTACAGAAAATGTCGAGTTCGTCCAACCATTCCTTCAAGTCTGTGCCAACCTCGAAGGTTTACGGGGCCAGCAGTGGGGAGGGTGTGGGCTGGACGAAGAGGGATGGAAGGGTGTATAAGGGAGGGTTGAATTGGGCGGTGGTCGGACAATACAGGGGAAGGGCGTCACCGCCTGCCACCATTGTAGCGTCCGAGCTGACCGAAGGCGGGCGATTTAATGTATAGTCCTTGGGAGGATTAACTGCTGGGGTTGATTGTATCGCAATGGGACGATATGAGTCCAATAAAGCATGGGTTTGGGTAAAGCCGATTGAAAAGGAAGGGTCTTACGAAGAAACATCAGATCGTGAACTCTCTGGCAGAGAGGTATTATGAAATAAAGGGGTAGATTCCCAAGCTTCATCAAGCAAACGGGCAAATCCTGGTCCACTGAATCCATCAGACATATCGTGGTGATTCTTGTAGTAAAAGTTGGGTAGTAATGGGAAAACTGGTTTATTGTCAGAATTGTAACAGTATCGAAAAGGGATGTGCAACGAAACAAGTAGTGGTAATTTAATGAGTAACGTGTAACACAAATAGTCTCTCAGTATACTGTAAGAACGTGAAAAAGGTAAAAAACTAGAAAAATGTATAAATGTCATGCAGAAAAATACGGTGGATTATAACACCAAAACAGAGAGTTTGAGAAATAAAATCGAATTTGACTTATCCGAGTCTAAGATGGCGCCGCTACTGCACGATGAGCTCTGAAAGACCGAATTGAGCGGGGGCTAGTTCAATAAAACACACACTGCTCAGTTAGGGTCGCTACAATTGCAAAAAAGTGAAAATATTTAACAGGAGCATTTTATTGTTTCTTCGCTGCATTTTAACTATTTGAAAAGTTAATTTGTTAGGCAAAGTATACTTTTCGGCAAATCATCTTCAGGGCCATAACATTGCAAAATAGAAAATTTGAGCAGGTACAAAAATCAATTATTTCAGGGTTATGCGCCTATTGGTCATTGCGGATTTTTCAGTCTGCGCCAATGGTTGGCATGTTGGTTGGGCGACCGCTACTTTTAGATGGGGGTGATATGAAATCGCCTTCTGGCGTCAGTTTCGGCCACGGGAGGGTCAGGGCTTGTGTAAGTGTCTTCTGACAGCACAGTACTGGATTCAATAGGCGTATAGCCACTGCTTCTGCTGTTGCCAGCACCCGTTGGCGTAGGCCTTTGGAGAGGTTGGTTGGAGTCCGGTTGACAACCTGAAAGGCTTCACTAGTATCGACTCGGTGGTTTGTATCAACCAGGTGGGCAAGGATGGAACTCGAGATCGATTAAGTTTCGCCTTTACTCAACCAGGCCGGTACGTGTTCACGTACTCTCTTTTCCAGTCGCCTCGTTGTCCGGCCGATGTAACCCGCTTTACAGGAGCAAGAAAAGGAGTGAATACACATGGATGTGGCCTTCAACGGGAGCCTGTCTTTACCTTATAATCGTAAGAGTAGAGAGTTCGTGAAAA
The DNA here is from genome assembly GCA_036362985.1 of Ligula intestinalis. Classification (NCBI taxonomy): domain Eukaryota; kingdom Metazoa; phylum Platyhelminthes; class Cestoda; order Diphyllobothriidea; family Diphyllobothriidae; genus Ligula; species Ligula intestinalis. The sequence goes on from JAYGXS010000003.1 coordinate 40,780,799, forward strand.
ATACACGTAAGTTTGCCGCTGGGAAAGTGTTTGTGATAGCAGTCTTCAGTCGTCGCTTTACCAGTTCGCTAGCTGCGTCTACTAAGAAAGGTAGTCTTATGAATATGTCATTCTTTTCTTCTTTTCATCAAACTACCTTTCTTAGGAGATTTCATATAACCCCCATCCAAAAGTATCGGTCGCCCAACCAACATGCCGACCATTGGCGCAGGCTGAAAAGTCCGCAATGGCCAATAGGCGCATAACCCTGAAATTATTGATTTTTGTACCTGTTCAAATTTTCTAGTTTGCAATGTTATGGCCCTGAAGATGATTTGCCGAAAAGTATACTTTGCCAAAAAAATTAACTTTTCAAGTTAAAAAATGGGAATATTCAACGAAATTTTAACTATTGCAACAGTGGCTGAATTGAGAGAACCTACCGAACACTAATACACTCGAATACCAAGGGCATTGTTTCATGGTATGTGCGATCCCATTGCTTCGCGTTGCCAGCAGTGTCATGATCAAAATGAACGTCAGTTTGAGCACATTCAGTGACAGAAACAACAAAATTGTACTTTTAAATATCTCTAAATTCATTTTATAATAAAATTATGATAAACACCAGCATTGTGACTATATATTAAATAACTAAGAAAGAGAAAGCTATTAAATATTGTAGCGGCTAAGCCTACAAAATGTATAAAAACGTATGAGAAATGACGCAGCGAAAAACTTCCAAGTGTAGAGCTAACTTGCGGTAACTAATCTACCGCACTAAGCTAGTGGAAAAAGGTGGAAAACTGTCTAAAAATGACAATGAAAAAGGTGAACGATACGACTCACTAGATCCTCAACGATCCTTGATAGCAGTAGCCAGGAAATTGACTTGCCAAAGGATAGATTCGTAAACGTTGGGATCTTCGTTCGTCAATCCGAAGTCAGGAGAGTCGCAAGGACTCTCGCGTTTAAATCACCGTTAGTTGATCCTGAACCCGGGGATGATCACCAGAGAATGTTGTTGAAGGGCGAAGAGAAGAGAAACCGGTGAGGTTGGATGTTGAAAAAAATGCAAATGATTAAGCAGGAAATGCTCAGAACATGCTACGTGCACTAGTAGCCGTAAGTGTATTTCGGGTCATGCGGCGAAACCAAAATTTGTGATAAATTAAACAAAAACGTACAAGATGCAAGGAGATGTGAAAGGCTTACAACACGAATGCGCCCAAGTACCAAGGGCCTTGGTTCATGATGTGTGCGATTCCATTGCTTCGCGTTGTCAGCAGTGTCTGGATCAAAATTGACATCAGTTTGAGAACATGCAGTGAACAACAATTACATGATATTTGTAAATATTTTTACATTTTTAAAATACTTAACTTTTACCTTCATTTTCCCCAGAAGAGGAAGAAGAAGTGGAGGCGATTCCTGGGACCTGGTTATAATTAAGCTGACGTTTCGGAAACTCTCTCGTCTCCATCGTCAGAGCCATGTCCGTTTCCTGCCGTTTGTCTTGAGAGAATGCGTCCTGTCTTAAGTCGGGTTTCATAACGGTGCCTCTTACGCGCGTTTAAATCGATTGGACCGATCGATTGGAGGTGGTTGTTTGAATTTCCCTCTTCCTCGCGGGCGCCTTCACGGGAATGAGTGCCACCTTTTTTACACGACTCCTGATAATTAAGACTTTCTTCCTTCGTGGGTTTATGGTCGTTTGCGTCTTTTTCGCCTTTGCGGGCGCACCCACGAGCAATTGTGCCATATCGTTTAGGAGATCCTTGTTCGTTGACATGTTCCTCCTTTGTGGGCGTCGGCCGTCTGTCCTGTTTGCCTTCTTTTGCCTGGCCTGTTGCCCCGTTTCGGGCGGAGGTGAGCCCTGCGCGGAGCGTTTGGTAGGCCAGATGAAGGTCCATGGCTCTGTTAGTGTGCCATTGGAGGACCAACTTTCCAATAGTAATCTGGCCATCTTGTCATTGGCTAGGCCTACTATTCTTGCTTTTTCAAAGGCGAAGGTGTGGTTCTCCTGCTGTACATGCTCATAGACCATAGACAGTTCATTCTTGTATTTGATTGCGAGCTGATGCTCATGCAATCTTGTGCCCAGGCGCCTGCCCGTTTCACCAACATACCTTGCATTGCAATTTTGGCATGGTAAGCTGTAGACCACTGACGATTGTTCTGTCAATGGAAGCGGGTCTTTGGGCTTCATCACTTGCTGTACGATAATGGATTCAGGTCTATGGGCCATACCAATCCCAAAAGGTTTGAGGATTCGCGCAGTCGCCTCTGAAACGTTTTTGATGTAGGGGATTGCGAGCCAAAATTTGGGGTCTTCTCCTTTTGACCGCTCAGGGTGCGGCTTCTTGAGGCATCTGCGTATGAAGGACTTCGGATGACCGTTGGCTTGAAATAGTGTATACAAGTACGCAATCTACTCCTTTCTCCCTTTGTCGTCGCTGCAGTGTGTCTGAACGCGTTGGAAGAGGGTCCTAACACAACTGCGTTTATGACCAACAGGGTGATTGCTTCTGAAGGGGAGAATGCGCATCATGTTAGTTGCCTTGCGGTAGACCGTTTTCCTTATCTTCCCGTTTTCCGACCTTGTCACTTGTACGTCGAGGAAGGGTAACTGATTTTTGGCCTCTTCTTCCATAGTGAACTGGATGTTGGGAAAGATAGAATTCAACAGCTCCTTAAAAGCCTGCACTTTTCTCCTTTTGATGATAACAAACGTGTCGTCCACGTATCTGGCCCAGAATTCCGGGGGAGAAGAGCTGAAGACCAGTTGCTCGAGCCGCTGTAAAATAGCCTCGGCAACAAGGCCAGACAGGAGCGAGCCCATTGGTGTCCCCTTCTTTTGTTCGTAGATCTGGCTATTAAACGTGAAGAAAGTTTTTAGACACAGTTCCAGGAGCTCGATTATATGAACTCGCTTGAGCTTTTGGTCTGTTTCATCGTATTTCTCTTGGAGAAGACTGTCAATCGTGTCGATAGCCAGAGCGGGTGGAATAGAGGTGAACAAGGAGGTCACGGCAAACGACACCATCACTTCGTCTGCCTCCACTTCCAGATGTTGGATGCGGGTCAAAAATTCTTTAGCAGACTTTACGGTCCATTGTGAATCTTTGGTTAGGAAGCACAGTCGCTGGTACAGCCACTTCGATAGCCCAAAAGTTGGGGAGCCATGGACCTTCATCCGGCCTACCAAGCGCTCCGCGCAGGGCTCACCTCCGCCCGAAACGGGGCAACAGGCCAGGCAAAAGAAGGCAAACAGGACAGACGGCCGACGCCCACAAAGGAGGAACATGTCAACGAACAAGGATCTCCTAAACAATATGGCACAATTGCTCGTGGGTGCGCCCGCAAAGGCGAAAAAGACGCAAACGACCATAAACCCACGAAGGAAGAAAGTCTTAATTATCAGGAGTCGTGTAAAAAAGGTGGCACTCATTCCCATGAAGGCGCCCGCGAGGAAGAGGGAAATTCAAACAACCACCTCCAATCGATCGGTCCAATCGATTTAAACGCGCGTAAGAGGCACCGTTATGAAACCCGACTTAAGACAGGACGCATTCTCTCAAGACAAACGGCAGGAAACGGACATGGCTCTGACGATGGAGACGAGAGAGTTTCCAAAACGTCAGCTTAATTATAACCAGGTCCCAGGAATCGCCTCCACTTCTTCTTCCTCTTCTGGGGAAAATGAAGGTAAAATTATCTCTGGACCGCGAATATTTTTGCATATTAATACTTAGCTTATAATTAACACCAAGTTTACAATAAGTTAAAGTGTGCACACATTTATTTAGGACACCCAGTATATACAGTAAATATACATTGACGGTGAAGGCATTCGTTGGTGAAGAAAACTTTATTTGCGTGAATTTTCGAGACTGGAGCCCCAGTTTGTCATCAGACGCAGAGAAAATGGAATGTGCCAAAAACAGTTAGCAGTTAACATCGAGAGTTCATGAGAAAGTCCGTGGGGTAGATGCGTAAGGTCGATGTTGGTTTATGAGCTACCTGAATTTGGTGCTTCCTTAGGTGTCTGTCAACGATTTCAGACAGTTTTTTTATGAAGTTGGTTTGGCAGATTTGCTTAATTTGAGTTGACCTGAGTGTGAAAAACTCTAGGCGTTTGGCGGGATTTTAACCCGCGCATCAAAGAAAGCCTTTGCCGGAGACTACTGCTCTACCGCTAAGCTACAAACGCCCACTTAACACCATGAGTTTAATCACACTTGGATCGATATTACCCACTCAACTTTTCGCTCATATGGAATCCACCAATACGGGAGCAAGTTGACTGCCCAAGCAGGATTTCCTAAGCAATCATCTAGAATCTACCAGAATGACTACTAGGCTGACTTAATTATTAAGTTGGTTTGGCAGATTTGCTTAATATGACCCGCCAAACGCCTAGAGTTTTTCACACTCGGGTCAACTCAAATTAAGCAAATCTGTCAAACCATTTTAATAATCAAGTCAGCCTGGCAGTCATTCTGGTGTATTCTAGATGATTGCTTAGGAAATCCTGCTTGGGCAGTCAACTTGCTCCCGTATTGGTGGATTCCATATGAGCGAAAAGTTGAGCGGGTAATATCGATCCAAGTGTGATTAAGCTCATGGTGTTAAGCGGGCGTTTGTAGCTTAGCGGTAGAGCATTAGCCTTCGGCAAAGGCTTTCTCTGATACGCGGGTTTCAAATCCCGCCAGACAGGTTTTCGATGCAAGGAAGGCTTCGCCGAGTATACGGCTTGGGTGTTTGATTGCTGCGGCTCGAGTCTTTTTTATTTGATCCTTGCTGTTTCATGCATCGGTGCATGAGTTTTATACGGCAGCCATTTTGTGAACATAAGTCGAGCAAGTAATTAATTTCGCTCTGGTAAGATTTTTTGTCTTACCAATGCTTTTTACCCGATTTAGTAGACTGTTGAGTGTACTACCTTTATGAGAGATAGGGTAGTTGTTCCTATAGTTTGCGATGACTTCCGTATACGTTTCTTTGCGGTAGGCAGTCATCTTTACTGACCCATCCGATTGTTGTTTTACAAGGACATTGAGGAAAGGGAGGTTGGTTTTGGCTTCCCTTTCGAGCGTGAACTTAATTTTCGGAAGCGTGGCGTAGAGTATGTTGTGTAAGTTTTACAGTTGATCCTTCCTCACGATAATGAAGGTGTCATCAACATATTGCAGGCAATCTTAACTACTTCAATCCTACACGACGGATGTCCTTACAACTGCCTTACTTGAACTTTCAGACTTATGCTTAGAGACCTACTTTTCAGTTGACAACAAATATTATCATCAGCTAAAAGGAGCTCCTATGGGGTCACCTATTTCAGGCTTTTTTGCTGATGAGACAATGCAGAGACTCGAGGTCATAGCGCTTCCGTTAGTCAACCCTAATTTCTCGCTGCGATATGCTGATGATACCTTCGTTATCATGCAAAAGGATCAACTTCCAATACAAGCGAGCATGCGAGTCCCAGGAAGTTATTGTAGAGAAGACGAATCGGTCGCTGGGACAATACTTTTATTTGCCTGCCGTTTTGAGATCCTTCGCGGATTCGTTTTCAGGGACATAATCAGAGAGCAGTAGTCGATACAAATAGCGTATGCACAAGAGTTTGCAGTATTTATAGGGACAGTCATTACTGCAGGCAAAAAACGGAAATTAATCATAACTGCCTTCTTGCGTGTAGATGGTCTGTTGAACGGCCTGCGGGCTCTGACCTGCTGACCTCTGGTAAGCTGGTTAGTAGCCGATTGCTGGATCAGGAGTCCCCACCAGAGTCCAACCTGTATGTAGTTGGGAAACAAAGAAACGCCGCGACCTCAGCCGGCTTGAGCCAGAGGTCAAAGGGGTTGAGGTGGGTGCCTGGCTGGGAACTGCGGACGAACAGATGCCGACATTCCTGTGGAGAAACGACGCAGTCAGGACAGCAGTCGGGTGTGGACGAGTCGAGCTGCTTATTGGTTCTGGCGAAGAACTGTTGAATAGTCACTGCGTAGTTGAGCCGGAGTACAGCGAGTGACCCTCGGAAGTGGTTGTTCTGAGACTGCAATCGGAGGTGGATAGCCGCCTAACAGGACCGTGGGGTGATAACCTCATTTTTCTCGACAACGGCTATCTGGTGAAGACGCTGGAAGCTTGTCTTGGCGGTAGAGCCATCAACGAGTAGATCCGAGAGAGGTGAGGCTAAATCTTCCTTGTGGAGAGCTCAAATAGAGGACCAAACGTTGCGGCTGCGCTCAGGAGCGTGGCAACGATGGTAATTAGAATGTTCAAGTTGCGAAAAGGTCCACCGGAACTGCTAGTCTAATAATGTGTTGCGAGGGACAACTGACAGGACAGAAGTCTCTGCATGAAGGTGATTGATAGGCGACATTTTAAAGCAGCCTGTGATCGTGCGAAGGGCAGCGTTTCTTACTGACTGAAGGCGGCGATGGCTTGAAGTACGGACTGTGGGAGACCAGATGGGTGCCGCATAGTTGAGATGCGGCTCGGCCAGCGCAGTCCCAGGATGTGCACACAAGAGCCTTGAGGACCTTGGTGCAGCGGCTCAATTAACTTGCGGCCTCCCTCGCATGGTCCACAAACGTGAACAGAGCATCGAAACGGACACCAAGGAGCTTCGGCGGTAAAGAGTTACCACTGACGGTGATGGGCGGGTGGTGATTGAACTCCTTCGTGTCAAGTGTGAAAAAAGTGACGGACGACTTGGCTGCCAAGATCGTCAACTCGCGCTCATTTAAAAAGTTCTTCATATCGGGCATAGACTCCGAGAGGACCTGCGCAGCCTGATCAATGTGATGGTGCTGGCAGAGGAACGTGACATCATCAATTTCACTGGTGTCGGAGGGCGTGGGAGGTCCCGCATGTAGATGTAGAGGGAACCACAGCAGATGCGTCTCCGTAGTGCTCCCACCCGCCCACACGGTGGCAAAGGTCTGCTATACCCATCTTGTTACGTTGGATTTCTGCTGACCTTACATCACGCGTGGTGGACTCGGGCGTGAGGATTGTTCGGCCATCTGGCCCTGCGGTGTTGGCGTAGGATGACGCGGTGGCATGTACGTTCCCCAAGTGGCGACTTGCTTTGGCCAAATTGAGTCTCAGCACCGAATATGGATTGGGCAAATCGTTGCACTCGTTAAAGGATTTGGGGCCCGTGAGCCATGACTCAAGTAATTATCGGCACACCCGATTGTCACCTCTCGCAAGAATTTTGGCCTCATCAATTTGAATGTGTGGCCGGGCCTCGTCGAATAAGCCGCAACATGAGAATGGACATCATTTTGCCACACTGCTGCTGCGTGTCCGTCAATTTGCATTTTGAGAAACGTACCAGTTTCTCCGACATAGTTGCTTTTTCCGCAACTGCACCAGATTCGGTAGACGACTCCAGATTTTTTCCGTAGCAGTGGGTCTTTTGGTTTCATTAGCTAACGCCTTATGGTGCCTCCGGCCTGCGTGCGATTCTAACTCCAATTGGTGCGAGAAGGTAGCCGACGGCCTCTGAAACGCTTTTGAGGTACGGGATCACTCGCCAAATTTTGGGTTCAGTGCGACTTTGTTGGCCATCTTGTTTGCGCAAGCACCGGTTGACAAAGTTGCGTGGGTAGCCATTTTCTGTGAACACCCGTCAAAGGTTTTCTACCTCGGCAACTTTATCTTCTTGTCCGCTGCAATGCATCTCAACACGCCGATAGAGCGTCATTATGCAACTGCGTTTGTAGCTAATCGGATGTTGGCTGTTATAATTCAGTATTTGAATCGTGTTTGTCGCTTTCCTGAATACTTTAGTCTTTTGGCCACCACAATATTTGTGATAGACAAGGGCATCAAGGAATGCCGACTAGTTGTTCTTTTCCTCCTCCATCGTAAATTAGATGTCCAGGAAGACGTTGTTGAGACTTTTTTTGAACGTGAGCACCCGATCCCGTTCGATGACGACAAAGGTGTCATCTACATACAGCGCCCAGAATTTCGGTTTGTGGTGTTGGAAGACCAGCGACTCCAGCCGTTTTATGACCACCTCGGCCATGAGTCCCGAAATCGGTGAACCCATTGGTATCCCTGTGGCGGTCCCCGACTATTTGCGACCTCTAACATTCTCGCCTCCTTTTTCCTTGATAATCTCCGGACATCGAATGCACTGACAACACCGGAAGATTTTTATCCTCGTGTACACCAGGATTCAGATTGTAACTGTTTTCTGTAATATCTTACATATCTTTGAAAGTTTGGTGTTTTCTATTACCGTAGCAGTTTATATTGGGTTTCGCTCTATACCGATAGTCAGACAAGTGTTTGAACCACATTGGTGACTTTTCCGACATTACACGATTTTCTTTTTAACCTTCTGATACACATTTACCTTTTTGGGCTCTCAAAATATTTTATTTTGTCCTCCTTAAGACCAAGCCAACAGTTTCTTTACCGAAGTTGTGGCAGCAAGCGCCAGAGCTTTATTTTTTTGCACTGAAGCGTCTTCTCTCTCCGCTAAGATCGCAGAAGAGACTAAGAAATTTTACAAGCTGATAGAGGCTCTTCCTCCCTCTATCTTAGCTCACGTTCAGACACTTTTGAGAAATCCTCAATCGGAAAACCCTTATACTAAATGAAAGCCTGAAATTTTACGGCTCACCACTGTTTCTGACCGATAGCGTTACCATGCTCTGGCAAAAGAAGAGGATTTAGCGGATCGTAGGCCATCCGTTTTTCTAAATCGGATGCGTTCATTTCAGGGCGAGATGACGATTGATTCAAAAATTTTCAGCGAAATGTTTTTGGAGCGCCTGCCCTCCTCTATTCAAACTATTTTGGCTGCTGGGTCAGACGATTGCGATGTTGCGAAACTCGCTACCATGGCTGATAAGATCATGGAGGTTGAACGTTTCTCCTCCGTATCTATAGCTCAAGTATCAGAGCCTGTGGCTACCTCCAGCTCGGATTTATCTGACCTCAAGGCACAAGTTGCTCAACTGGTAGCGACTACCGCCACTATGCAACTGCGCAACTGTCCTCCTCAATCCCGGCATTCTGGCAGCCGCGACCGGACTCGTTCGACCAGTCTCAACCGCCATAGCTCCTGCTACCGCTCGAAAATGGCTAACCTTTGTTGGTACCATGCCAATTGGGGCCCTATAGCAAAGAACTACATTCCACTTTGTTCTTTTAAGTCATCATCAGATTACCCCTCTGTCGGAGATTAAACGCGATCGAGCTCTCTGGCAACACTTCGGGTCGTACTCGCCACTACAACTAATCTCCGGGGACATCCCTTCAAACTGAATGTGCCCCAAGGACGATTGGATGTGAGGAAGTATTTTTTCTCTAATCGGGTCGTGGACGCGTGAAATAAACTTCCCGAGGCGATTTTTATGTCCCAATCTGTGGAAACATTCAAACACCGACATGATATACGCATGCCACAGCACTCTGTGAACTATGTGACAAAATAACCTTGAAATACCACTGCACCATGTGACGGTATATATTTTCCTGAATGAAAACTTGTTAAAATTGTTCATAATTCTTGAGATTTTGATGTGACAAATAGGGAGTTCAAAGGTGCAAGCCTATTTTTTCCTCAAATATACTGACTGACTGATTTTAAGTTTGCGACGGCAAAAGTAGCAGATGTTTCTTAATTGAAACAGGTGTCCAGTTGAGCGTTATCCCGCCTTCACCAGCGAACCGTCGTTACCCTTATCCTAGTTTTGTGTTCCAGGCTGTTAACTCTTTCCCTATTACAACTTTTGGACTCCATTTACGTTCCCCTGACATTGGTCTTCGACGACTCTTTCCTGGGATATTTGTGGTTGCGGATGTTTCGACAGCTATCCTTGGGGCAGACTTTCTCTGGGCTTTTGTTCTTATTGTCGACTGCCGTCGTCCCCGTTTACTTGACGAGACTACGAAGTTTACCTCCCAGGTATTCGTTCATCTGAAGTCTCCCGCAAACTTTCCGTCTTTGACCCTGATCCTGGTAGTCCATTTCGCCAACTTCTTGCGAGATATCCTGTTCTAACGTGTTTAACTTATAGTATTTCTACACCACCGCATGATGTTGTCCATCATATCTGAGCCACAGGTCCTCCTGTTTTCTCTCGCCCTCGCCGCCTGGTGCCTGCAAGACGTACTGCTGCCAAGGCCGAAATTGAACACATGCTTCAGATGGGCATTGTCCGCCAATCTGGCAGTCTATTGGCCTCATCCCTTCATATGGTACCTAAGGCTGATTCTGGTGCCTGGCGTCCTTGTTGAGACTACCGGGCCTTAAACAATGTTACCATCACAGACCGCTATCCTGCTCTGCATCTTCAAGACTTTGCCGGTGCAATAAACGGCACATCTAAGTTCTCAAAGATCGACTTAAAGATTAATTAATCATTATTAATTATTAAAGATCGACCTGGTCCGCGCGTTTCATCAGATTCCCATAGCCCCAAAGGACATCTCCAAGACAGGCGTCACTATCCCATTTGGCATCTTTGAGTTTTTACGAATGCCGTTTGAACTTCGCAACGCCTCCCTAACTTTCCAGAGGTTTGTTGATAGGTTACTCCGTGGCCTGCCCTTCGTATATGCCTATATTGACGAACTTTTGGTTGCCAACTCTACCGCTGAAGACCACTGTGTTTGACCATCTTTAACAATTTCCCGTTGTCCTTTACCCGTGTAAGTGTGTCTTTGGCGTTCCCTCTCTCGAGTTTCTTGGACACTTCGTCGATATCAACGGCATCCATTCTCTCCCTTCTAAGTTTGCGGCCATTAGAAATTTTCCACCTCCTTCTTCAAAGCGTCAGCTTCAGCGAATTTTAGGCACGGTGGCTTTTAACCGCTGGTTACTTCCGAACTGTGCTGACACTATTTTGCCACTCACAAACCTCCTTTAAGGTCCCAAAGGTTCGTTCAAGCTATCTGCAGATACCCTTGCAGCTTTCGACAAGGTAAAGGTTGCCCTATCCGATGCCGTCCTTTTGATGCACTCAGTCCCTGATGCTCTCATCTCAGTCATGGTTGATGCTTCCAATGTTGCAGTCGGCATGGTTCTCCAGCAGTATCTTGCAGGTCAGACCCAACCTGTAGCTTTCTTCTCTACGAAGTTTAAACCTGTCGAATCGCGCTACAGCACATTTGGAAGGGAGCTCCTTGCTGTCTACCTCACCGTGAAAGACTTCCAGCACGCGCTCGAAGGCAGAGAATTCATTTTTTCTCTGACCGCAAGCCACTTTCTTTTGCCTTTAAGTCACAATCACAAAAGTTGAATCCCTGGGAAATTCGCCAGTTAGGCTATATTTCTCAGTTCAGCTCAGAAATCCGCCATATCGGTGGGTCACGCAATGAGGTGGCTGATGTACTGTCCAGGCCCTCTATTGCTCATTTGCAACCTACTCTTGGGATTGACTTCGCTAAGATGGCTGCAAAACAATGCCGTGTTGCTTCACCCTGTGACGAGGATGGTTCTGGACTCCAACTTCAGGAGTTGTCGCTGACGACTGGCAACGACACCATTCCTTGTGACGTTTCTACCGTCACCCATCGCCCCTTTGTGCCGCCGTTCCTTCTACTTAATGTCTTCTCCTTCCTGCATGAACCTTCCCACCCTGGGAGTCTAGCCACTGACAAGCTGCTTTCCCGCCACTTTGTCTGGCCCGAGATGCGTAATGACCTGAAGACTTGGACTCGGGCTTTTCTTACTTGTCAACGAAGTTAAGTCCACCGGCACAATAAGGCATCCATCGGAACCTCCCCCAGCCCCAATGCAAGGTTCCGCCATGTTCATCTTGACCTTGTAGGCCCCCTGCCTCTGTCCAATGGCTGCTCCTACATCCTCACTTGTGTGGATCAATACACTCGGTGGCCCGAAGCGATCCCAATTCCCGATATGTCGGCTCCAACTGTAGTCAGGACCTTCCTTAGTCATTGGTTTGCCATTTTTGGTGCTCCCTCTACCATCACGACTAAGCGCAGTTTTATTTGTTACTAGTCCAGACTCCTCTCTACTTTTTATGCTGTACTCGCACCTGCACTACAGCCTATCACCCGGCTGTCGACGGAATGGTGGAACGCTTCCACAGGACCTTTAAATCCTCCCTCTGCGCCGCAGTCGATCCAGAGAACTGGACGGACCATCTCCCCCTGGTCTTGTTGGGCATTCGTTCCGTCCTCAAGCCGGACCTTGACTGTTCCGCCGCTTAACTTGTGTTTGGCGCCCCTGTCCAAATTCCCGGCAAGATGATTTTGCCATCCCTTCCAGGTGCGGTCGGGGATCATGCGAAGCTCCTGCATCGCCTCCGGCAGTTTCTGCTGACGCCGTTCCCGGTTCCACCTAGACCTGCTGTCTCCCAGTCATACCTCGAAAAAGATTTGGCCACAGGCAATCACGCTTTTTACGATATGATCGAATTCGCAGACCACTGGAACCGGGTTGTCTCTCACGGGGAGAAGACCTTCCGCATCCTTCGCGGAACACGAGAGAAGGTCGTGAGCGTGGATCACCTCAAAGCCGCTGTACCGGACATTCCACCGGAGGAGCCCTTTGCTTCTACTTCCCCTGCTCCCCAATCCTCTTTTCCTCCTTCACGTTTGTTCCCTTTTCCATCATTTCCACTGCCGCCGACAGTTACTCCTCCCTCCGTCACCTCCAGCATTCCTGTCACAAGCCACTCTTGCCAAGCGCCTCCTGCACACATTACCCGCGGTGGATGCCACGTTCACATTCCTGACCAGCTTGTGCCTCATCATTTTTAGACTTTTATATTTTTACTTCGGAATCGTTTATTTACGCCGCCTTCGGTTTAGCCGGGGGCACTGTGGCGGTCCCTGACTAGTTGTGACCTTTAGCATTCTTGCCCCCTTTTTCCTCGATTATCTCTGGACTTCGAATACACTGACAGTTTGGTTTTTTTTATTACCGTAACAGTTTATATTGGGTTCCACTCTATACCGATAGTCAGATAGTCTGTGTTCTTTTCATCTGTCCTTCTAGTCTCCTTTGTTGTCTTCGGCGTCGTCACTATCGGTGTAATCTTGCCTTCCACCCTTGGTACCATCTTTTGATCAGGCAGTTGGTGGGGCACCTGATGCGGCCACTCGAGCTTCTCGTTACCTGATGGCTCAGGTGATTGTGGTAAAGGTGGGAGTGGGGTTCACAAAGTGAGGGAGTCGGGGTAGGAGGCGTGTTCAAAGGGCGGTTGCTGCTTGGCTATCTGTCACCTGGTGAAGAGGTTGACGGATTTTGGTCGCCCGTCGGAGGAGTTTGCATCCCTCCGAAATAAGGCTGTCATCTTACTTAGCAGATTTTAAAGACAAATTACGTAAATTATTAACTGTGGCAGCTATAAAGTCTCTGCTATCCGTCTCCTTCCCAAACACACTACTTTTGGACTTTGAAAAAGGTCCTCCTGGTATTTGAGGTGGTTATACTTATATTACATTGTTTTCCATATATGTCTATTTCTTCCTCTATAGAGTGATATTTGCAACGGTGTTATCTCCCCTTCTCTATCTAATCATTATTGCCGTTCTCTGTTCCTCGTTTCACAACCTTGCCGATGGGCTTCATGGTCTCTAGTCATGCTTGTAGCGGTTCTGCCATTTTCGACAGCTCGTCGCTGGACTCCTCCGTCCACAAGGTCGCAACTCCGGCGTTTTGGTTATGACAATGCGATCTCTACCACATTCTCATCCCATCGACCCTGTTTTCCGCGATAACCTCCTCCGGTTTCACCTACCTGGTGGTTGATCATGAAGCCAGTCGGGCGGTGTTACAGTGGTGAACGACAGCCTCTGCTGCTATATGATTTCTCCAACGACAAGAAGCGTTTCCAACCCTCAGACGTTCTCATCAACAGTCATGTCTCATTGCACTACAATCAATCCTAGCAACTAACCTTGTAAATTTTATAGAAGCAGTTTTTCCTCCTACGTTTTTTTTCTTTAAGTGGGGGTCCGCTGAACTCTGCCCCCGCTTTAATGGTAGGAGTTTATTCCCTCCTTAGTTCGCCATGCGTTTTCGAGAGTGTTGACTTTTATTTTAAAATGACGATATGTTGGTGAATATTAATTTATTAGCCTTCCATACTAAATGCTCCCGCTGCCTATGTGGTTGCTCACGAAGGGCAGCACTTATCAACTTTGTATTCATTTTTCCACATCACTAAATTTAAAATGACGAGGCTCTCCAGGCCTAAAATATAAAATATATTTATTTATTGATCCGGTTTGTTTGAAGAGGACAGTTTCTGCAGACAACTTTGCTCTTCTGTGCCTAAGTACACAAAAAACAGAGTTTTTAATGCAGAGATTGAAAGCCCACATTTTTGGGAAAATGGTAGGTGCCGAGAATAATCGAAATCCAAGGTGCCTTGAACACTGCCTACTTTGTTTCATAAGGCTAAATCGTTGGGCAGTGCCAGTGTCGTATATAGTTTCTTTATTATATACTAATAAATTATTAGTATATAGTTCTGAAATTTATTGCACATTCAATATAAATTTAAAGACAGTTAAGATAACACACATTTGAGTGAGTTGTCGCAGGACACTGCGATACAGTTTTCTCCATAATTGCCATTAATTTTGTTGCCACTGCTCTGCATTTTTTATTGTAGAACTGCGCCTAGAAGTAACCAAATATTCTGAAAACTGTTCGGCCTAAATATAAAAGGTTAGCTCTTTCATTTATAACAGATGTATCCATTATTTTTAAGGAAAGCAACAAACTGGCCGAAATGTCCCATTCTGACCTTGACTCGATCTTCAAAAAAATAAAGTACACAGACATCGGACGACAAAATACATCAATAAAGCTGTTTTTCAAGAGATACCTTGATATAGAATTTTTAAATCAGTCTTAGACATATTAATTCGTGGCTTTTGCTGGGCACCTTTATTTTTCTCGGCAATGAGTTGACATATTTGGGTGGTTCTGAGACCATGACACACACAGACAGCTACATAAGAAAAAAATGTTTAGAAGCTCGTTATTTAGGTTAATGCTTTCAAGATATATCATATTTTGAAGGTTTTGGTAAGCACGTAGAATAAAATCATTATTTATCGTTAATCGACTAAATCCAGTGAAAATCGTAAAGCCTTTAATTAAAGGTTTAAGGCTTTCAATGAAAATCTGAACCTCTTCGTAATGGAAATATCAAAATAATTACAATAAATTTGGTGGAAGGCAAGTACTCTTTGTGTACAAAAAATGGCACGTTTAAATTGTACCGAACAATTCAATTAAAATTTATTAGTCACTGACCGGCATGTTCGTACGTGAGCTTACGAAATATAATAATAATAATAAAAATTTGTGTATTTAAGGCCCGAGGGCCCCTGTCGTTACAAACTTAGTGCTATCGTGAAAATAAAAATAATGATGATAAGCAGTGAACTCTTATAAAATAATTGTCATCGGCAGTAAAAAACTCCTAGATCGGTGGATGAGTTCAGCGGGCCACCGAGTTCAAAAAAACTTTAGGAGAAAAAACTGCTTTAATAGGTAAAAGGGTTTGATGTGGTTATTTTGGGACCTGATGTTGAGGGTTCGGGACGTTTATGGTCATGGGAAAAAATAATATATCGTTGAGTTAAGAAGGGGTCATCCGAAAGGCAGGAGAAGGCAGTAGAAGTCAACATCATCGAGTTGCGACCCACCAGATTCCAGAGCCAATCTCGAAGACCACAACGAAGGTTGCAAAAACGGAGAAGAATTCGCAGCCCTTGGAAGTGATGCTTGACTCTGCAGAGGGAAATGCTAAAATATTTAGATACCATTTTAGTATCCTGGGAAGAGCTTCAAATGCCAGGAGGACCCTTTTCAAAATCTACAACTTGCGTGTTTGGAAAGGAAACAGACAGTAACGACTTTATTTCTTCTAAATTTGAATGCTTATATAATTTGCCTTTAAAAATCGACAGTGTAGAAGACAGTCTAATATCAAGAGGAAGGTTGTTCCAAATAAAAGCATATTTGGAGGTAAAAAAGCGAGAACGGTTAGATGTGGAGCTACGAGGTGGTAAAATTATCATGGAAGAGTTACGAGTGGCGTAAGGTCGGTCTACGGGAAGGAGAGCGTTAATTTGTGGGAGATTAGGACTATTGTTAACGCGAAACAGAAAGCATAGACCAGCTTCGAGTCTTCTTATCCAAAGAAATTTAATGTTTGCTAATTGACATCTATCTGTATAACACAAACCAGACCCAGAAACAGAAAATATTTTACGAGTGAAAACTCGCTGAACTTTTTCAATCTTACTACGGTCATGCTGGGTTATGAGACCAAAAAGCGGGCAGCAGTATTCTAGTATAGGAAGAACAAACATGCGGTATAGTTTTAACTTCATTTCTGGAAGGAAAAAGTTATGCGATATAAACCCACATATCTGTGCGGCCTTGGCAGAAATTCGATCTGCATGAGGTGATAATGCAAGCTTATTCGTGTAAGTAAGACCCAAATCCTTTATCGTAGATCTTTCTAACAGTGGACTATTTTGGAAGATAATGGGCCAAGGAAGCCTTGCGAGACCAAAACTCAAGAAACTACATTCTGATGGAGAAAACTCCATTTGACATGTAGCGCTCCAAATTGAGAGAATACGCAAATCTGCGTTAACTTTATCAACACAAGTACTGGCCGTGTCCTTAGAAAATGAGTAAATACACTTAAGGTCATCAGCATAAATGAAATTTTCCGAATTATTTAGCACTGTTGAAATTTCATTTGTGTAAAGAATGAAAAGGAGGGGACCTAAAACCGTGCCTTGTAATACACCACTCGTGATCGACTGAAGCATCGAGTAGCTATTGCCTACTAAGACCTTCTGGCTGCGGTCAGACAGGTAAGAGGCAATGAAATCCAGGAGGGGAGGCCTGATGCCTAGGGCTTCCAGTTTCACTAAAAGGCGCCTATGAGGCACCTTGAGGCACTCCTGAGATATTCCAATAGGTCAAATCAAGCGAAAATGTGGTCGCTTTGGCCCAGCTTAACTCAAGCGATGCATACACGAAAGAAACAACTAGCAGTTCTTGTGAAAACATTTAAGAATACGTACTCAAAATCTGGGCTGTTCGGTAAAATAAATCAATAACATTGCACGTAATATGGAAGCATATGCATCCTAAAACTTTACAAAAGGATTATTTTCCAACGTAATCTTACTTGTGCTGCTTTATTTACTCGGTGGTTTTTGCATAAACAGGCTTCCTTTGCATGAAAACCTTCAGTATATCTAGTACGACCAATTTCCCTTTTTTTGGAATTTTAAACTTTGCTAAGCAAGCTGGTATTTCTATAAAACTTTATGTTCCTTCATTAGTCACAATATGCCCTATTATGAAAAACGACCATTACTTTATTGTTGTGAGACTTTGGAGGCCGCAGCTTGAGCTGCGTTTGAGAAAGAAGGAGTTCCTTGTAAAAATCCTTAGATTTCATGAGTAAGGTTACCTACTGTAATTGGCCCAACCTTGTACATACGCATTCACTTGCTCTAAATTATGCTGTACTTCGTTATCTCGAAGACTTCTACTTTTGTGCTCTTCTTGTTTTGTTCATTTATGGGGTTTACACAAGGCGTAATGTAGGCAGCGATATCGCACTTTTGGCCATATTTACAACAGATATCGCCGCAGCCGAGGTAATGGCACGGACAGCGCGCAGGGCTGCGGATGGCCGACGGATAATTGAAAGCGTAAGTCGTGCAAACCGTTAATAGCAGTGGTGTTAGATGCTGAGGCGCATGCGAACACTGGCTGTAGCGGCGAATGCACGGACCGTGCGCAGGGCCGAAGGTGACCGAAGGTAGCTTGTAAGGCGCCAGTTGATATGAAAAGGTGAAAGAAGATCAGGGCGTTGGAGTCACGGTACGACTAAACTTCGATCTTTGCTTCATACGCATGAACGAAAAGCACTGGTTCACTTGAGATAAAAGGAAGCGAAGGACGTGGACGGGGGCCTAGATACGAGATGTATGGGGTCGATATGATGCCCGAGGGATGGTAAATGTGGCATTGGTGGACGAAGTTTCAAGTACAAATTTTCGCGCGATATTGTGTGTCCGTAGGCTGCATTCCACATGAGGTGAAGAGTGTTGATTTGTTTGAGAAAGGTAGTCGAGGAGACCGCTAGCAGGAGATGAGTTACAAGCTGCAGCGCATGTGAGCAGCAACCAGTAAGGCGAATGCGCGGACCCCGTGAAGGGCTATGAACGTTAGCGAAGGACGCGGACGTGCGCCTGAGCATGAGAAGCGTGGGGCTGATATGATATCCGAAGCTTAAGGTGTCCCTCCTCGTGTGACCAGATGGACTGCTCACTGCCTGTGAGGAAGAGGGTTACCATGTGATAGCCGAAGTGGATGCGAAAAATAATCGTAGAGGTGCCGGCGCGGAACGCTTAGAGGATTGTTGATTGCCGATGGGTATTTGAACACCTAATCTGTAGAAAAAACGGAAGAGAGTGCAGAGCGTTGAAGTCATGGGTCAACTGGGGTTCGAACTCATAAGCATGGACGAGAAAGAATTAGGTACGGTCGTGGGAAAAGATCGTCATGAACGCTGAGGCTAGCCAAAGGTCACGAAACACCAGGCTGAATGGATAACGGGATGTAGGTTAGCACGAGAGGGGCAGCTGAATGTACGGGAGGCAATGTGGAAGACCTGCATGAAGTAGTGTTCGACAAAGGTCTATTTTTTCGGTAGGTAAGTTAAATATTTATTATTATAACCACCTACTTACATATTTTCAGTAGTGATATTTGACAGTCTTAGATCCTTCGGAGTCCCCAGGTTAAATTCGTATCTAAAGTTGCTCTTGCCTACAATTTGTCAAAATGTTATTGTAAAATGAACTAAGCTTCTTGAAAAACCGCATATTTGCATGAAATCAAAAGAAAGAAGCTTATTTTGTGGTTTGGGAAAATAAGGAGGTAGTCTAAAAATAGGATTTTGAGGGAAGTTCGCGTAATTTTTCGGAAAAGGTACATTTGAAAATGGCATAAATGGTTTTGGAAAACTGGTAACATATTTAGTAGACTTACTTATTTGGGGATTTTGGCAGTTTTGGGTTTGGAAATGTGCTAGCGTTCGTTTTTGCATCTGTTCTAAATGCTGAGGTGCTAGCAATGTTCCCACCGATAATGAAACTACTGATTTTGACAAATGGTTTAGTGACTGACTTCGATTTACGAGGGATATTCTTAGGTTTACTAGATTTTACAACCATAGCAGGTTCGGTTGGCTTGGAAGATGAGCGAGTTGACGTTGCCACGATTTCACTCGAATCAAGAATAACGCGAACGCGTGAAGATTCGGGTGAAGTTGGAATAGTCGTTGATCCGGTGGGACGTAGGCTTATGCTGGCTAGAGGGCCAACCTCAGAGACAACTGTTGGTATTGAAAACGTGGATCCAGGCTTCTTATTTGCTAGTAAGGGTAAAATCCGACGTTTCATGTGAGTTATATCGCTACATAAAGAAAGTTTGTTTTTCTTCAAATATTGAGCTGAATGCTCATGCTGGCGGAAAGCACTGTCTACGTCTATCGCCAAAAAATTGACCAGATTCGGTGAGCTTTTATTCTGAGAAGATGCACTTTTGGCTTCTGCGACTTTAAATATTAAGCTGTAAGGGTAAATGAACTGAAAGTCTGCGTCTAAGGAGTTTCTACATTTGGGATGGGTTTAAGTCGAAAGTTAAAACTTCTTCTTTGTCGGTCACAGGTCCCAATAGAGACCATATTGATGAAAGGCTCTATTTTCTCGCATTTCTGAGAAGTAAGTGAAAATACCTTCTCATCAGAGATGGTATCGAGGATGGTAAATGGACTTCCATATTGAGACATAAAGCTATTAAACTTGTCCAATGCGTCAAGATCAATTTTCTTCATGCTAAGGGTGGGTTTTTCATGTGGAAATCTTACGCTAAGGGGAGATTTGCATCTGAGTTTTGACTGAGATTTCATATTTTGTAGTGTGTGAGCCACTTATTGAGTTGGAGGAGTTGGCGTGTTTGAACTCAAACACCGTCTGTGGCGTGGAGCAGACTGTAGATTTGAGGAGCTTTTTATTCCCTGTGCCTCTATTTCTTGTTCTCCTAGTCATAATGAAAGTACTCCACAAGCAAGTCAAAGGAGAAGGATTGAGATGTAATAAAGGAGAAAAGTAACAGAAAAACAGTACGAAAAGTAAACGTCAACAGGGACAAGGGGCCAAAGGAGTATGCAGAGTTGAACCTTGTTCGGGATAGACAGAATTGGTGAGAAGGGGAAAAATCCACAACGATATCAAAAAGACACGTCAGCAGATGTCACCTCTACAGGTTCCGTCTTCGGTTCTATTGGCTCACCCTCACCCACAGTCATAATAAGGGAAAAACAACTCAAGAAATCAACACTGTCTAGCTCACACTTCAAAACCCGCGACAAAACTCTACCTAGCTCCTTTCTACGTCAATTAAAACAATCCAGTCCTCTTTCCTTTGCTCTAATTGAACTAAAAATATCAGTATTCTGGACTGAAAAATAAAATAAGCGAGGAGGCTATGCAAAATGAAAATTATATAGATTTATATATCAACCGCTGCCAACTATTTCTTGTTGGAATTTGAGTATATTTGCAGAATTTCAACGCCGGTTCTATATTAACGCTATCGATTGCTTACTTTTTGCGGGTATCTTAAAGAACTTCGATGAGGCTACGTCGGGCAAAAACATAATGAAACTGTATATTTTCACCTAAAGATAAACAAAAACATACCGGTCCGCACAGTTGCTTTTGGGGCTAGGAATACAATTAAATATTAACCATTAGACTAATAATTTCAGTAGGAAATAATAAACCTGATTAAAATTTGAGATTTAACTTACTTCCCGGATGACCCCCTCTTAACTCACCGCTATATTATTTTTTCCATGACAATAAGCGTCCCGAACCCTTAACAGCGGGATCCCATCTAACTGCATGTTTTCATACCATGCTGCCTATGAAGGCAGTTTTTCTCCTACATTTTTTTTAAATCGGTGGCTTACCGAACTCAGCCACAGATTTAGGAGTTTTTTTACTGCCCAGACCATTATTTTATAAGCGAGTTTGCTGCTAATAGGATCGTACTTACCAGCTTACCACGCGCAACATACTTCTAATTCCTGTTGTCATACAGTTGCTTACGCGCAGCTGCGATTAGCAATTTTGTGTTTTTTTGTCTTTTCATGATAGCACTAAGTTTGTAATGAAATGGCCCCTTGGGCCTTAAATATACAATTTATTTATTTCGAAAACCAAGTTGCGCTAGCTAAGGACGGACGCGAAGTTCCAAATCGTCATTGTGCCTTGATTCTTTTCAATAATGGTATCCGGCCTTTATCCCTAATTCATTTGGGCTGCATGTAGAGCTCTCGATCAAACCCAACAGAATAATGGGACGTGTGCTATGTAATGCGATCGATAAGCGTTCCTCTACCACGCACCGCTATATAGAGCTATTCGCTGTACATACACGGGTGCGAGGTACCTTGGTATAAGCATCTTAGTTTGAGTCATATGACTAGTCGGCCTTAATCGCATACAAGCTTGGCTGCACGGTATTGTATGCCCTTCTTAACGGATGAGCCAATGCAAAAGAGTATGAGGAGGAACTTGTCATTACAAGACGCGTAGTTGGGATTGGATATCAAAGCGGACTTGAGTTGACGATTCAGACGCCCCATAAGGCTAGTGGAAGCAAGGTGACATACTGTGGTTGTGATGTACGCGCACCCAAGAAGCTCGGTGAACTCGGAGAATTTATGGACTCTTCATGAGGTTGGAGGTCTGCAAGTTTCGCCAGGCCGGACTGGGTTGCAAGGGCGTTCAGATTCGGTCGGGAACGTGCATCAGCAACGGCACTGTCTCTACTTCTGACAAAGCGAATATGTGCAAGAAACTACCAAAAATATTCTAAATGACGCACTCCTCTGGGCGAGTACCGATCTGACTTGGCCTTTAGGGAATATGTAAGTGGTTTATGATCCGTGTGGACCTGCAAATATCTGCCCTACAGAAAGGGACAGAAATTACATATAACCAGACAGCTGGCAAGAGGTTCGCGGCAAAAGTAATACAGCGACTATGCACCGGTTTTAGCTTTTGTAAAAGAAGAGCCTCTGGCTGCAACTGGTTGTTCGCCTGTTGATACAAGACTGTGCCGAGATCACCGTTTGAAGCGTCTCTGGTTAGTATCAGGGGTCAACTCAATGGCGTACGCAAACAGCCCTGACGAAGAGTTGTCCCAGCAACCGACCGGTTCGCCCAGTCACAGCGCACTCGATAACGCCACGCAGCTGTCGCTGACGCAGGACTCTAACACAGCTGGCACGTCAGCAAGCGATCCACCCATAAAAGCGCATTGTCTGCAGCTGTGCCCAGCTCCCGCTAAGCCGTAGACTCACACGTCAACTTCCATGACTCACTAGCAAATGAATTCATGTCTTTTTTGTGACAACCATCTTATTGGCCCAACCTTGTACATACGCGTTTCCTTGCTCTTAAGTATGCTGTACTAGGTTTGCTGTAAGACTTCTGCTTTCTGCACACTTCTTGTTGTGTTCTGTCTTCGGAGCTCACATGAGGCTTTAGTCAGACGGGAACACTGCAGTTTTGGCCATCGTTTCAGCAGTAAGAACCTCAGAGCTCATATGATGAAGCAAAGTGGCATCCGACAGGGCTTCTTTGGCTGCCTATAATGCTGAAAGGGCTGTGGCAGAACGATGGAGGGGTTTGGCTTTTGACGTCGTAAGATCCGTTCATTGAGTTAGAGTCGCCGGACAGTTGAGAATGAAGTGTCGGTAGTAGTCGATAAGTCTAATGGAACACCATAGCTGCGTAAGCGTGTGAGGAGCGGGGAAAGACAACGCGCATTACATCTTCTCTGAAAGCGGTGTGATTCCATACTGGGTGACTTTGGGACCAAGGAAATGAAAAACAGTGATGCTAAGAAGGCATTCGCCAACGTTTAATTGCAAACTATTTTGCTGAAATCGGTTGAAGATTTGGCGAAAGTGTTCCACATGTTCTGCCAGTGAAGAGATTGCGACGAGAATGCCATCAATGTAAACAAACGTGAAGGGAAAAGCCTGCAAAATTTCATCAACGAAACACTGAAATGATTGAGCCGCATAAGGCAGACCAAAAGGCATGCAAAGAAACTCACGGAGGCCGAAAGGTGTCGTGATGGTAGTTTTGGTATGCCCTCCGCCATGATTGCTATTTGGTGGTTCGCTCTCATGGAGTCTAGCTTGGAAAAAATGGTTTTTCTACCCAACATATAAAATAAGTCATGAATATGAGGACTTGGGTACCGGTCCGGGACCCTGGCTCTGTTCAGAGCTTGGGATTCACCGCACGGTTTCCAATCATCGGATGATTTCTTAGGCACCATGTGCAGATGCGAGGCTTGTGAACTGGATGAAGGGCGGATGATCCTCATATTCAGCATTTGCTCAAATTAGTTCTTCACCGTCCGTAAATTATCAGGGTGAAGTCTGCGCGGATTAGCGTGGACGGATAACCTAGTTGTCATAATGTGATGTCATATGGTATGTTGTACCTGTTCAGTGGATTGACCTGGTTAAGGTAGGGAGGCAGAGTCCTTGAAAATGTTAGAAACTTGTGATCTTAAAATAGTCAAGTGAATTTAGACTAAAGGTTTAGGGGAAACGATACCTATAGGGGCAAAAGTTGTAGTCGACTTTATTAGTTTTTGATGCTTTAAGTCGACTGCAACGCCAACGTGTAACAAGAAATCGGCTCCGATAATAGGCGACTGGACGTCTTTCTAGATAAAACGCATCGAAAACTCCGCCGAATTCGCCAAGTATCAGGAAACATAGTCCATACGTGTTAATAGTTGTGTTATTGACGGCCTGCAGCAAATACTGCGAAGGCTGAGTGTGGTAACACCTAGGAGGTAGGATAATAGTTACCTCAGCACCAATGTCGATGTGGAAACAGAAACCGGTAAACTTTTGGTCAGATAAAACAGACTAATAAATCGCAACTGGCCAGCAGCAGTTGTCGCCACTACTGGTTGCTGATAGGTGCACAGTTGAATAAACTTTCGTGCTTTGAGTCACTTTATTGACGCTTTGACGGTGACGTGCGCCATATGTGGTCCAAGCAATGATGTTCCAAACTGCGACGTGCGCCACATATGGTACACGTCTAGGCCTAAAGTAATGCAGGTTTGAAAACACCGCACCAGGGGCATACAGACTATCTTGAGAGTCGCAGTCAAAGTGTTAAGGGAATGAGGCTTTTGTCCTTGAGCTCCCTATTCATATCCAAAAATCGCAAAAGAGTTCAACCTTAGCGGTAGTACATAATACGAATGTAGGCTTAACATCAGCGATAAGTGTGAGACAGTTGAAAAGTGTTGCTACTGACACTATGTTCGCTATATCTGTCACAGTTTCTCAACAAATGAGAATCAATGTTGTGTTTAAAAATGTCAACACTATCTGAGAGGACCACCTCGTCAGGGAGTCCGTTCCACGCTCTAATGATCCTCTCCGAGAAGGCGTTCCGTCGAACGTCTATATGGGCCCGTTTCCTTTGCAGTTCAAATGGGTGACCCCGCAGGTGATCTGTCCATGCTTATTCGGACCGTAAGTGCGCTTATCCCAGCTTAGGGTTTGCGACGACTAATCAGGTGATTGAGGACGGTGGCGTTGATTTGGTTGCTCAAGGCTACACTAAATAATATTTAGGAGGGAAGACATGCTTTTTACTAGAGAGCACAACAAATGAATATTTTCCATGAGGCCTCGTATTTCGCTATGGTGTGTGTCCAGCAGTTTGCGTGAGAGGCCTGATGATTGGACCAATCGGTGGGATGCGTATTTTAAAGTTCCATTTGAGCTCTTATAATTCATAGAGTTTTTGTGTGCTGTGGCATCAATCGTATATTGC
The DNA here is from genome assembly GCA_036362985.1 of Ligula intestinalis. Classification (NCBI taxonomy): domain Eukaryota; kingdom Metazoa; phylum Platyhelminthes; class Cestoda; order Diphyllobothriidea; family Diphyllobothriidae; genus Ligula; species Ligula intestinalis. The sequence goes on from JAYGXS010000003.1 coordinate 40,805,735, forward strand.
AAATAGAGAATCCAAAGACTCATGTCTACTTCCCTCAATAAACTGAACTAAAATAAAAATGACAGAAGGTAGACATGGAAAAATGGCTTGATTTCACGCGGAAGCAGGAATTTCAGTATTCAGTATAATTCAGTATATAAAAGGGAAAGAGGCAGAGCCTTTGAAAACCCTATTTACAGATAGATGCTGTCAGATCATGGATATTGTTCAAAATCATATAAACACTACATAAATTGTTGTTGTCTTCCAAATGTGTGACTAGCAAGCAAAGTAATATCAAGCGTTCTTTTGAATGCGTCGATGCTTTCAGCAAGAACAACCGAGGAAGGAAGTTTATTTCATTCTTCAATGACCCGCTGGGAGAAGAAGTTCGAGTTCTAGTTTGGCGTGATGTTTCTTCAGATAGTACGGATGACCGCGTAGATGTATTGTTTGTGCAAATACAAAGAAGTTGGTCATCTGAAGAACACAGTCTACTCCCCTGACGATTTTAAGCACCATTATCATATCTCCTCTGTATTGCCTATAAAAGAGAGGAAAAAGATTGAGCCTATCTAGACGACCTTCATATGGGAGACCTCCTAAGCTGCTGACTAGCTTGGTCGCCTTTCTTTGCACTTTCTTAAGCATTGTATAATCTTTCTTCATCCAAGGGCACCACGCCTGGACGCAGTACTCTAACATCTGCCGAACAAATGACCCGAAGACTTGCCCAAAAAGCTCCTCATTAAAATAGAGGAAGGACCTTCTGATCACTTCGAGGATGCCCATAGCCTTCTTTGCGGTTTTAGCACAGTGAGTTGACGGTTTGAGGTCGGGCGTCATGCGTACACCTAGATCCCGTAGTTCGTTCACTAGCTCGAATTGATGACCTCCGATCGAGTAGTCATACTCGAATGGTATCACCTTTCTGCGACTACACCGTAAGCGGATTAATTGGCATTTGTTGAACTTCAGCTGCAGTAGCCATTTTTCACACCACTTTTGCAAGCGATCCAAGTCATTTTGTAAGGTCTGTCCATCCTCTGAGCTTTCAGTGGACTTCCAGATCTTTAGATCGTCTGCAAACATGACTTTCTCGTAGGTGAGGCAGTCAAGGCAGTCATTTACATATACCGAAAATAGAATGGGACCCAGAACGCTTTCCTGCAGAGCCCCACTGGATACGGTTTTCCATTCTGTTTTGGTGTCTCCAATACAAACACGCTGACACCGGCCTGCTAGGAAGTCGGCTAACCATTTGAGTAGGTTTCCAGTCGCACTCATTTGATGCAGCTTTAATATAAGTCGTCTGTGTGGAACCTTATCGAATGCCTTGCTGAAGTCAATGTAGACCGCATCGACCGACGAACCCATTTCCAGAGATTTTGTCCAGCTTTCCATGGATGTTAGCCGGTTTGTGAGACAAGAATGGCCACTTCGGAATCCGTGTTGCCCTGCCCTTAGCAAGTTTTTATCCTCAATATGCCTCATTCGTTCCGTTTTTATTAGTTTCTCCCCTAAATTGCAACAAATGCTTGTGAGACTAACTGGTCTTAAGCTATTAGGTGAAGTTCTCTCTCTCCTCTATAAATAGGTGTTATGTTGGCCAGCATCCAGTCAGTAGGCAGGGCCCCTTTTTCCATTGAACTTTCAAAGATCTTGGAAAGCGGGGAGGTCAGTTGTTCTGCGAGCTCATTTAGAAGTTTCGCTGATAATCCATCCGGACCAGGCGATTTAGTGGGCTTTAACTGCTTCAAGGCTTTTCTTACAGTGTCTGCTGCGAACGATACCGTACTAATTGTATGTATGTATTGTAATGTATGGGACCATTCTGTACATTCTCGTCAAAAGGCGGCTCCTCGGTATACACAGACATAAGGAAATTGGACTAGAGGTTCACCTTATCTGAGTTTTCCGTACACTTGTTTCCCTCGTTATCTTTCAGACAAAGGATGGGATCTCGATTCCGTTTGGCCTTATTCACATAAGAAAATAATCTTTTTTGGGTTATGAGCTATTCCCTTGCCTCAAAGGCCATTCGTTCTTTTCGAATTAGTCTTCGACATAAATTTCCCTGTTTTTAAATTCTAAGAAGTGTTGGGGCTGTTGATATCGGGCGTATTTTTTTACACAGTCTTCTTTTCTTCTTGAAGTTCGTTTTTGTGTTCGGTGTCACCCATTCCGGCCGGGAGATGCGCAAGCCTTTCTTAAGCGGACAACAGTTCTCTACTAGTTGCTGAGCTAAGTTCCTAAAGAAGCACCAGGCGTCGTTCGTGTCAGGTACGTATGCAGGGCTCCAGTCAGTCACGCTAAGTTGTACTTTCGTTTTCTTATAATCTCCTTTCCATACGTTCCTCTCTCTTATTGCGTGAGCGACGGGTACTGAGAACTGGCTTTTCTCCCAGACAAAACACAGTGATCACTTCGGCCAAAAGAAGTCTAAGTATTCAATCCAAGGATACAGTTTTCGTCTCTACTAATGACGAGATCCAGGCAGCTAGATTGTTGGCCACCTCGAAACAACGTGTCCGTTGTGACATGCTGGGTAAGAAATTCGTCATTTACTAAGTGAAGAAATTTCTGTTCGAATGAGTTCTCTGATAGCGAGCTGTGCATTAAATCTTAATCTATGCTCGGAACGTTAAAATCTCCAAGTATAAAAATATTTTTGCTACGGCAGATCTCTTTTACCTCAAAGCTTAGTACACCGTCCGCTTCCGATCTTTGTCCTGGTGGTCTGTATACCAGAGCAATATGGAGGTCAGGTTGGTTTGGAATGTAAAATAAAAAAATAGCCTTCATGTTAGGGTTGACTTCTTATATGATTCAAACTGTGATGTTTATACCCGTGTACCCCGCACTCGTGTATATAAAGCGGTGTGTGGTAGGGAAACGCTTACTAATGTAGAGGCTGTATCACTACAAATATACAAAACGTCTTGGCAAATACAAATGCAAAACTTTCTGAGGAAGGCTAACTGCAAGTAAGTGATTTAATAGACTACTCTAATGGAAAAATTATCAAAACCGGTATATGAGGATGACGATGAAGATAAGAAATGATACAACTCACTGAGATCCTTCACGGTCCTAGCCGGCAGTAGTCAAGCAGTAGACTTGCCAAAGGATGACTCCGTGAAGATCGGGATACAGGTTCGTTGGGCCACGCTTGCGCAAATTGAGGAAATTATCGTTTGCAAATTGTTGCTGGATTCTCTTGAGCCCGAGAATGATCACCAGGGAGGTGTCGTTGAAGGGCAAAATAAACAGCAGCAGGTGAGGAGAGAATTGAGCTGTGGAGTGTGTTTAGCAAAACAGTTGCTGGCACGCGTCAAAACCGAAAGTGTGCTTGTGTGTTACATTTGAGTTAAGACAAAATTGGTTATTGATTAGTTTGAACAACGCATAAAATGAGCCAAGAGCCCACATAACTCCCCCACCAGAGTGTTGGTGGATTACAAACGCTCGACAAAAAGGTTAAACAACAAAGTCTCATAAGTTGGTAGGAAAAAGAACATGTCTACCAGAATGAGTGGGAGGTGGGGAAGGAGTGGAACGGGGGGGGGGTAAGAGGGGTTGAGGTAGGTTGGAGTGGAGAGGGTGGTGGTGGGCTAGGGGCAGCAGGTGGAGTGCAGGGCGAAGGTGCCGTAGAAATGGATGGACCAGGTGATGGTGTCGTGCATTCAACGTAGGCCGGCTTCAGTCTGTCGATGGAGACCGTATCTGTAGCAATAGCCCTTTGAATGACGAAATATTTGTCCTTCCGTTCAAGCACTTTGAAGAGACCATCGTATCGTGGGCAAAGGGCCTGCGAACTGCATCGTGCCGGACAAACACGAATGGGATTTGTGCAAGTCGTCGTGCACAAAAACGCGTCGAGGTGTCGTGCGTGTGGGGGTTGGGCGCAGTGCAGCCATGCGTTGCTGCAGCTGTTGCACGAAGTTGTTCGTAGCGTCAGGGGTGATGGAGGAAGACTGCATGAACTCATCAGGTAAAAGGAGGGATGTGCCGTAGACGAGATCGGCGGCAGTGCATTGAATGTCTTCCTTAACAGCCGAGCGAAAACCGAGGAGGAAAAACGGTAGGTTGTCACCTTAATTGTGCAGGACAGGTTGAGACATCAGTGTGGACTTCAACTGACGGTGAAGGCGTTCCACGAGGCCATTTGATGCTGAGTGGTAGGCAGTGGTGGTGATATGCAAGCACCCGAGCAGTTTGGTGAACTCACGGAAGAGTGCGGATGTAAACTGACTTCCGCGATCAGTGGTGAGTGTAGCTGGAACACCGAATGTGGCTATCCAGTTGGCTATCTTGGCTGCCTCAAATGCTTCAAGAGCACTGGGTGAAAGTTGAAGCAACTTGGTCTTTGACTTCAAAAGATCCGTCAAAGGTGCCAGGGTGGCGGCGCAATTTGGTATGAAACGCCGTTAATAGTTGATTAGGCTGATGAAACGGCGGAGCTGACTTATAGACTTTGGGGCTGGAAAAGACAACACGCTTTGCACCTTCTCTGGGAGGCGTGTGATCCCATGTTGGTCAAGATGATGGCCAAATAAATCCAGAAAAGTGACGCCAAAAGACACTTATCGACGCTTAGCTGTAGATCATTTTGCTGAAAACGATCGCAAACTTGGTGTTAGTGTTCAACGTGGTTCTCGGGTGACGAGCTTGCGACAAGGATGTCGTTGATGTACACGCACGTGAAGGAGAGACCGCGTAAAATGTCATCGACAAAACGCTGAAACGTTTGGACCGCGTTCCTCAAACCAAAAGGCATGCGAAGGCATTCAAACAAGCCAAATGGGGTCGTGACGGTGATTTTAGGGATGTCATCCTCCGCGACCGGTATTTGGTGATACGCTCGCACGAGGTCAATCTTGGAAAAAATCGTCTTTCCAGCCAACATGTGGGAAAAGTCATGAATATGGGGAATCGAGTACCGGTCCGCGACTTAGCTCGATTGAGAGCGCGATAATCACCGCATGGCCGCCAATCATCGGATGACTTTTTTGAAACCATGTGCAGTGGTGAAGCCCATGGACTGGACGAAGGACGGATAATCCCCAAATTCAAAATGTGCTCGAATTCATTCTTCACGATTTGCAGCTTCTCAGGATGAAGCCTACGTGGATGAGCATGGATTGGTCTGCCAGTGGTAGTGATATGGTGGCGAACGGCGTGTTGAACCTGCTCCGTGAACTGACAGGGCTTAGAAAGGGAAGGATAATCCTTCAAGATGTCAGAAAATAGCGGGCTTTGCACGGCCAAGTGGATGCCAGCGGAAGGCTCACGTAAAACTACCCTGGCAGTAAATAGCTGAGTGGTAGGAAATAGCAACTTCTGATGTTTAAGGTCAACTGTGAGGCCGAAGTGTGACAGGAAATCCGCTCCAATGATAGGCGACTGGACGTCAGCCTGGCCTAAGACCCATTGGAAGTGGCGACTAAGCCCGAGGTCTAACGTCAGGGATCGTTGACCGAACGTGGCGATAGAAGTGTTGTTCGCAGCCTGCAGTGTAAACTCCGACGGCTGGAGATGATGACGACGAGGGGGCGGTAAAACGCTAACCTCTGTGCCTGTATCAATCAAGAAACGGAACCCTGTGGACTTGTCGGTCGCGTAAAACAGGCGACTGTGTCGCAAGTGGCCAGCACCAGTCGTCGCCATTACTGGCTGGCGGCACCGTTTCCCGAACATGAACGTCTGGCATAAGAACAAGGCGGGACGCATTTAATAGCAACACGGCCGAATTCGCGGTAGTACCAGCAGACCTTGTCGTCTGCACGCTCTTTTGAGTTAGAACGATTGCGGCTTGCAGATAGACGACCGGTTTGAAGCCGGTTGAGTGTGGAACACATCGTGCTCACTTGAGAGCACAATAAATTGACAGTATCTTTAAGATCCTGCAGGTCGTCATTTCTATTGTCTGTAAAGTCTCGAATCGGTTAAGAGGGTGAAGTAGACCACGGGGATGAGGTATCAAGCGATTTAGTGGACTTTCACTGTGTATGGCTATCAGGTTTACGGTCGGATCGTGATGCCGAAACATGGGAGATGGCATGCTGAGGTACTGAGGTCGAGGCTTGATATACAGCGTACGAACTAGTACCGGGGTAACATTGATGGATGCGGTCTGCGTGATCTACGAGTTTGGTCAGCGGAACATCGTCGTCAAGCTGGGCGAGTACCTGTTGCATTGGATAAGTAATTTATCCATCCAAATGCGACGGAAAATAGAATCATCTAAGGTGCGACTAGCAAGCAGGTGACGCATGTGGCGCATTAGAGCAGAGGGGGTATGGTCGCCAAGCTCGACGCATTGAGGAGTTGGCGAAGCTTGCTGTCGGCAGATTGTGCCGTATGCTCAAGAATAGCCTTTTTTAAGCTAGAGTAGGGCTTGACTTTGGGGATAGGATCAAGGAGATCCTGAACGGCGAAAGCGATGTCGAACGGTAAGTACTGCACGACGTACGCGTAACGTAAACGCTCGCCAGTAATCTGACGTGAGGCAAAAACGGCCTCGATCTGTTTGAACCAGACCATCGGGTCACGCAATTCGTACGGGGGAATCTTAATGGACATCTGAAAAGCCTGAGGCTCGTCCTGATCAGGTGGTATACACGAGTTGTTAGAAACAGCATCATCTTCGTCGCAATCGTGAAATTGGTGGTATCCATCGCCCATGTGGAAAAACGTATGTACGGCATAGTTAAACGGGAAAAAAAAACAGGTGAATGGAATAAAAATAAGACGTGGATGATAATAGAAACGGGGTCACCAAATTTGTAGGGGCTATATCACTACAAATATACAAAACGTCTTGGCAAATACACAATGGAAAACTTTCTAAGGTAGGCTAACTGCAAGTAAGTGATTTACTAGACTATTCTAATGGAAAAATTGTCAAAACTGGAATATGACGATGACGATGAAGATTAGAAATTTTGCAACTCACTTAGATCCTTCACGGTCCTAGCCGGCAGTAGTCAAGCGGTCGGCTTGCCAAAGGATGACTCCGTGAAGATCGGGATACAGGTTCGTTGGGCCGCGCTTGTGCAAATTGAGGAAATAATCGTTTGCAAATTGTTGCTGGATTCTCTTGAGCCCGAGAATGATCACCAGGGTGGTGTCGTTGAAGGGCAAAATAAACAGCGGCAGGTAAGGAGAGAATTGAGCTGTGGAGTGTGTTAAGCAAGACAGTTGCTGGCACGCATCAAAAACGAAAGTGTGCTTGTGTGTTATATTTCAGTTTACACAAAATTGGGTAGTGATAAGTTTAAAAAACGCATAAGTTGAACCAAGAGCCCACACCAATAACATCACGTGGCATAGGAAACATTATCACTTTGGGTTCGATCTAGAGCCCCGCATGCAGCCCAAATGGATAAGGTATAAAGGCTGCATACCGTTACTGAGAAAAATTAAAGGAGTCGTCAATGATAATTTGTGATTTATTGCGCGCCATTAGCTAGTCCTACCCAAGCCGGGTTTCGGAACGTCTGAGGCTAGAATCCGCGTTCAATTAGTGAGATTTGTAACAGCTTATTTTCAGGGAAGCCATTGTTACCAACTCTTTTTGTTCTTCTCTAATTGTTTTGTTTCCTTTGGCGTCCTGGTTTGTAAGTCAATTTAGCCAATTTTCGTAACTAGTATGCTGACTTGATAAGTGCGTTATTGAACGCTTCGAGTTATAATGCGCAGGTATGGTTGCTAATGCCCTCGCTCAGCTTTAACCTCGCATCACCTATCCTTTAGCTTTTCGTGTCTATCATTTCTGTGATTCACCTATTATCACTTTACCCTGCTTCTAATCTCCTAATAAACTGAAGTAAAATGCCTCTTTCCTTGATGTTTTTAGTGTGTTGATTTTAGATTTCGGTAAACACCCTTTAAGAAGTTTAAGATACACCGGAGATCTGAGGAGTCGGACTACTGCTTCGAGATCCAGAATATTTAATCTTCGAATACTCGTCGCAACTGTGAAGCCTACAGCAATAAGTGTTACGCCATAGGTGGGAAGATCATTGGCGCTTATACAAACATTTACTTTTTAGCCAATCACACCCAGGTTGTCTTACCGACAGCGGCATCTGGGATCGGCAAGGATACGGTCAGGTGGATTTTTTTCGGATGGAGGACCTCGCCCTCTACAATGAGTCTTTTGAATCTCTTGGTGATCTTGATAGCAACGGAGCCAATGAAGAAGCAAGGGTATTGTGGAATTATTATCAGTTTCTGTTTGTTCGGAACGTAACGTTGCGCAAAAGGCGTCATCAGAGAGCTTTAAAAACTAACCGATTGTATAAGTTTGGTGCTCTTAAACTGTCATCTTTCTTCGCGCAATAAGTTGGGATTCAAAGCCTATGGATAAAGGGCGTCGGGTTACGCGATTAAGACACGTCGATTATACGATCACGTGGACGCCATCCGCCAAGACAGATGCCTTGGAGCCTGGCATTGCTTTATGACCAGAAGATGGCGGGACAAACAGTCCTCACCAACCCCCACATCCGGACGCCACAGAAAGATTCAAATGAGTCCTCACTCCCGGCGCTCTTCACGCCTACATCTGTTACTTCGATCGTTGTCAACAGCTTTCTTCAAGAGAGACCAGTAGAAGATTATGGTTGGACTCGAGATTTTTCCCAGTGGATTTTGAGTCCCATACGAGTAACCGGAGGATCGTTTTCCACGGCAAGTAATCTTCAGTGCCTGGAGGGGTTTTCAACCAGTCCTCGTGTACAGACGTGGCTTGCTGGTCTGATCATTTACAGCCCTTGTTCGAAAACCGATTTACCGAAGCCAGCTTAAGTCTCCATGCTCAGATTTCTTTTCAACTTACTTATGTCTTCAGCAAATCGAGGTAACATTCCCGACCGACGCCTGATTTATCTTTCGAATTGTACAAAAGACTTATTTATTTTTCCTTGAGTTAATAAGTGCTCATTTACTGGTAGTTCATTATCTTTCCTTGTTTGTATTGGCAATGTGGATTATAGAAAAACATTTACTGTTGTATTTTCAAAGGTTTGGAGTCGCCAGTGTCGTTCATTGGAAGCTGAATTGGTCTCATCGAGAGCAAGAATCGCTCGACTTGAAGCTGAGTGCTCCGGCCTGAAAGTTACTTCGGATCAGGTTATAAAAAACTTCGCAGTCATCAAATACGCGAGTAGAACATTGATACTCCAACTGAAAAAAGAAATCAGAGCACACCTTAGGAGGTGAGTGTTTGTGGAGATTCTGATTTTCGCCTATCAATAAAATATACTAACTTGTGGAGTGCGAGTTAGACAGACAAACCTAAGTGGAATAAAATTGATTGTGTCAAGTAATTGGTTGAAGTCACACAGTTCTAACAACCACCTAAACGGTGTGGCAATCCCTATAATTATTTGGAGTGGCGAAAAGTAAGTACATATCTAGTAAGCACACTCCTGAACTAGGCCGTACTATTACGTTGTGGCACATACCTTATAAGGGCGTAGTTGAAAAAAGGTGATTCGGGAGTTTATTGAAAGCCCTCAAAATTGAAATATACTACACAGCACATTTGTCCGTCCGTTTCGATCGATGGTCACTGAGCATTTCAATTGTTTGGAATTCGTTAAATAGGAACCCGTCTTTAGGGTTAAAGGATGTTAATGATCAAGCTTGTGCTCACAGCCCTCCTGGAACCGAGTTTCATTTTAAGGACGTTTGGCAGGTCATAGTTCTTTCAGCTGGATTTGATATCCTTAAAATTTCGTTGCTGTTTATCTGTAGGTCAGGTCACACAACTGCATGCGGTAGAGATCATTCCAAGTGCTCCTCGGTGCCTATATTGGATCCATGCCATCCACTAGATTCCAAAGACGTCTTTGAATACTTTGACGCTGTTACCTCATTTTGCGACTGTTCCTCGTCAAATGCAATTCAAGAAAAGAGTGCAACAATCCGTCCGCCAAGTTCTCGGGTTTCCCCGAATTCGGCTAAAACACCACAGAGGCTAAGCCACGAAAATACCTCCAGAGTTGCCCTTCAGAGGCCGAGGGTGCATACGAGAAGTCTCTCCTCAACATCTAGTTCCAGTTCCACAGGTAGCTCTACCTCCGGTTCCAGTTACTCCTCTTCGGCCGCTTCGGGGCCCTCAAATCAACCATCAAGGCATGCCATCATTGCCAGAGCCAGCCGAGAAGCCGAGCATCCCGTTCAAGAAAAACCCTCCACGCGTCTTACGTTGTCCCGTTGTCGAAAAGAGGGCAACGTAAAGTTGAGAGGGGGCGTATACTGGGAAGGAAGCCAATCCAGTCTGAAACGTTATGATTCTTCACCAAGGGATGAACACCGGAAGGGGTCCTACGAACGACCCCGCCGGCTCTCATCTGAAAATCATGCCGCCACGGCACGATCACGCTTGCAGAAGGACTCCACCGAGTCTATCAATCGACGGCACACCAAGCAGTCTGAGAAATCGAGGTCTACCCATACCGACGAAGATCCCAGAAAATTAAGGGATGGCCATTCTGTGGGAGCTGTGAAGGTTTCTAATAAACAAACTCCCCGCAAATACGACACGGGAGTCTACCAACGAAATCCTCAGGTTTCACATTCTAGCAGAATCGAGCCAAGAGGGAATCAGAGAACGTCTAGTTACTCACCTCCCCCCGATCAGACTGTACGTCTAAACAGAGGGACTGGGCGTACTCTGTCCGACTCGCGCGCCTATCCAAGGGTGCAGACCAAAAATCAGAGTCGACTTGATAAGAACGAAGTATCCGAAAGAAAGCATATCACTACCCAAAACCTTCGCGGTACTATTAGAACATCGCCGCATCCCCCCAAAAACCCGACACAGTCAGCTGACGGTACCTCGATTGCAACGCCCATCAGCTTCCCATCAAAAACAGGTAAGCAGAGATTGTTGTCTTATTGTTACCAACTGTTCCAGTGCCATGCTGCAATTGTCTCATAGCAGTATCTAATCCCTTTTTCCTCTGACTGTCTTATTCGCCTCTTCTCCCTGCTTTATCGCACGCGAGTCTAAACCTTTTCAACATCGTGTTTGTTCGCGCGCTTTTTACCCTCGCTGTTTCACTGCGCACGCGTTCTTAACTATACCTCTAATCTTTCGTTCTCCATGGAATTGTCTAACTTCTTCTCGAGTGGCACCTCTGACAACATGCTCCGGAATCAGCCTCCTAAGTAGCTGCATTTTCACCTTCCCATCACAGTTCCCGTCAACCTGGGTTATGTCTTTGAGTATCAAATGGGCGGCTGTACAGCCGTTTGTCGAAAGTTTGTTTGCGTTTTTGAAAATATCTCACCGTGAGGCACTTAAAGTATCTGAGGTAGTGGCTGTGGATCGCTTATGGTTTTATCATTATGCGAACATTTTAAAAATTTCAGATGCTGCAGTGGGACTTGTCAACGTTCCGCCTGATTGTGCTGAGGCGCATCTTCTGCGAGTTGTCCAGGCCTCTGTTCGCAACGCTCGAAATCACCATTCGACTGCGGTTACTATGGGCGTTCCCTCCAGAGGCGAGAAATTAACCGATGAAGAAAAGTCCGCTATGGACGCTTATTTGTGTGAGTTTCAGGGCAAATTCCGTCATAGCTATCGCCACTCAACCAACGGGATTCCGCATAGTTTAAAATGCTCTAGACCGATGTCTTCCAAATATTCACCCGATTTCGTGGCTGCGAGCTTTCCTTCCCCGACTTCTAGTGTGAATGAATGTCGAGCCTACTTAGCATTTTTAGTGCACTGACTTCTTGCTAGTTAACTCTGTATTTTTCTCTTTTCATCCCCATATTCTTGAGTTTTTTGTCGGCCTGCACTGCCGTCATTTTCTGCACTAGTTTTTCGAGATGTACTGTTGACACTTACTACCGTTTCCCTGTTTTCTAAAAAAAGAGTAAAACATGTACTATGTATCATTTTCAGAAGACCAAGAGCAGATATTGGCCAAGCCCTCGATTGGTTAAGTCTTCGTGAATTTAGTTTTCCGCCCGTATCCCTGTTTGGCAGTGCTCGCTTCAGTTGCCAACTTCAATGGCTTGGTCATATGCTCTGCTGATCTGAAGACAAAATCTCTAAGATGTCAAATTACACTAGTCCCTTGTCGGCTGCCGACGACGTTGAGATAATCAACGAAAAACGTGGTTAAAACTACCCTCACGTAAATCTTTCGCCTTCTGGTCTACGTGGATGATGTGCCAACTAGCGCATCTCTCAAGACGCTGCTGCCAATTTACTGCAATGGCAGATGACCATCCGCAACGCGGTTATATCACAAAATGAAGCCGGCGGAGTCATTTACGATGCATGGCCTCGAAAGTTTAAGTATACCCATGCCTTTATGATCTCAATGATGGTTTTGTGACGATGAATGATTTTGTCCGTTGTCTAGCGAGGATGCAGACTTGAATCTCTGTCCACTCTGCGAACCTCAAACTAACACAATAAGGCTAAGCAGAATTCAGGGGCGGTTTTGCGATCTGAACCCTTTGGTTCTAATTTCACGTAACACGGCGTACCGCTGAAAATACCACCGCCGCCACAGAATCCACAGGTCCACGCTAATGTCGGAAAAGTCATGCACATAACTTTCACCGACGCGGAGTGGCTACTAAGGTTCTGCTATGCTACTTGCGCGATTTGCACTACAGGTGACTTTTGCATTGATTGGTTGTGGTTTGCCCCCTCAGCTTCAAGACGATTTAGCTGTGTATGTGTCACTTTGTGTGGGAGCTCACCACTCTGATTACCCTGGTATGGCCTCACGTGATTTTCATGCGTTTGCCAAGACGAGGAGGTTGGCAAAAGGAGTCGAAGTCAACCGTTAAAGGATGAGTAATCTAATAATCTTCGTGGTTTAGAACAGCTTGGCAGTTATAATAAACTTTATCGTCTTTGGTGACCATGTTAAACATATAGGGCGTCGTATTTGACTGACTGGTGAGTTCGATAGAATGAAATTTTTCCGAGGGTCATATGTCGAACGATTGGATATTGACCAAAAACTAGTTCATAATCAGCGAATGCTACCAGAAGCGTACAATGTTCTGTGCGTTGGCAGGATTCTCCTTCCATACAATTACTGCTTTGGATGGCAAGGAGGACCGTTAAGTCCCATGGCGTCCTCAAAATGTCCATGAACGCATTTTTTGTTTCTGCTGTCCTTAGGCAGTTGCCTCTATTTAGTAGAGAACTTTTGTCTTTGCATTATGTGATCACAAGTACTTTTGTCCTCAATTAGTTTGGCCATATTCCTAGGCTTACCTACACTTAAGAACCTATCCTCAAAGAAAACGGAGTTGCGTAACGGAAACCTCCGATAATTAAATAGACTTTGTCTAATGAAAAACGTCATCTGATGCGTTTCCGCTTTGCTTTGTTCTGCTGTTTTACCAATGATTGCCCACGCCCTTCATCTTTTTCACGAAATTTATTGGTATATGCATTTACTTGACTTGCTGATATTTTGTACAAAAATCAGAATGTCGTTGTCCTGTTTATTTCTTAGCTTCCTTTCTTATTTATAGACCATATTTGATTATAATTAGAGTCAAAAATACTTTTCTATTATGAAAATGCATATTAACTGAAAATTAATTGTCCAAAAAATCTTATCATTTACGTGAAAGTTAGTTAATAGAGATGCGATCGGGCATTTAGAACTTGCTTTGAAGTGACCGATGTGGTACAAAAGGGTCGTTTATTAGTAGTATTAGGGCACCTGATTGCAGAAATGCGTTAATTCGATTTTTAAAGCCGCAAACGCTTCTCTTTAGACAACATAGTAAGGTTATTCACATTGTGCCCCGCCTAATTTACACAGACGGAGGCTACTTTTACGAGCCTTCTGCTATGAAAGCACGCGCATTTATGCAGACGGGTTTGCAATCCTTCTCAGTAGTCATCTGGGTATCAATAATCATTGGTTTTAACGCAGAAGTTTTCCAATCCCTTACATAGAATAACTTAGGAACATGTTTTGCTTACGTTTTGTTTTACCCAACGCTTTAACCTTATGAAACAAAGTACCCAGTGTTCCAAGCCCTGTATTTCGATTATTCTCGACACCTACCATTTGCCCAAAAATGTGGGCTTTCAATCTCTGCATTCAAAACTTTGTTTTTTGTGTACTTAGGCGCAGAAGAGCAAAGTTGCCTGCAGAAACTGTCCTCTTCAAACAAACCGGATGCAAACTCCTCCGACGGGCGACCAAAATCCGCCACCCTCTTCACCAAGCGACAGATAGCCAAGCAGCAACCGCCGCCGAACACGCCCCCTACCCCGACTCCCTCACTTAGTAAACCCCCACTCCCATCTCCACCACAACCACCTGAGCCATCAGGTAACGAGAAGCTCGAGCGACCGCATCAGGTGCCCCACCAACTGCCTGATCAAGAGATGGTAACAAGGGCGGAAGGCGAGATTAAACCGATAGTGACGACGACGAAGACAACTACGGAGACCAGAAGGACAGATGAAAAGAACACAAACGGCCAAAACCAACAGGAGAAGGTGCCCTTGGAGACAGCGACTGATCCCAGTCAGTTTATTTACGAAGACATTATCAATGCTTTTGACGCTGAGGAAGAGAAGGAGAGAGGTGGCGAAATAGTAGAAACCAAAGCAATCTGTAATGTCGGTGGTGCAGGGGAAGGCGCTGGTGTACATCAGTTGGACGTGGACTTCGATATCTGTCTAACTGAACCCGGACCTAGGCCCTCTGGTCGTCCACGAACCCCAGATGAGCCAGGTGGTGATGAGGAAGCCCATTTCGAGGAGTTGGGTCGGAGCGGGGACGAAGAGGAGGATCCGGTATCTTCTGAAGATCAGGCCTCCGGTGCCCTCAATAGCCCTGCGGACGTCGTCGTCGGTGAGGTTGTCGAAGAGGATGCAGGGGTGGCAGTACCAACAGAAGAGGGAGGTCCTGCGACACGGTCAGGAAAGTCAGCACCCGTCAAAGATCAGTCTTATTCACCCGGTTTCGACCAGGCTGAATCGCCCCGAATTGATGTAGAAGAAGTGACTCCCGAGGACGTTGATGAGAAGTAAGTGCATTCTTACTTGCATGTATGTGCGTGAACTGACTGATGGCAACGATCCACCTCTATCTGTCATTTTTGGCCTCATACCCACACAAGCCTTATTCATGCGTCCCTTTCAACGACTAATCGGTTTCCCAGAGATATCGAAATTCACGTGGCTACCAGTAAAGCGTGATTCATATTCTAACTACATCCCGCAATGCTGGAGAAAGTCAGTTAACAAATGCACATCTCTTAATGGGCGTCTGTTCCTCTACGATAGGTAATTTCAGACAGCTGGCTACCTTGATCCGTTGCTGGTCCCATGTATATAATTTTTGGCACTGGGTGGCTAGGGTATTGGATTGTATCTTTTTCACAATAATCAGGGTCTAGTCCCGTTTCGGAGGAGGAGGAGAGCATTAGCCTGAAGGTGGTCAGGTTATACTTTCTAACTAAACTGGGCCATCAGTTAGGTAATATGTCATCAGAAGTCACAGAGAAGTAACATTCGCAGATTTGACCTCATTGTCATACTGAATACCGACGTTAAATTTAATCTTGGTGCTCCGAACCACAGCCGCTGCTCACTGTCGCGCGACAACTAGTGCTCGACCTCATTAGTTAGATATTCATTAAATCCTGGCCTGGAACTCGAACACGCAATTCGATGTTGTACCTCCGGAATCGAAACTAACGTCTTGCCCTTTTGAACTCTGTGCATGCTGGACTTATGATGGCAGATAAGCCAAAAATGGCAATTCCAGCCTTCGTTGTTTCTGTTATTGATCTGGACCAATCCTGCTAGTTCACTTTTCATTTCAATGAAGCAATACTTACTCTGTAGACACTGCCGCCCGACACCGATATTAGGCGTCAAAAACTGACAGAATGTAGGTGAGAGGAAGCTGTAAATAAAATCCATATCAATCAATTATTCCAACTACGATTTCCGCCTTCGGAAGTCCGTTTATGTGTTTACTAGGAACCCAGGCAGAGAAATTGACACCAGGCATCTTTCGAGGTGGGAGCTAGCTCTTGCGACGGAAGCTTGTGGTCATTCGGATGCCTATGTTCAGTTTTTGGGAGTTGGCAATTGATCTGTGACCTTTTCTCACGCCGCGCTTTAAGTGGTAGAATGTCTGACTCAAATGCACTCAGAATCATATATTAGGTCTTCCCCTGGCATGTGAAGCTGAGGAAGTCAGGACTGGTGACATTTGTTGGCATTCCTTTTAGGCAGTGTTTGGCAGTTTAATGAGGGGTGAATATACAGTCAGTACTGACTGAAAAAGACATATACACTGGCGACCATCGTTAGTGCTTTCCTCCTCTTTGGAGGCACGAAAATACAGCAGTTTTTGTTGATTTGCTCCAGTAATACAAGCGGATGATGTGCTAAGTTGTAAGTTTTGTCGATCGATCTCTTCTGTCATCCGCTTGGCTGGCAGCTTGCTTGCCCATCTATTACCGTCTACTGTTCTCTTCTCCGGATCTAACCCACATGGCGACACGTGGAGCTGCAGTTAAACCAGCCGTGCCATCTTGTTGACTTTTTATGCCGTTTCCTTATTCGTGCATGTGTGTCTGTGTGCGAAGACCGCATCGGAACAGCGCATTGCACTTTACCTCCGCCACTACTTGACGCATCGCTTCTACGCGTTCTTATCCTTGTAGACCGAACTTACTCTAAGTGCGAACTTTGTGTTCGCAGGTTTTGCGATGCCTACAACGCTAAGGCACCATGAAGTGCACTTTTGTTTGAGCCACTCGCGTTTCCTCGATTAGCCCATCACGCACTTCACTGGAAATGCACTTTGTCTCGGTCTATATCTCACGAATGCGCTCCCTTCTGTTTTGACCATCACATCGTTCGATCAGGAGCATTTCATCAGGGCATTTTGTTTTTTTGACCAAAGTAAATTGACAATTTTGTTTGGTGTTACTTCAAGCGTAAGCATCGCCTAACCATTTTCAAGGTAACAGACTTGTGTGCCATCACTCACACTAGCTGCTGTTGTATAAAACAAATTAAAATGATAGTTTTTATCGACTTCCGAAAGGGCATGGGTGCCGTCTTCTTTCACTAAGTTGTCTTTTGAATTATAATTGTGTCTGAATTTTAGAGTTAAACCAGCACACTTTTATACATAAAAAGTTGAAGCGCAAAATGCTCTCGTTTTTATTTTGTTATTGAACAATCAAGATATATTTTGCGTGACGTAACTCTGCGTACTATGGCAGGTAATAGATGTCCAAATTAGCTGAAGCTGCTCGCGTTCACTATCCAATGCGGACAGATGAGATGGATCTAAAGATGCCACGTAAAATTATCTATTTATTTATTTAATGAATGTACCTAAAGAAGCCTTGTGAGAAAAGTATTTTACATGCATTAAATTAAGGTAAACATGAAAAGCTCATGGCCCCCGAGGTGCCCCAGTGATTCACTAACAAATTTTCCTTTGCCCACATGCGTCACTGGGAATTATAGGCCATATAGTCAGTTTCGTTTGCGTTTTAAATGGAACTGAGTCTTTAATCCATCACCCACTTTCCCTTTCAGGCTAGTTGAGGAACTTGAAGATGGAGAAGAATTGACGGACGGCGAAGCCGACCTGGAAGATGAAGAAGAGGAGGGAGCTGCAGAGACAGATGAGGAGGGTGATCGCGGACGTCCGGCAAAGCGGCCGCGACGCGGTTCGCGTGAGCGCAGTGCCACTTCACGTCGCGGTACCAGCTCCCGCAAGCATACCGAAAGTTTCGATTACAGTGACAGCAGCGATGGTGGTGCTGGTGCCGATGACAGTGCAAAAAATGGTCTCCGCAATCGTAGCCGGCCAAGAAATAGCATGACGCCACACACGCGACAATTTCGACACTCGGAACGCGAAAGGCAGTACAGTGGTGGTGGTGGGCCCCGGGAGCGTTCTTCCTCTGATCTGCGACCACCCTGTGACGGTCACATGCAGACGCACTCTTCAAGAGCATGCAATGCCTCTCCATCGGCGCGGCGACGAAAACACTCTGAGTTCCGCGGCTCCTCCGACACCTTGCTTTCAGCACCACCTCCCGTCCGTAGGACAGCCGCATCCCCTACACGTTATGCTCATCCGAGTTCAGTCAACCGAAGATATCGCCCGACGGCGACTTCGCATGGCAGTGGCAGCAATTCCGTTCAGCATCAGTTCCCCCGACCGTCAGAGCGCAACTCGGCACGCGCCGGCCACGAGAAGCGCTCGCTACCTCTGCGGGCTTCCGCAGCATATCGAAAGCCACCTGTAGCTTCAGGTAGACCGCGGGAGGCGACAATGGGTAATCGGTACACCTCGCAGTCTACCCGAGACTCTAGTCTTTTACACCAACGCATCCCCCTGAATAACCGACCGCCTCTGACGGACCGAAAGGCAGTGAGGCGTTCCTCGACTTTAAAAAACTCTCATAGCTCCGCGCGAACAGGTTCTCGCTTTGTTCGACGATAGGCCGCTGCGGTCACGGACCGCTCTGCGTATTTGCAATTTGCATATCAGACCTCTTTCCCGCATGCGTGCTGGCATTTCTTTTCTGTTTTGTTTGTTATTTCATGTTGCTTTAGGGGTCAAAAGTTGGGGCCCCGCTCAACCGGGCTCAAATCCACTTAACTCACATGTACATAAGCCTTTTCAAGGTTTGCCTTAATTCTCGAGCATCACCTTGATTCACTGCCTTCCACCCATCCAGACCCCCGCCTCCCCAGAAGAGTACGCCTTCTACACTGGTACTATTGATGACCTCTTCAGTCCATTAATTTTACGCCCTTGTTTTTTTATTTTTCTTCAAGTAACATTCCATTGCCAGGTTTTCAAAGTGTAATATACGCCAATTGTGAATTGCACTCTTATTGGGTTAAGTGGGCGTTGGCCTTATCTGTGTCGTTATTTTTGTTGGTTTGGGATATTTACAGTGCAAGTCATTTAAGCCTCTTTCAAGCGGTTCTCGAGAGATTCTTTTTTATGTGATAGCTTTTGTTGAGTTCTTATCTACAAAAAAACTTGCGAACCTCACGTCACTGATGCCTTTGGAGGGGCTATGGAGCAGCTTCGACTGATGGAGTGGGTCTTAAAGGCTTAATTTCTGGGGGCATTAGGAACGCCTGCCTGCGTTTAGGTAAGATGCCGCCCGACTCTTAAGGTCACGCCACACTGGTGACCTAAAGGAAAGTTCCTCCACGCCATAATTTATGGGAATCTGCATTCGAGTTGGCTCGAGTGCTGAGCTGTAGAAAGTACGGGGCCTGTCAGTCTTCGCTATTGGAGAATGCAATTGCACAGTAATATAGGGGCTCGAAAATTAATGGCTGGAGATCCCTCAAGTCAAGTAAACGTCTGTCTGAGGGCCTTAACGTTGTTCGCAGGAACTGGTATGCATGGCTTTGTGACGGCGTCTTCTCAGAAGTCCCATACTCGGGCAGTGCTGTTAGCCCATACAAGTGGTGCCTGTTGGTACTGCAGGTGCAGGCAGATTGATGAGTCTAACGTAGATTAGTCCATTGAGGGCTTGATGACACCTTACTTCCTTTCGATAAAATATGTTCGTCATTAAAAAAAGACCTGTTGGGGATGCTCTCAGATACCCATCCCCCAAGCAGCTACTTCAGCCCTTCATGGTATGCAGCCGGTAATTCGATTTTTAAACGCACTTATGCGAATGGGGGCGTAACAAGTCATAAAAACATGGAAATGCAGTTGAAGTGACGTGGTTCTATTATAAATGGAATTACTATTCTTCTGAAAACTAGCATTTGCTGGCTTTGGTGTACTGTTTTCCAAATATTTATATCAGATCTTTAAGTGTGGCCGGTTTATTTGTCAATAAAATCGACTGAAGATTTACAGGAGGAGGGCTGTCACCCCGTCCTCTCATGGCTGCATGGACACAGTCACCCGCTAGGTCGGGGCTCGGACTAAATGATATGTATGACGATCCCGCATTAAGTTGGCGAGAAAGGAAGTCATATTTGCAGGAGCGAGTTGTGACAAAAACTAGGGAGACTGAGCTGGACGCTTCTGGTCTATTAGCCATCATCAGCCAAAAATACGCAACTCTAACTATGAGGGGTTCAGATCCGCAGCCTAACGACTGACCCATGAGCCACCAACTCGTTATCCTGCCCTCTTCTCTGTTCTGTGTCCTGGTTGCCCTCTCATGCGCTGTTAACAGCCTCGCACCGCTTGATTTTCGTGCACAAAACTCCGACCACAGACCTGACAGGGACTAATCAAAATCAATAAGGGATCCTGTCAGTGCAATAAAGGTCTGCATAGGTGATAGCCGAACCTGGGCTAATTCTAGTTATACTATAATTTAGGATACCGTCCTCTCTCCTTGTAGCCGCGTGGCGTCCTATAATCAGTCAGTAGGTTAAGTTCAGCCCGTTTGAAAATTAAGCGTTGTGCTTGATAGGAAGATAGGTTTGGCGTGCTGATGTCTCAGCTGTATCTGGCTCATATTTGCTCGTAGGACCTGCAAACGCATTCACTGGCAGCTACAAGATCAGCGCCATGTCTGCTCACCACAGACTCTAAGTACTTAAAACAATCACACGACGGACGGTTACATCTTGCCTACGGAGCCTTCCATTGCTCTGATCTTCAACTGTCAAACAAACCTATAGTTCGTTCCGACTATCTTATAGAGTCTTGCCGGCACACCCCAAGTGCAAGGGCGACACCACAGCCAACCATCTACAAAACAGTATTGCATTCTAGACCGGTGCACATTTAAGGGTCAAGGGTTTAGCCGGAATGATGAAATGAACGACCCTGGGATCAGAAGGCGGGTCCCAATAAATACCGTATAAAAAATAGTTGAGTTTTTTAACAGTCCGGAGTGAATAAGCAGCCATATTAGGGGATAACACTGCCTAATTCGTCGTTGAGGGAAGGCTAGAAAATGGACCCAGTCGGCAAACTAATTGTAGTTTTCTTACGCAACAAAAATCCATGTTCCTATCTCTGTGCTACATCAAATACTTCCAAATTGACATTGTTTACTCCGGTGACCTGGAATGCTTGTCGCGAAAGTCATTAGCGAGACCCTAGCCAACCTCAAATAGACTGATACGAAGTGGGACACCATTTGGGAGGATCTTGTTTTCTGTGCAGAATCATTAAAGAAAAGGCTGGTAGAAGTTAGCAGCTGGAAGAGGGCACGCCCGGAGCCGCGAGAGCGCGTCCCGAGGTGGGATCGTGGGAAGTCGTCACAGTTCCTTGAGCGTAAATACGTTTGAGCCGTCCCCAAACATAATCGGCCGGTTTGGACAGGCGTGAGCGGACTGCCACTGATGCACCCGTACAAGTACTGGCAAGAGGCGCAACACTGCAACAGGCGCCCGGAATAGGGCTTCTACACGTTTGCATTCTTCCATGTCATTAAATAGGCAACCGACCAGAAGGGAGAATAAATCTGGTCGCCGTAGATTGATGTGCCGCCAATTCGGCATTGCATGTCTTAATCAGAAAGTCTTCTCTGAAAAGAGATGAGTGGAGGGGATTGGTGTCGGATACACCTTATTATGGAGATCGAGACACCGAAGTCGTTTTTGCTATTTAAAAGGTGGCGTGAAACCCTCTTAGCCCTGCACATGCCCCTCCGCAGGATCCACTTAGTCAAGGTCGTCAACCTTTAACATCACCGCACAAGTTTACTTCATTGTACCAGGAGATTTGCTGACGATAACAAAATTCTCATTACCTATACGACACAAGTATTCTTCATCTTCTTCTTCATGAATGCGACAGGGACGGTGATAATCAGTCCTAAATCCTGCTTCACAACACTACTGGTCAGATATTTGTCTGTGTTTTAACCCGTAGCCTGAAAACACAAGAAGAAAAGTGTCAGGAAATGCGGACCGGCGTTCTGTACGCAGTAAATTGCAATGGAATTTCAAAATTCATGCTGAAATTCGGATCTCCTGATCGCCCCAGTCAAATATAAGACGCACGTTAGGGCCGATGGTAGTCTCTGAAACATTCACGAGCTGAGTACTTGCCCCGACCTGTCCTCTGCTACGCTGATAGGCGTCTACCATTAGGGGCGTCTATGGACTGGCGTTGACCATCGAACCCATGTAAAACTGTCAAATATCCGTCGCTTGAAGGCACCCTCGAGAGTATCCAAGGCCAGTCTTACAAAATATGACTGTAAATTAGGCATCCCCATGAATGAGGACATGAAATGACATACGAATCTCCTCACTTCTGGCTACTCTAATTCCGGCCCTGGCAACAACGCGGAAGAGAGAACCATCATCAATAAACCGGCACCAAATACTGTTTTGATGTCTATTGAATTCACCTCAGAGTAGTGGAGAAATTTGCGCACATGTGAAGTACAATTTCTCAACAACATCAAGATTGAGGAAACGTAGTAAGGCGGATATTCAAAGCCAGCTATAGCACTCTGTTTGAAATTATCTGGTCTCTGCATGAATGTGGAACTATAAATTTACAGAACTGTCATCTCGTCAACGCCCACTTAACGGGGTGGCGACATGAACAGTATATGGAAGCTAGGTAAGCAAAATCTGGTCGATGCAACTCAGCCGTTAGCTTTCTTCTCCAAGGAACTCCCGCCAGCTGAAACCAGATAAAGCACCTCGGGCCGCGAGCTTCTCGCCATTTATCTCGTTGTCAAACATTTTCGGCACTTTTTGGAAGGATGGGACTTTGTCATATTCACCGACCACAAGCCGCCTACATTTGCCCTGCGATCCAACTCTGACAAATATAACACAAAAGAGATTGGTCATTTGGACTACATTTCTCATTTCTGCAGCGACATACGCCACATTGATGGCACGAAGAATAAGGTGGCTGACCTTCTTTCTCGAACTTACCTCTCTATCCTTCAACTCTCAAAGGGGATCGATCTTGGTGCTATGGTGGCGGAGCAACAACGATTTGGCTGTCCTGGCGACGAAGCTATCACTGAACACTAGGTTGCTGACGTTCTCCTTACCACCGGGACTGGCACCATCCTTTGTGATGTGTCGACTCCTTTTCATCACCCATTTGTGCCGCCCTTGATGCGTCGAGCTGTGTTCCAAACTCTTCATGGACTCTCCCACCCTAAAATTCGAGTGTCACAAAAGCTCCTCGAGGAAAGGTTCATCTGGCCTGGCATGAACAACGACGTCAAAGCTTGGGCCCGCTCCTGCTCGAGTTGCCAGCGGAGCAAGGCTCAATGCCACAATAAGTCTCCACCCGGCACTTTTCCCAGTTCCAACGCTCGCTTCCACGATGTTCATCTTGATGTCGTAGGCCCGTTGCCTCCATCAAATGCCTTTACCCATCTTCTTACCTGCGTCGACCGCAACACCCGCCACACCCGCCGGACCGAACAGGTCCCTTTGCCGAACGTGCAAGCAGAAACCATCTTCAAGGCCTTTGTCGGTCAATGGGTCACCACTTTTGGTGCGCCACCTACCATTGCCACTAATCGCGGCGCGTAGTTCGAGTCTGACCTTTTAAACACCCTTCTCAAGTTCCTTGGATGCACTTGCATCCAGACGACAGCCTACCACCCCGCTGCTAATGGTATGGTGGAAAGATTTCATGAGCAGCTCAAGGCTGTCCTGCAAGCTGCAGAAGATCCAGGCAACTGGTCAAACAACCTGCCTCTTGTCCTCCTCGGAATCTGCTCGGCACTGAAGTCGGACATAGATTGCAGCGCGGCCAAGCTTGTGTTTGGCACAACCCTCCGTTTGCCCGGCGCGATGGTTAGTCCAGTTCCACGTGGTTTCGAAGAGATGCCTGCAAACTTTGTGCATCGTCTTCGTCAGTTAATGCGTTCCTGTTCTCCGGTCGAGCCTCGTACTCTAGCGACCAAGCCTTATGTCGAGAAAGGCCTGGCCCACTGCACACATGTGTTTGTGCGCTGCGAACAGGTGCGGAAACCCCCAAAGCCGCCCTATGAAAGCCCGTTCCGTGTTCTCCCCCGTAATGACAAGACCTGCTGGTTCCTTCGTAGAGACAAGGAGGACGTGGTCAGCATCGATTGGGTCAAGGCAGCTGTTACGGAGGAGCCGCCGGTCCTACCATCAGGACAAACTTGTGCTGATTCCCTATCCCATGTTCCTCCATCCCGTGCTTTTTCCCCTTTCATTCCCGCAATCCCATCATCCCGTATACTTCCTCTGCCTACAGTTTCCCAACACTCAGCTACTGCGTTACCCTCCACAACCGTAACAACTTCTCCGTCCACCCGCTTACATTACCTGCAGTGGACGTCACGTTCACTTCCCTTATCGATTAGTCTCACATTTCTTCTAGACTTCAGCTTATCCTCCGGCGTCGTTTTACGCCACCCTCCGGTCTCAGACGGGGGTATTGTGGCAGCCTGAATTTGGTAGTGCTGCGCGTATTCACCTCCTTCTCATCTTCCAAAACTTTGTCTAGCCACGTGCCCGGCGCTGACTCATCCTCTTACCTCTGCGCGCTCTTGCACTATTGCACACCCTCCCCCCCGTTGTCGACGCGCCTTCGCCCGCAGTTAATCGATTCCTCGCGAGCTCTGACGCCAACACCTGCACTCTTTCCTGATTAGCTGATGACTGGACAAAGCTCCGCTAAACCCGCGCGCATAGACACTTTTCACACCGACTCGAAAGATTTCTGTACGCGGTGCTTGCAGCAGCTACTGTAAAGGTTCTTGGGCAGTAAAGTTATCCGAATTCATTCAGTCTTCCCATACTTGTTATTTGGGGATCCTTCTGGTGTCGAGACAGCAACTAGTTGTCAATAATGGCGAAAGGTGGACCTTTAAGGGCCGTTCTGAAATGCTCAGCTCAGCACTTCAAAATCTGCAATTTATCCGTCGGAGCTGAGCAGCGGCTTGGCTTCTTTTTTACGGATACCATAAATGGCCTTGATGGAGCGAAGATGTCCTTCATATGCTTGAGGTCCGCTAAGACTGGTCCTACTGGATTGCCTTTAGCTACGCCGTCAGTCTGTCCATTGAACAGGAACTTTACATTCTTCGAGCATTGCTGTGGTAGTTCCCGTAGTTGGTCTGATTCCAGACGTGTTTAAACCGCATATTCACACATTATCTCAATAGTTTCATCCAGTGGCACATTTTTGAACAGAGTTTGCATGTCAAGTAAGATCATGTACTTATTCTGCAAATTTTAATTCTCTAGCTCATCTACGAATGAAAAGGTATTTTTGGTAGTGTGAGCAGTATGGTGGCATCTGATTGGTTCAATCTGTTGGACTAACCACTGGGAAAGCTCACGCTGCGGTGGATTCCTCATTGATAAAATTGGTTTTAATGGTACTCCTGGTTTGTGCAATTTTTGTAACCCATATAACCTGGATATATATGAACCTAGAAGTCTAAGACAAGCAGCCGTATTCTCGTCTATTACTTGTTTTTGAAGTAGCGGTTTAGTATTTTTCCCAGTACGGTCTTCCATTGCTTTCGTTTCTTCTTTCCCTTGAATTTCAGCATAGAATTTTCTGGGAGCACTTAGTACAGTATCCACCTTACTTAGGTAGTCAGCCTTGTCGAGAATTACAACGCCGATTACTTTATAGAGTCTCGAGACAGCGACTTCAGTGGTCTTACGTAGGTCATTTAGAGCCGCAAGGTTTTGCATAGTTAATGGCGAGCGCTAAGTAACCGGGAATATTCTAAACTGATAAGCGATTTCAACGAATTTCGTTGTCAGACATCTGACATTTCCTTTTGACTTCTGCCTCAGGTCGGATAACTGGTAAAATAAGTCTTCAAATTGGTCCTCAATCTCTGTCGGATATCCTTTTCTTCTGGATACGCGAAATTTAAGTCCTAAGGAGATGTCCTCGCCTTTCAATTAGTCAGTGCCAAATCTTCCATGTCAACAATGTAGTCATATGGGTTTAATGGAAACAATTCGTCTATAAGTTGTTCGGCAAGTGACTTGATTAACTCAACCAACATATCGGGCTAACCGAGTCCATCGCATGCTTTGACTGGTCAAATCGGCAACGAATTTGTGGGAGTGCGTGTTTTTATTTTCGGGATGTGGGGGGCAGGCCATCTCTTCTGAGGGTCTTCCTTACTTGGTGGCGAGAAGGGCGAGTCAGTATCAGTATCGAAATTTTTCCGATCAGTCTTAACAAAGGAAACGGCATACTATCACCCCACCGACGACACCGAAGCGGATACAGTAGTTGAGACTGTCCAATTCCCCGAGGCTGCTGTTCTTAAGGAACTCTTAAGTTTAAAAGAATCTAAGTCACCAGGTCCCGACAACGTACCAGCCAAGATTTTGAAGGAGCTCGCCAATGAGTTGGCCAAACCACTCTCTATGCTCTTCCAAACCTCCTTCGAAACCGGATGTCTACCAGTAGATTGGAAATCCGCGAGGATTACACCGCTATACAAGGGGGGAAGCCGGGTCTCAGCGAATAACTACCGACCAGTCAGCCTTACTGCAATCTGTTGCAAAATCATGGAAAAAATTATCAAGCAACAACTTATGCAGTTCCTGGAACAAAACCATCTGCTATCGGATGCTCAGCATGGTTTTCGTAGAGGTAGGTCCTGCGTTACAAACTTGCTCTACTGTTTAGAACGGTGGACTGAGGCAGTCGATAGTGGAAACTCAGTGCATGCTGTCTATATTGACTTCAAAAAGGCTTTCGATAGCGTGCCGCACCACCGCCTCCTCTATAAACTCAGCCGCATAGGAGTAAGGGGTAGGCTCCTTACGTGGATAAAAAGCTTCCTAATCGGTCGCTCGCAAACTGTCCACATCAGCGACAAACAGTCAGCCAAGGTTGAGGTTGAGACTGGTGTTCCCCAAGGCTCCGTTCTCGGCCCTATTTTGTTTGTTATCTACATCAACGACTGTGTCCGCGAACTGGATTGCGGCATCGCCATGTTTGCCAATGATATAAAACTTTGGAGCGTTATTCAAACTGCGGCTGACAAAGTGCACTTACAGGAAAATTTAAATAGACTTCAAAAATTGTCGGCGGACTGGCTCTTACCGTTCAATGAGAGCAAGTGCACCGCCATTCGAGTTGGCAAATCCGGTTCTTCAAACGGCACGGCTTACCGACTGAATGACATACCATTGAAGGAAGTGAACGCCCAGAAAGACTTAAGAGTCTGGATCAGGCCCTCGCTTAAACCCTCCCTGGATTGCACAAAGGTAGCCAAGTCCGCAATGTCGATCCTATACCTCTTCAAACGGGCTTTTTCTACCTTCAATGAAGAGTGCTTCACAAAAGTCTTCGGAACCTTCGTACGACCGCACCTAGAATCTGCTATTCAAGCTTGGAGACCCTGGGCCAGGAAAAACATCAAAATCCTGGAAAAAGTGCAACGGCGCGCAACCAAACTTGTTATGGGGCAGGGCTCACAGCCTTATGAAACACGGCTGTCGAATCTCAACCTCTTCCCATTGCGCTACAGGCAGCTTCGGGGGGACCTGATACTAGCATTCCGCGTATTACGTCTTCAAGACTGCTGTCTTATATCAGGGGATTTTTTCGAATTAGCAACGACCACGAATCTGAGGGGTCATCCCCTCAAATTAAAGGTGACAGGGGCCAGGCTGGACGCTCGGAAACACTTCTTTTCAAAAAGGGTGGTCGGAGCGTGGAATGCGCTTCCTCAGGACGTTGTTATGTCGGAATCGCTAGAGGGTTTTAAGCAAAAACTGGATCGATATAGCAGTGCACGATGGACCGGAACTGACAATTTGCAATAGCAATAATGCTACTTCCAATTTTTCAGTAGTATTAGTTTTTATATCCATTCACGTTTGCTATTTATAACGCCCTCCCACACATAGCCTCATGCGAAGGTCTCCGCGGTCTACCCTACTTGGCTATCTGCGTACCGTGATTACCCGCTGGCGATCTTATCAGCCAGACCTGACGGCCTAAACAGTCACCCTTGGTTCGACCCAAAGCGGACTGTCGACGATCTGGACGGATGCCTCTGTTTTTCCATTTCCGTTGGCGGAGTCTGCCATCAGCACGGAAAAATCAGGACGTGGCTTCCACACGGTGATGATCCTGGGAACCTTTGCAATGCCCTCCCCCCAGTGGGAACCCCCTTTTTTCTCCTAAATCCCACGCATTACCCCCACAAGGGCGACAGTTTTTCTCCTAAAAATCCCTGAGGAGTTTTTTCACTGTCTGCTCCTATTTTCATCCTATGACTCAGGACAACTGGCCTCGCCAACAGTCTAAGCAACAAATTTTTTGCTACCACTGCACATATGTACAAATAGGGCACTCAAAGGAATTTTTCCTACATACCCTCAATATACTGATACTGATACTGATACTGATCGTAAGAATTCTTGTCTAATGCTTCCTTGGATAATTTTCTATCTTACTTGGCCCAGCTGATCTAGAGACTTGACAAGAGGGCCCGGGAGGATCTTTGGCAGATAACTGAAGCATTTTTTGCGGAGGCCGCTGCAATACAGCGAGGAAAACCAGAATTATATAATCCGCTTCATTACATGATCAGACGCGCAATGCCGTGGTAGGGCTTGATAAAAAACGTAAATCCATTCTCTCACCCGTCTTTTCACGCTCTTCTTCCTTCCCTGTATGGCCGACAGCTGCCCTGTCCGTTGCCCCCACCACCATTTAATCCTGCTCAGTAGGCTTTTACTGTAACCCAAAACGCTTTGTTTCGATAACTGCCTCCCCTCCTCTTCTCCCTCATCATGCGCACCAGCATCTAAGACCAACAGCTCAGGCTTTATTTAGCTATCAAGGTTCAGCCCTCTAGGTCGATACTTAATTGGACAGTTCATTTTATCGTATTAATAGACTATGGTGGTATGCAACTGAATAAGAAGTCACGAGATTAGCTGACGTCATTAAATCCTGCCGACCTCATTGCCTTTGCTTTATTCGAAAATGAAGTTTTCCCAGTAAAATACAATTGTTCGCATTTGAAACAGTCATCAAGAGGCCATACAAGTCTTCGTAAAATGTGTACCTTATCTCGTCGGTGCTGGTCATTGGGGAAGTGTTGTTGTTGACAAAGCTGGCGAAATTAGCTTCCCAAAGAGGCCGGCGCAGAGTTATGAAACGATAATTGATGCCTGAAACCGACAGGACAGTCGTTCTAAATTGTCGTTTTAGGTGTTTAAGGCGATGTCAGTGTCGCGTCTATCGGCCTCTGGGCAGCTGCTCCAGAAGACGGTGCAGCCGGTACTTGCATCTTCTAGTTGCCTATGGAGGATGGGCGCCCGCGGATGGCAACGACATTTAACTTTTTGCGTTCCATGCCATGATCAACTAGCACCATACTTCTTTTCGGGCGATGGCTCCGCATATTGTCTACGAGCCACATTTAGCTTGTCAATCAAGTGATCCCATTTTTTTCGAGCACCATTTATATCCTATTTGCCTGCGATGGAGGAAATCATGCTAGCCTCAACTATGGCTGATTAGACATCCCAGAAAGCTAACGAATTCTACTTTTAGTCATTGCGTTGTTTATTGGAAGAGCCACCCAAGTTAGCTTGGACTGGCAAGAGAATTGAATTTCGCTCTTTCGTAGAACATTTTAAATTGGAAAGATGGAGGAGGAAGGGAAGGATTGGAAAGGGGAGTATAATTACCCGGTATGGGAAGACTGTCAGCACCGAATGCCCTCATCTGTTTTAGCCCATCGGTTGAGAATGTTACCGGGGCGTCGGCGTTAGGCAGTGCCTAGCTTCTGAGAGCCACAGCCGAAGGTCTGTTGCTCTTAGGAGCACCACTTAACGACCAGGTGGAGCACCACTTAATGACCAGGTGGAGCACCCACCGTTTGTACAAGGCAAGTGGTGCGACCTATTGCATCTAAAGGGCGTGTCACTTAAAGGTACACCAATACATTTCCGGCCCACTGCACTAATAAGACGTTCGTAACGTGGCCTTTTCCGCAATCTGAGTGTGTGAACGCAGATTTGCAGTCCAATAATGAAGCATTTGGTTCGGCTATCCTTGTTATAAGAGATTTAAGGTAATTTACCTTGGTTATAACCGAAAACACCTTCCGAATGATATCTGTACTGTTATGCCTTATCAGACCAATAAAATTGCTCCCGAAAGCTGTGATTGACACACGGCAGATGCGTCAGGCAGCAAAAAAAATGGGCGAAACACGTGCGCGGGAAACGAGAACCGCGCAGTCTGCGATATTCTTCATCCAAACGATCAGCGATGGGAATTATTCCTCATCCTTTGGGGCTCTTCCCCAAGTCCCCTTTAAAACGATGCGCCTCCCGTACGTATTGGAGGTGCGCAGTAATGGCACTCTGTTTGTCGGCCAATCGCGGTTATCTAAACCAACCAATCAACTTCAAGGCCGACCCAGGCATGGCTTCGCTCGAGGCGACATAACAATTCCCCCACTCTCAATCGGAAAGCCGGCTCTCATGGCGCTGGACATCTGTCTCGTCTATTTGTCAACTTTTTACAACCTGTTCTACATTATTTCTGTACAGAATAAAATACTCTATTAATTGGCGTCCAATTTTTTCTCTTCCTATTCGGGATCGGGATTGGTCTTAGTTGCTTAGGTGTCTCTATGGTTTAGGCTCCTGTGGCGGACTTTTTCCAGGTTGGAATTAGGTTCCGGCAGGTTGGTTTTGGACCGGGACAACTGCATTGGTTACAGGATGTTACTTGGCGCGCGCAGGGCTTATTCAAGGAACCTGCTTTCCATAGTCAATGCTGACACCAGTATGCGCTACAGTAATAACATTTTATAGCAAATTTATATGGAGATTTGGCTGTAGGTTTTAATGTTCACACGATTGTTCGTATCCATCAGATGTTCCAGGATGAGATTGCGTGTGATCTCGGTTCAAAAACCGGGCTGCGACGCTCCTGCGACAGACCAGAACGGACTCCGTTGAGTCCGCGCGAGAGCCTAACGCGTGCCACGCATGCATGCCACGTCAACCACTGCACTCAGTTGCATCTCCAGTCGAAATGTAGGCTCGAACAGGCTTCCGGAGCGAGGATGAAAGAAATGGGTACGTGATCGATATTGAGTCATCATATAGCATGAAAGTGCAGTACATTGCTCACTTTAATAAATCAGACGCGCCAGAACGATAATGACACTCCAAAAGCTACGATTGTGAAGATGACTGTTTTAAAGGATCACTCAGTCCTGTACAGGGCTGAGGGTCAGATTACAATTACATATTGCTGTGGTCTCTTCGGAACACCCTTACGTAAGCTCCGAAACCCATCTTTTTAGGCCCGTTTAATGTAAAATTTAGCCAAAAGGTCATATGTAGCACGCACAGACGCTGTGTCCACAACTGCCACTAAACCTGCCTGTTCGACCATTTTAACTTCCTCTTTCCATCGAGACATGGCGTGAACTCCGCAAAGGCATGTCGCCACTTCTTTCTCCGGAAATGGTGATGGACATTGATGCTTGTTATGTTCGAACTATCGTAAATCCTCGACTCCCTTCACGAGCACTGTCGATGGGTGACCTGTTACTATTTTTTATATATATACCAGGATCCACCGGAGAAATAAGGCAACGTTGAAATGTCTGGGGTGTAAACTTGTTTTTGAGATTCCCAGAGAACTGCTATTTGAGAAGTTTTTTCTGAAATTTATTAATGTTATATATTTGTTATTATTATTGTTGACTAACCATCGAACTTCAGGGCTCGCCGCCTCTGGGGTTGGGTGTGGTCGGTGGATGATGGCTAATAAGATAGGAATGGCCATTCCAGCCTCACTTATCTTTGCCATTAATGTACTTCTGCCTATAATATTCTAGACATAGAGTGGCTTTTGTTTGGGCTTGACAGCGAGCTTCAAGGCACAACGGAATGAGTGAGTTCCGAAACCGTTCGCTAAACGCCTATCTACTATTATATATATTCCTGAACGAAATCTTCAAGGCAACGAGCCCGTGACGCAGTAGTTAGGGCGTTGGACTTCTGACTAACATGGTCGCGGATTCGAGCTTTGGGGTCGCCACCCCTGGGGTTCGATATAGCTGGCTAATGGTGGCTAACAACCCAGAACTCGTCATTCCAGTCTCTCTAGTTTTTGTCAGTAATGTAGTTCTACTTTTTAAATTCCATTTTTTTCACGTGTTGCCCTGCAAATGTACATTTATTGAGAGAATTGCCTTCGGTTACAAGTGTCTTGTTTCCGCAGGGTCTATGAACAATCTCCAATAAGAAATGCATCTGGATAAAGGCTCCTACGAAGCATCTGCTGAACCTCACTTAACTCTACCGAAAGAGTAGTTGAGTGAAATGCGTCCTATCCCAGCCGACCCAAACGTCAATTGACTTGCATTTCGAACAAATCTGTATACTTAATAAAAGTGAGTTGTCTGTCTGTCTGTGTCTTCGTTATCATTGGTCGAAGGGGTCACCTCTAAAAAGCCTTCTGCGCCTTCGACGCGCGTGTGGCACTGGCATGCGCGTGTGTGTGTCTCTACTGTCCGAGCGTCTGACTGCTTTCATTATTTGGGCGTCTCATTTTCGTGCGCGTGATTATTTAGCGATCATGTCGCTGTCGCCGCGAATGACACCCGACGTGACAGGCGGATGTGAGCACGGCACGGGGGTTGGGTGGGGGTGGGGAAGGGGTCGTCGCGTCCAGGTCATCGCGTCCAGGTCGTCACGTCCAGGTCGTCACATCCAGGTCGTCGCGTCCAGGTCGTCGCGGCCGCTTGAAACGTCACCCCCCTCCTCCCGCCTCTAATGCAGCAAGGGCTACAACGGTGTTTGCGTAGCTGTTTAATACTCACTGACGTAAACCCCCTTTCCGCTTGGACCCACACACACATGTACTTGCTGCTTGAAACGGCACCCTCCCGCCTCCCCCCGCTCTTAATGCAGCAAGGGCTAAAACGGCTGCCTGTACAGCTGTTTCAAAGTCAGTGACCGTACATCACTTGGTCTGCTACCGCTTGCTCCCCCCATACTTACGTTTAGGCAGTCGCAGCTCCTTGAAACACCACCTCCTCTCCACGGTTATGCGCCTGCCTGCCACGCACTGGGCTCATAGTCCGGCTGACCCAATCAAACTGAATTTCGGCTAGCTTTTAGTTTAGCTTGAATGGCCTGCCATACAAAGGCGTTCGCTTTAGTTCTAATCCTCAAAAACTACCATTATGGACAACAGTAACACTGGCAGAGATGTTATGAACACAAGCACCATGACCAATGATGATGGGCCTGCTACTGAAGGTAACGTTGCAAATTCGTTGTTCTCCTGCCCTACCTTTTTTGTTCAAAATAATAATCTATTTGCAGGTGCTACCTTATTAGAAAGCACAGGAGGTAGAGCAGCCGCGAGAAGACAAGTTCGGGCAAAGGAGCAGAAGAGACTTGCCAGTGCTAATAGGCGTTCGTGAGAAACACAAGAAGAAAGACGGCTTCGACTGGAGACTGATGCCATTCGTCAGCGATACCGACGCTCCCAGGAAACCGAGGATCAAATGCTTCAAAGAAGACACGAGGATACTATTCGCCATCAAAATAGCCGCTCCCAAGAAACCGAAGTCCAAACTATTCAGCGAAGGACCCTAGATACGGCAAGACATTCGCAACGTCGGCAAAAAATATTACCTACACGTAGAAGTGCGCGTCTGGTTATGCTAGCACCCCAAAGAGTTCCCCAACGCCAAGCCAATGCTGAAAACTTAAGTTTGCAGCAAATTCAAATACGGTATGACGGCTCTGGTCCGTTGGTTGCTTCCCTTAATGCTCAGATTTTGAACAGAGCCTCCCTCAATTACAACCCAAGTCTTACTTATGCGGGAGATGCGAATGTTCCCGTTGGGAAGATGGCGGAAGTTTTTGGTCATTGTCAGGCGAACAAATGGACTGGTGAAACAAACGGCATGTGCTGTTCTAACGGAAAGGTTTTACTAAATAACTTCCCTCAACCGCCGGAACTACTTCAAACACTTCTTGCTGGTGATACCAGCGACTCCAAACATTTTCTTTCAAACATTAGACAATAAAACGGGGCGTTTCAAATGACCTCTTTTGGTGCCAACATTGTTCATGAGGTTGGATTGATGCCAACCTTCAAGGTGGAAGGTCACGTTTGTCACCGGATTGGATCGTTACTGCCTCCTCCTGATGGTGAGCCAAAATTTCTACAAATATACTTCGTAGAAGATATCAACCAGCAAGCTCAAAGCCGATCCCGAGCGAACCCTGGCATGAAGCTTCATATAATACTGTCCCTTCAAGAAAATCTACACCAACGCAACAGTTACGTAAACCGTTTCAAGTGCGCCTTGGAGATGCATGCTTCCCTTGATTTCGCCATTGTCATAGATGCCGATTAATGCCCCCGCGGAGAACATCAACGGAGATTTAATACTCCCGCATGCAACGAGGTGGCCACTATAATGTCGGATACGCAGCATGGCAACAGGAATAGTCTTGAGGAGGAGAGATGATAGACTTCAGAGTATAGATGAGACACATGGCTCATACGACGCACTGCAATACCCTCTCATCCATGTTAATGGCGAAGATGGTAACCATTTCGGCATACCACAAACTGGCACCAATAAAACAGACAGTCCTTAAGTTTCTACTCATATCACTT
>JAYGXS010000003.1:40850341-40862066 GCA_036362985.1 Ligula intestinalis
AAGTGATATGAGTAGAAACTTAAGGACTGTCTGTTTTATTGGTGCCAATTTTTAATCGTTTATGGATATCAAAATCAAAGACTCTCCAAAACGCTTCATTAGTGCCGATATATCTGCCCATTTAATCCTGGGTAATCTCATCATTGTTGTTACGGTGTTGATGGAATACAGTGCAATTCTATTGGCTGCGGTACATTCATCTGGTAACCTCAGTGAAAATCTCGAAGGTTCTGTGAGCAGTTTGCCACCAGGAAGTAACGTCGCTGGTATACCAGCCGATGCAACAGCCAAACCAATTCTGCTTCCTTTTCTCAGCTCAGCCATATCAACTAAGTGACGAAAGTTTGTTAGTTCAACCAGGCGCATCCACAAAGAAAACGTGGACGCTATTGCGGTGATTGTAGACGTCGGTTGGGAAAATCGTGTTTTTCCCACAGTACTTCGCTTTGCGATATCTCGAGTTGGCTGGAATAGGAATTTGTACGGCTTGGCTCCTAATGGGGTTACAAGAAATGTTGTTTATCCGGAAGCAAACGTGTGCCGACTTTACCTTCCATTACCTTAAGGTTCGCATTATTACCTTCGTGTGACTATACCTCATGTACCTCTGCAGTCGCCCAGAATGCTGCCCCATTGTTTCCCGCCGTACCGTTTTACCCGTACACGAACTTTTAATTACTATTTTAATGTACGTGATTTTCTCTTTTGGTGGTGAAAAACTCTACTCTTATATGGTTCTTCCCCTGATAGTCTCCCCATAATGGGGTTTTGCTCATTATTTTTGAGGTTGTCTAATAAATTTACTTATTCTTCCAAAATGTTGGTCTACTCATCTTTCAAAATACTGCTCTTCTCGTGCGGTAACTACCCCTTTGCGCCGCAAACATACTTCTTTGCTCTTATTTGAATACCTGCTAAGTTTTCTTTTAGGGGTTAAATAACGCCAATCCTTGGGATACCACACTTAGAGTTTTCCAAATAAACTTGTGGTTCTTTACTATTCATCCCCTATCCTTCGTCCTGCTGAACAGCGCTCTTCCACGTTCAATTAGATCAAGAGAACTTAGCCACTGCACAGATCGTAATTATCATGAGCAAACGACATTTGCACAGCCGTCGGACTTAGACATTTGAAGAATATTTCCAGTTATTTTACGATTTTCTGTCGCTACTTTCTGCGCAATTACTCCTTCTGAGCACACACATACTATCCATCGAGTCAAAACGACCTCATAAAGTCCGACCTACTCACCTTCTACTACATAATCACTTTTAGAGATTATCATAGATGGTTTGCCTACATAAGGGACAGCAACATGTAAGGAAGCCCAAGGCGAAGCCGGACTTCCGCGCTAGTTGATAATAAAGAGCACATGGTTATCTACCAGTTAGTCAGGTCTCTTTCCAATGGAAGCATAGTCGGACAACAATTTCGAGTCCCTTGCCTGATAGAACATCCAGGCATGGGAGCCGGTTTATCGTTTCAGTTCAAAAATTTTTATAAGGTAGCCTTGAGCTGAGTTAATCAAATCAGTTAGGCTTGTTATCAGGAGGGTATGGTGGAGCTATGTATAATTCGGCGTGACAGAGATTCGAGACGATAAGCTTCTAGCAGACTGTATGAAGGTGATGACCTGCCAAATTTATATTCTGGCAAATTTAGAATCCTCAAGGAGTCTATGAAAGTTGACTGCCTTCTTAGCACACAACTTAATTTACTTCTGGCAGCTGTTTGATATCCTTCACCTCCTAACGCTCTCACAAAATATTACTCAAAGACGGTCATCCAGACTCTAGGAAAGCACAAGCGCATATATAAGCACTGTTCTTTTGATGATCATCTGTCTCACTTTTTTTCCTAATTGACGTCACCTGTTTGGGGCCTGGCAATCTATTAATCGCATTTATTGGACTGGATCACATCCACTCCACCCAGATCTTGCGAAACGAAGTAAACTGCAGAAGAAAAGGTCCGGTTTGCTTGAATGATACTTTTCAGCGCACAGCCTGTTTACGTCCGGCTTAACCGTTTCTACTGAGCTGCTGTGTTAGAGCACGTACTCCAGCCAATTTGTTCAGGAAAAAGGTAGGTTTGCGGGTTTGTTCTCGTTCCCTGTAACTATCGGGCTGGAAGAGAGTTTCGTGCAAGAAGGTGGAAGGAGTGGTGTTGAATGCAGTGGGGCAGTAGCAATTGATTGCTTGCTAAATTAATAGGGCAAAAATGCGCACAACACGCAGGTTCCATTCGCCTGTCTGACGCTCCTGAATAAGCTTACATAATTGTCGCCATACTTTTGGTCATTATTTTCGGACACTTATCGAACGCTAAACCACGCGAAATGGATTAGTGCGAATATTTCAAGGACTGAGCCAGTTAAAACGAATAAGTTAGGTGCTGCTTCCTGGCATGGTTGTGCATCATTTTAATGTGTCTATCAGCGGAAAATGCTTCCAGGTTCAGCTGGTTTCTATGTTGAGAACTGTGAATATACAATACGTCCTTTGCTCTGGAAATTTCAAGCCAAAATTCGAATGTTATGTGACAGGGTACAGATGAACTGACAGTCGATGCTGGGCATTTGAGGTGGACGAGAAACTTCAGTCAACTGTCGTCGCCTCATCGATTTTTCCGGCTCTAAAGAGCAATAATCATAGGTCTTACCACGTGTGTCTATAATTTCTAACAACTGAGCAAGGTATCTAACTGTCTTAAAAAGAGTCTGGGATATCAATTTTTGCTCCAATCATGATCGAACATAATTACCTATCGATTTAAACAGCTCATCTCGGCAGTTCAACCATCGCAAGTGGCCAGGCCAACCCGTGACTCATGTGGTGGACAAGAGCAAAGTTGCGCGTGACTTTTTCGAACGCGAATGAGGCTAGTACTACCTTATTTTGATCAACACATCGAACAAAAGCTAGCTGTATGAAAAGAAGCTTGAAAAACTGAAAATCATGAAATATTCACTGGAATTTAAAAGACGATCTGAACCTTATTGTGGCAACAGTAGTTTATGTAGTGCACCTCATTACTCCATAGTCCCAGCATTTTTTCCTTCGAAAACGGTGGTTATAGGGTTTTATGGGTGGGGAATTAGGATACGCAGTGGAATATACTTTAATAAAGGCTATATAATTTTTATTGTATTGTATTAAGAAAAGTTTTTGATTCATATCTGTAGATTTTCCTAACCTGTATTATCGTTTAACCTATAGCGGGAAAATCCGATCATTAAATTGCGGGTGCCTTAAAATTTCTGAAAAATATAAATGGTGGTTAGGAGGTCGTCCACTTCAACTTATCTGAGGTCCAACTTACCGTTCTGGAGTATGATTAGTATGGTCCGCGGCACAAAGCGCCGCGTACACCTCCCATTTACATGCCGAACAACTTACTCCAAGCGGCCGCGGGAAAAAAAATTCAACTACATATTTCCACCTTACACTTCAAAAATTTCCTCCCCTGCCTATCCTATTTACCCACCCCCAAAAACCCTTGAACCACCGTTTCCGTAGAACAAAATGCTGGGGTGTATGAGGTGTAGTACATAAACTACTTCTACTCTACTTGTTATCCAATTTAAACAATATTTGTAAAGATATTTGACAGAAGGTAAGTTCTTTTAATATACAAAAAAATGCATGTTAAGGATTTTTATTGATTGGCCACAGATACGAAATTTTATGACACTTTCAGATTGGAGACTTATTTGAAAACTTTTGTATTTCTAACCAAACTCGTGGTACTGATGATATTTCCTTTAGATTTTAAATTCCTTAGTCATTATCATTTCAAAGTTTTCGTACTTGCATTAATGCCGGTAGGCGAGTGATTATCAGTCTTTCGCAAATTTCGGCGTTTTGCTTGAGTTAGGGCCCACACTGCACCTTATTTAGCCTTTTTCGAATTCACCACCTTGGATAGTTACGAACCAAGGCACCAACCTATGCCTAGCATTGTCGAGTCCACGCCAAACACGAATGATTTCTGTACTTGTGTCATTGAGCCGGACTGACATAAAAGCTGAAGCCTGGGGCACTTATTGCGTGAAACAACACCGTTACAGTCTAAATGCTTAAATGTGCTTCCATTAATACAGCAAAATTAGTTAATGTACTGAGCGGCGGTCCAATACAGTGTATGCATTATGCTCCATTGCCTGTGCCATCAGTAGTCAGTCTATGCTATAATTCTATGAAATGTACAATGCTGAATTGGCCTTCGGGTTTTGACGGGGTGGCTTATCGGTCGGCTTCAAAGCGGAAGACTCCTAAAATTTAGCAGAATCTTAAAATAAATGTTTTCTTTAGTGGCTTTATGAAATTTTTGAAATCTACCAGAAAGGACCTCCTGAAATGTGTCTGTTGACCTGCATATTTCACTATCAGACTGCATAACCTAGGAAAATTAAATTAAAACTATCTTCAAGTAGACACCTCGATCCCTCACTTACCTTTCACAAATTATAGCCTCAGGACTCTCAACATTGCCAACGTGAGAACTGAAATACTTCCCAATCGGATCTTATGGAATCGAAGACATTCCACTTTTAAACGTAAGCGCGCAACTAGCTAGCCCAAAACAGTTTTTCCACGTAACCTGCAATTCTATCGCTTGGAAAACTGTCTAAAAGCTATATATATTCACTGAGAAAAGTGCGAACACCGATCGAATAGGCTTCCGAACTAAACAAAGTTCATGTTGTGGTCAGACGCCCCCAACGGGTGACCGCCTGCCAGGCCGATGCCGGCCAAGTCGTAATAGCAGTAAGTGGGGTATGACAGCATCTGGGGGTAACTTGATACAGAACTGTTTCGGGCTTATTAGCCTTCATCAACCAAGCATAACCCTGAACACCAGCTTGTCGGACAACACAAACAAACGCACTTACAGACGGCGCAGTTGGTCCACCACTGGAGTCTATCAGATGGGTCATAAGCACTTCATCAAACCGCAGTTCATCAGCGCCTCACCACCTGCCATTTGCTGTCACTGCTGATCGGGTATATATTCACTGAGAAATGTGCGAACACCGATTGAATAGGCTTCCGAACTAAACAAAGTTCATGTGGTGGTCAGAGGTCCCCAACGGGTGACCGCCTGCCAGGCCGATGCCGACCAAGTCATAATAGCAGTAAGTGGGGTATGACAGCATTTGAGAGTAACTTGATACAGAACTGTTTCGGGCTTATTAGCCTTCATCAGCTAATAAGCCCGAAACAGTTCTGTATCAAGTTACCCCCAGATGCTGTCATACCTACTTACTGCTATATATATGTATATATATATTCACTCAGTGAATATATACCCGATCAGCAGTGACAGCAAATGGCAGGTGGCGAGGCGCTGATAAACTGCGGTTCGATGAAGTGCTTATGACCCATCTGATAGACACCAGTGGTGGACCAACTGCGCCGTCTGTAAGTGCGTTTGTTTGTGTTGTCCGACAAGCTGGTGTATATATATATATATATCATTACGAAATCGCCGATTCGAAAAGAAATGATTATTTAAGGATGCTACTTTTAAATTCGAGAAACCGCAGGTTTTCCACCCTGATTTATCGGTGTTTAGAAAGCCGGCGCCTAAGTAATTCCTGCGGTCAACATTCGAAGCTTTAATGTGATCCTTCAAAATTGAAATGACCATCCTTATTTCTGATTGGTCGGGCTGCATTGGGGCGATCTTTTTGCCCGTTTAGCTTTATTTTTGAGTTAATATGA
The DNA here is from genome assembly GCA_036362985.1 of Ligula intestinalis. Lineage (NCBI taxonomy): Eukaryota > Metazoa > Platyhelminthes > Cestoda > Diphyllobothriidea > Diphyllobothriidae > Ligula > Ligula intestinalis. The sequence goes on from JAYGXS010000003.1 coordinate 40,856,069, forward strand.
ATTCTCCACAGCTTTGACAAAAACAGCGGGTTGATGTGGAAACAGTCATACGCTTCAAGAGCCTTATGAACACGAATACGATACCTGTTGATGACAGTTCAGTCTAAAGCGACAGTTCGCTAGGATGTCACACGAAAATAAATTATTCTGAGATTGCTTGAACAACGGAGTTCAGGAGACTGCATCCAGACCACTTGAATGGGGGTAAGACTAAAAACACTTGATAATGGATGCCTCAGCTACATTAAAGTAGTCGATTGAAACCAGTACTGGATTAACAGGGGTGGGTCTACTGAGCACCGGTTACTCATCTGCGAAGCGATAATTTGATTATACGACGTTCATGCAGGCCTTGGATGGTTGGCCCCCTGTGACGATGTATATGGAGGTTTACCGTGCCAGGCGCCAATACTGCTACCATGTTCGAACAAGACTCAAGCTAGTAGACAGACTGCCGCGCGTGCAGTCGTGTCCACCACCACCATCATCAGACGAGTTGCTCTACCTTTACGACAAACTAAAACGGCGTCAAACGGCCTTAAGGCATACTCTTTAAAAGGATTCTCCACTGTCTGTGCGAGTCTTTAGTGTCGTAGTTATGTGTAACACACGTTAGACGTAGACAACCGCCAGGTCAGACAGTGCGATCAGTCTGGCCACCAGCCAATGGAGGGAAACGGACAAGTAACTGGTACATAGAAGAAGTGAGTGCAAATTTAATAAATCCTGAGCATCCATCCCTGTGATTAATCTGTCGTGCCTGCCTAAGGGACTGTCAGACCCCAACCCCAAAGGTCAATGGCGAACTTCGTCACTCGCTACGGTTGAATTCCTGATTACCTCCCAACAGTAAGCTTACCTTCATACACAAGGGGCGAATCGTTGGCGCGTATTCAATGCAGGTTCTCGACCTACCGAGAAAAGTGCAAAATACCGAGGCTTCTCTTTATAAGCGTGACCGATATAGCATCACACGCCGCGAACAGGTTTTTATTTACTCGGCTGATAATTTGAAGCCCGAAAACACAGCCAATGAAGCTCCACATAAGACAGGATGTCATGCTCACCAAACTCACAATTTACGTATGAGTGCAAAGATTTAAGTTTTTGTTTAAAAGAGAATTTGGTCTGCCTTAGACTTGCCAAGGTCCTTAAAATGCAGGGAAAGTGGTTACTGTTGGTATAGTTGTGCCGTATTTTTCACCTCCCACATTTGGCCTACTTGCAAACACGAAAGAGGAAAGTTTTGCAAGAGATGCTTACAATCGTTTCCTGGATCGCGGCCTTGAAAAGTTGCTGTAGCTACCACAAAAATAGGTGCTTTGCAGTATTTGTCAGTAGATCAATACAGTTCGGCTAAAGTATTTTCTCCCAAGTTAAGTGGAGGGCCTATCGGTTCGTGCATCATATGCAAGAATTGATGCCTTTCGACTACTGCAGGAATCCCCCATTGGTCTGCGAGTTAGCCTCACACGCTACCAGTCCATGGTTTTTAGTGTTAGAATATTAGCCAGACCAAATGCTAGCAACGTTTGGAAGCTTTCCTAAGGCGTCGAGCCTAGCTAAATGTCTTTGTTTGTTACGTCTTACCGCATGGAGGTGATGACTGTCCACACACAATGACCTTAGATTACCCACACATACGCACGAACGCACACGAACGCACACGAGCTTACACAAGGCACAACTATCCGCTGTTTCCTGAGGGTCAACTAGTCACATGACGCTATCCCAATGCGGCCAACCAGGCCACAAGAGAACGTGCAAACAATCTCTTATAAGCCGATTTCATCCCTGACAGAGAGAGTTGCGACAGCGGATGCGAGGCAACACTAGTCTGCTCCCAATGCCGGGGCTTGCCCCCCCCCCGAGGCGGGACAAAGAGCGCACTGGAGATCAACCAGTGACAACAGTCACCCGAGATAGCTTCTCCGGGTTTTGTACACAATAAACCCTCCTCTCGGTGGATCCAAAAGTTATGCCCTTCCAATTGTGTTCTTGCTTGCGGGATTTCAACAGGACGTAATTCGACGGTGACACACATCAGACGTCATCGCTATAACACTAGGGACGCTGAACCTGTCGTTATAAAATTGAGCTGCAATTATTCCAGGAAGCTTAAGTATTTGAGAGACCGCAGGAGGAACTCTCACGACGAGTAACATATACAATTGGGGTTCCAATTAGCTCGCTACTCATGACAATGATAGAGGATGGGTACATCCTGAAACAGTTCGGAGTAGAATTACCCTATAACATATAAACTAATTGTTAGAAAGAGCCTAACGGAGAGCAAGCAGGCAGCTAGCATGCAGGCAGCGAGCTGCGTTCACGACAGGCTATCAATCGGCCTACAAGCGGCGAACGCACTAGCAAGCAATCAATCTATGATTTGAAATTTTAAGCTGCAGCCAGCTGTTGAGTCGTAAGCCAATCGTGTCGCTACTCATGACAGGACAGTATCTTATTGGCCCGATGGAAATGGCTGTACACACGTTTGTTACCTTAAATCTGTTGTACTGCTTACCCTATAAGGCTTCTGCGTTTGCACCCTTCTTGTCGTGTTCTTCTTTGGAGACTCACACGAGGCGTGATTAGGCGGTGACATCTCGGCTTTGGCTACATTTACAACACTACCATATATCAAAATCGAAATATTCCTAAAGTTCAACTAACTTATTCCATAAAGATGCAGTTGCCTGCAAAGGACTTAGCGAAATGACTGTTATGTCGTGTTCCTCCTCAATTAGAATAGTCAATAGCGGGCGAGCCATTGAAAATATTCAAAGATATCGACAACTTAAATATGACATTTTGGGAACTGAGATACGGCGAAAGCTGACTACTAGAAAACTAGAGTTGGCAGCACTGAGGAAAGCTATTCGATCCTAAAGGACGCAAAATGTTTCGAACCGACAAAAGACTGATCTGTTAGTGCAGGATTGCCACGATGACGCATAAAATATAGTGTTCTTCACCGTCTAACTTCTGTTCCTTCTTGCGGCCGCTTTTAAAATGACCTCTGTCAGGCTAGAAAAAGGTACTGTACCCTTTGTAGGTTTCCATGATGTCGTAGCACAGGATCACCTGCGGAACTTGGTACATGTATTGTCTTCGTGGCCTAGCGAAAGCCAGTACTGACCTGTAGACCTCTCATCAGGATAACTGGGACAATTCTGTCAGGTAGTGTTACATTTACGCTCAACACCCCGGTTTTGTGCAGGGTAGGTGAACCAATACATGACCAAACGGACATCCGATAACCTAGGCGATGCGTGCTCTTTATATTTTTCAACCGCTAAGCCCGAGCCTCCGTTCGGTCGTTCCAACTTAGTCTTGCCATCGGGCCCAGACGCGCGAGGCAGAGAGGGCGGCAACCCGTATTTCCATGTTAGTTGTGGTTGAACCAGGCTAGTCAATAGCTAGTACATCAGGCACACTACTTGATATAACCCTCTTGTGTGCTCGAATTTCTTTTTTTCTAAAGGGTTGAGGGGCCAAAACCATTGAAACAGCAAATCTGCTGAGTCGGTTGGCGTCCCGCGCGAGAGAAAGAGACCTGTCCGTATATCGATTGCCATCCGCGCGCACCTGCAACTACTCCCACTCAAAGTTGTATCCATGTCACATGACTATACAATTTCACCCAAACAAAAGTGAACTTACCACATCAAGCACCTGCACTTTACCGGAACAACTGACGCATATAGTAAGCGGACTAGCATCGCTCCCTACTTCACACCCTATCACATCTTGCATGCGAATTAAGGCCAAGCATACTGGTAAACATGCTGACAACCGAAAATCAGCGAGGGATTGCATTTAGTCTCTGCGATATAGTGTTGGACATGGACTATGAACTGAGAGCTTGGCTGCAATAGCTTCTTCTTACTCTTCGGTACTTCCACTCCCTGGGATCCAAAGAAAGTGTTGCGGCATACTTAGGGGCGGCTCCGGCCTCAAAAGTCGCCCGCGCCCTCTCCCGCCTCCACTCTTCTTGATTGGGTCACGAAAACGGGTCCAAAACAAGAAGGAGGAGAGTGTGCGGTAGGTGCAGCGTAGGTCCAATACTAATTTGATAAAATTAATGTTCAAGTTACCCTCCCTGCGCCCCCAGATTGGGAGCGTCGTCCAAATCGACGATTGAGCTTTCATGAGGATGATAATTCACTAGAAAATACATGTACGTCTATAATAATGTAAGCCTTGTTCCTTTTGATTCAAGCGGTGCGAAAGAAAGGACAAAATAAATTAATCAACTGTCATGAACATTAACACCAGCGGATTTTTGGGGGGAGTGTTGGTGGCGCATTCTAGCGTCCAGGAGGGGAAAACGGGTAGGGATGTAAGTTGGTATCTACGTCTGACTGGCGTCTTGTATCGCCTGCTCAGTAACCTGTACTCTCTTTTCCAAGAACTCAGGAGTGATCTGGGCGGTGCAGGCGACATCACAATAGTATTGTGATCGTGGCAGTATTGGCCTTGGGCGCACAGTTGTCTGACTTTCATCCTCGTTATCAGAGATGGAGGAGGAGTACTCTTCTCGTTGGTTCGTTGATTTGGGTCGAACAATCGTAATTGGTGGGCTCAGGCCACCCCGTGAGGTCCCTTCGCCGTGAGTTCCACCTCCTGTTATATTGATACTGCTCAGCATCTGTTCGGTTTGAGTCTGCGCCCAGTTCATGTTGGACCTCCTGGCGGCGTCATACTCTGTTACCAATAACTGGACCATGTTATGTTCCTTTAGTCGGTCGTAAGTGCTCACTCCGGTCAACCGACCGGTAGTACTGAATGTCTGATGCATCATTTCACGAGCTGCTACGACAACGGTGGAGAGCTGCTGGGCTTCCGTGCTAGTCAGTTCATTGATGTAACTCTCCACCTGGCCAGCATGCACATAGGCAGCTTGAGCCTTCAATGACGTCAGGTGCTCAAAGTCCGCGGTAGCATCCTGTGGGTCAATAAGGGTGGCTCGTTTCGAGAGCAGATCCATCTGCTTACCCTCAGTACTGGCATTTTGGCGCGTGAATTGATTAGGTATTGCTTTGGTCTCCCGACCAGACGTTGCCGGCTGCGCACAGTCAGAAACATACCGTTGTCGACAAACTGTGCATATGGGAACAAATTGTGTATCAGCAGCGGCGTCTTTATTGTAGACTGCAACTTCGAATTTTCCATCTGGAGCTGTATTCTGACTGGTCTGATAGGTTGGACGGATGGGGGCCGACTCACCTGCAACCAATCCATGAGAAAATGCAGGTAATTCGTTTACCGCAGCCGAGGGATGTAATCGCAAATTCATAAGTTCCTGACGGGACACGACTGCACATTGAACAGTGGCATCAGTCTGACCAGCTATATTCTTGGATAGAGTTGAATGAATAGGATGACCTATAACAGCCTTCGAGGAATAAGAGGAGAAAGGTAACGAATCACCCTCCATTCCACAAGCCATTAAAATGACTGTTTCTTCCAGCTCTGAACTATCGATAGAGCAACACTGCACGAAATTATCCACAACAGTAGCAACCCTCTCACCAGGGACCTTGCCTAACATTGCAGACTGCGTCATTGACAAATCACTGTCGACATTTACTTTTGATGCCTGCAGAATATCGGATCCGGTGAGGGCGGGTGCAGCTGATTGTGCACTGGCGGTTGTAAGCCTGCTGGCACTGGATTGACGATCTTTAGTCGAGGTCTGCAGCGGCTGTGGCACAAAATCACTGGTTGCATAGGTTCGACCACAGGCACAAGTGTAGGTCGCGAGATGGGGTTGGCTGGAGTAGGAGACGCCTGTGCCTTTCGTGCTCTCTGACACCTGCATAGTGTTACAGGTCCTGTTGTCGTCTACGGTGACCTGGAAGGTCATAGGTTGCATTGTGCCGACACCGCCACCAGTGGTATGAACTCCCTGCAGCATTCGTATCGTTGTCTGGAATTGACCTCCGTCCAGTTCTTTTGATGGATTCTTTTCTGCCTCACCAAACAACATATC
>JAYGXS010000003.1:40862076-40915238 GCA_036362985.1 Ligula intestinalis
GTGGTTTCATTTTTGAGTGTCAACTCTGCACCCTGTAAGTCGATGCGCTTCATGTCGACAACTGCGGGAATGAGCATGGAGCCGGCTTGTGCAGTGAAGTCTGCAATCGGAATTTTATCTTGTTGGTTTCCATAATTTAGTTGTGGATATTTCATTGTTATTTTTACCGGGGAATATGATGGGCTTGCGTTAGTTGTTTTTATACATGCGTTTTCCCTTGTTTCATGTGTGGTTGTCAGTTTCACTCCTTCCTGTCCGTCTTTTATAGCCTCGTATATTTGTCTGACGGTTTCGGTTTCCTGGTAGATTGTTTCGACATATGCGCTCTCAAATAGATTTGTTTTTATGATCTTTTCTTCGGGTACGGTGACCTGTCCAAGTGTTATGTTTTCGCGGTTAGCTGTACTATTCTCTTCACTGCCAACTGTTCGCCCAATTATTCTATGTGGCGTCACTCCGGTATATTTTCCCATACAAAGGTGATTTTGTAGGCCGATGTTGGTGATATGCGCCGTGCAGATGTCGTCTTTTACTTGAATATCGACTTGCTCCATTTCTCGCAAATTTGCTATCTGAATACCGGGACTAGTTGTCAGCACCGGTGTCATTTCCACGCCAGAGCAACACAGAACTGCACTCACACTGATTTCTTTGCTGGCGTTTGCAGTATCGCCTTCCTGAATAGGTCTACATGGCACACTCAGCTCAAGATTGTCAACTCCGATATGCTCCATTTGGACCTTAGTTGGGACAAGGATGAGGCCAACCTGGATTTCAGCTTCGACGGTGCGCCGTTGGTTTCGGTTGAAGACACTAGTGGTTGGTTCACCTACTGGCTCTTTTTTGGCCTGAGTAGCCCCTTGTGTTACGGTCCTACGCTGAGCTTCACTGAAACCCTCAGTCTTTATCTGTTCTGCTGACTGGTAGACCCCAGCGGAAGTAGGCGCCGAGCCCGATCTTAAGCGTAGACAGGTCTGAATAGGCTCGCTGTTTGAATGCACCAACTCGCCCACGCACATTCCTTTGCTCCACTGCACTCCAATGTCAGAAACCACTTTCATGTTGACTAAGCTGATGCCTGCATTTTCAGTGAGGACTGTGGTGAGGTGCATGTCGGTTGCGCAAAATACAGTATCTTGAGGTAAGTCCACGGTTGAGATGGCTCGGCGTGTTTGAGCCTCCAACTGACTGGCGTCCAGACGCATCTGCTCCAGGTTGATTTTCGTGGGCACCAGGACAGCGCCGACCTGATAGCTGGCGTCTCTAGTTGCGACTCTGGGTTGGGCTACCTGTGACGACACCAACAACTCCGGACCCTCGGATTGCAGGCTAATGCGAGGTTTTGGTGGTGGTGACGATCTGGGGCCCCTTATCGTCGTCGTCACAAGCCCGCCCCCTGCGTTGGTATGACCGACCTTCTCTTCGTAGTGCCTTTGGATCTGTATCATACCTTCACTGCCTTCAACCTGAACGCCACTCATACTCTCTGTTTGCTCTTCAGCTCGCCTTAAATTGTTTGCGCTCGGCATGATTTCGTTTGTATTTTGCCCCTCAGCTGATTTACTTTCAATTGTTTGGTGTTGGAAACTAGGACCGGCTTGAGCAAGACTCGCCTGAACCGGCTCTAGTTGGTTACGCGGTGCATAAGTATTCACTGTCAGTGTTGTACGAAGATCCTGTGCCTTGGTCGTCCTCAGCATCCTGGCAACGGTCTGGGTAGAACCGAATAATGGCAAGCCTGGCATGGGTGTGACCACAGTAGACTCTGCTACTAGAGCTGCCGGAAGTTGGGCATCCACGGTGATAGGTCCGACCTGTGTTTGAAGGTCGTACAGGGGGTTACCGTACCGGCATACGCTAATTGTGTCAATCTGCTTACCATCGGCCTGCATGTTAATTGTGCCATTCAGTAACTTCTCTTCATCACTCATTTGAATATTGCCAATTTCATTCATCCTAATGAGCTTGATTCCACTGGTTTCCTCACTTAGTTCTGTCCGCAACTTCAGTTCCGCTGGGTAGAGAAGTGAGCCAGCTCTTAGTCTCAGACTCTGTGACTGTTCAAGGCTTTTCACCTCCAGATCAACATTCTGTACATTCATGGATGAGATCATTATCTCCTCCGGTACCATCAAAACACCCACCTGCATACCATGTTCGCGTAGCTCATGTGGTGGACTGCGAATAGTCCTCAGAACTCCCAACTGTTTTGTACCGTCAAACTGTCCGCTTACGGAGAAGGCTTCCTTTTCGGCCTTTAGAGCCCCAATCTTGAATTCTGTTTGCCCAGTTCCACTCTGCATGGTCTCTCGCATAGCATTTAACTCATCCCCTTCTTCCTTCTCCCCAGTTGGTTGGACAACAGCGGCAGCACGCAGGACAATATCATTAGAAGTTGACGGTATCCACTGATTAAATTCTTCAGACTGCGGCTTCGGGGACACAGCAGTCGCAGAAATAGTTGAAGTGACGGTTCTCGATTGGCTGCTTTCTGCCCTTTCATGTTTTGAATGGGATATGTTCTGCCAGAAGCCAGCCAGACGGCCTACCTTTTTCGTGGAAACCGCCCTGGAATGCTCCTGTTCATGCGCTGCCTGGTGAACGCTTTCTACTCTTCCCGCTGTTGTAGTTGTTAGGGCAATTTCAGTGGTGTCTTTAAGAGCTTGAATGCACACTCCACTGCCATCATAGAGTTCACTCCTCATTTGAATATTGGCTGGACAAAGGAAGGATCCTACTACCAAATTAAGTCTATTTTTATTCTCCGGACTGTTAAGTTCAACGCTCAGGTTCTCTACGTCTAACTGTGATAGGTTCACCGAAGTTGGGGTCATGCGAACGCCAACTTGACAGCCCTGGTCGCGTCTTAGTCCTTTCTGGTTGATCGTCTCCGCAGTATTGTATAGTTCTTTTGGCGGCGAGACAAACTCCTTCGTCAGCACTCGCCCAATACAGTCGGGTGAACTTCTAGGCGATTCGGCCGGGTGCTGTGCTGACGTGCTAACGATGCAGAGCCGTTTCTCACTTTTTCGATCTGTCAGTAGACATGAAACCTCTGCCACAGATTTTACTGACGACTCGCCGCTTGCTGACCTTACATTTCCGGGCTCGAGAACCATAACAGAGTCCATGGTAGGATGCACGTCTGCGTGCTGAATCTGCGTTTCTAGGTCTTTCATATGAGGTTGTTGAACAATGTTGGTCCTGAAGACCTCTGATTCCCCAGTCGCAAGCTTGTCGCTCTCAGTCGCCTCTGAGACACTACTGGTGTTAATTACGACTTGGTCGACTTCATCGAGTCGTGCGATGGTGATGCCAGTTTCCTCACATAACTCCGTTGACATTTTCACATCCAGGGGGTAGAGAAGTGAGTCAATTAGCATCTGGACGCTTGCAGAAGATTGTATTTTCTTCAGACTGAGCTCCAGGTTTTCCATACGCACTTTCGAGAGCGAAAGTTCTTGTGGAACAAGACGAGCACCAACCTGCACCTCTGAATCCGCTACGAGCTTGCATATCTGGCACATTGCGTCGGTGGCGGACCCTGAGGATCTTGGTCTGGATTCGGAGACACAATTGCCTATAATTGGTGCCAGACGCAGATTGCTCGAATTAACGGTCGTTGTCAAGAGTCTACTCAGAGTCTTTTTGTTGGATTTACTGTTTAGAACTAGATAGGCATCTAGGTCATCGTTCAAGTTGGCGTCCAGGCCTATACTCTCATCGTCAGTGGACATCCTAGCAGAGCTAGGGGTGGCAACTTCGGAGGAGGTCATTTGAGGACCTTGTCCAGCATTATCAACGCTCAAAGTGACCAGCTTGGTTTGCGAAACTGGCATGAGTTGGAATCCGGTGGCACCATCTACGAGTTTCGTCTTGACTCGCATTCTTGCCGGACAGAGGATGGCATCTAGATTCGCGACGCCTTCTGCCTGCTCACCCTCTACCGCATCACCGCCTGTTGCAAGCAGCTGCATAGCCTGTGTGTCGTACCTGGCCATAGTAATCTGGGTTGGCATCAGTTCAACTCCTACCTGGACACCAGCATTTTTATTTATTCTGTAGATTTGGTTAATGTTGTCAACTGTAGACTTGCTTTCCGGTTTTGTCCTCCAGGACTCAATTTCGCGAATAGGTTCGACGTTGACTGTGCCGCTTGCGTTATGTCGGGGTGCAACCTCTTCGTCGTAGATGGCACTATTTAGCCCTCCCGGCGCATCCACTGCGGATACTTGGGTTTGCAGATCTTGAAGTGTGCGTTGGCATCGGGTGCAGAGTAAGGCGGCATACGAGGGAAAGGTTTGCTCTTTCGAATCTTTTCTCTCCACAAACTTGCCAATTTGGGTCTGAAGGTCGAAGATAGGTGGGCCATTGGCCTGAGAAGTGCTGTCTGTAGTAAGCTTTAGTCCGAATCCGTCACTATTGGAGGAGTTAAGTATCATTGCCCCCTGTATACCTCGTTCTCTGTCCAGGGTAAATATTTGTGTCTGAACATCGCCGGTAACAGTTGATCGGCTTGCTGACTTGAGGTTAGCTAGAACAGCCTGGTGGTCGTTGGTGACGAGGAACCTGCTTACCTCATTGATGTCTGTCACCTCAATAGAAGTACCCTCTTCAGCCAGTTGGGTGTCATACTTTATTCTCCCTGGGCAAATTATAGAGTCTACCGGAAGTGTCAGATTTTCGATCTGTTGATTGTTCTTGATAGACACATCCGTTGAACTAAGGCCGATTTTGGAAAGTGAGATTTCAGTGGGAATAAGTTTAACTGAGACCTGAGTACCGCACTCGGAGACATATTGGCCGACCGGCTCTTCACAACCATTGCGATTGGAAGCAGAGTTACTTCCTGTTATTTTTGCGGAGGCCTTACCGTGGCTGACCGAGGCAACTGCAAAAGCTCCAGTATTAGCAGCCTGTACACCCTCCTCAGCGACCACGGGCAGTATCTGTGTTTGTAAGTCAGCCGTTTTAGCAGAACGATTGGCTTGTTGGCTCGAATCTGTTTGATACTGTTCCTGCTTTACATTGCCAACTTGGGTGATGAAGTCTACTTGGGGTGCCTTATGGGTAGCATATTCAGAAAGGTATTTGCGCAGGTCCGTGTGAATGCCACGTGAATGCAGTATACAGCCAATTTGAGTCATTACATCGTTTGTTTCCTCCATATAATCCCACTCCTCCGGTTCGGTAGATCGTTTCGTTTGCTCTTCGGTCGTCATTGTGATAGAATCTGGGAGGATCGTCAGCTTTGTTGTAGCCTCCACGGAACCAGTAGTGACTTTATTCTTCTTAGTCGTGTATGAGGGAACTTCAACTACCTGCATCGCGGCGACTGCCTGCACAGAAGCTGTATGTTTGATGACTTGGATCTGCGTCTGCACTTTCCCAGTGTCCGAACTGCTTACAGAAGGCCGTTCATTATCTGTGGTGATGTCTTCGAGCTGATCACACTGACTCCTAGAAGACTTGTGGACAGGCATGATCTGCGTTTCCACGTCTCGATTGGGCTGACTTACGGCGGTTGCAAGCATGTGCTTGTGTCGAACACGCATGGAGTTAACATCGTTGAAACCAAGAACCTCGATACCAGACCCCTCATGCAGTTCCATGGTTTGTCCAATAGTCACCGGACAGAGTACACTACCGACACGTAGTCCCAGAGCGGCTGCTTCCCTCGAAGACGTGACTTCTAGACCCAGATTATCCAACTCTACGCGGGATATATTGATTTCTGTGGGAATAACAATCACGCCAACTTGACTTCCGCGGTCTCGGACGTTCTTGCAGATTTGGGCCTGCACATCAGATGTCCTAGGACGTTGGCTAATATGCTCTTTGACGTGTTTTCGATCGGTGCCGAATTCACCCTCTATTTCCTGCATTGGTTCGTACTGCGTGGAGGAACTATTTTGGACGAACAAAATTTGCGTCTGAAGGTCACTGGTACTGACACTTCTCTTCAGCATACTGTTGGCCGTCCGTGCTGTGCAAGATACCACTTCGTACTGGGACAGGTCATCCAGGTCGACCTGCACTTTTACAGGTTGGTTAACCACACCGACAAAAGTGTTAATGTCTCGAGTGTCCTTGGCGCTGACCGTGACCATTCCCTGTCGGGGTACCACAGACTGCTGGAATACGAAACTGCGACTACCTTGTGTCTGGCAGCGGATAACAGCAAGGCTGCGACTGGTTCCATCGCGAACGTCACTACTGAATCCAAACTGGGATTCGGATCGAGACTTATGTAGGTATGGCTGGGCGTCCATTTCGGCGAGCTTGGGCCTCCTCAGTGGGGGTGGGGGCTGCGGAGGCAAAGGGTCGTTCTCACCCGTTCTTACAGCACCGACTCCCTCCAGCTCATGCAGTCTTGGCATTGGCATCGTCGGAAACCTCTGGACCAGATCGCATGTGACTCCGCTCGACTGTGATTCACTCCCCACGGAGTCCTGCATGGGAGCTGAGAGGTATTCATTGACTGTACGGTCCATAAGATGCTTTGTGCTTTTCCATTGCTGCATGTGTTGGGACAAGCCCCGAAGTTGCATCTCCTGGTTCTTCTGCATTCGCCTAAATGCCAAAAAGAAACAATTGATCAGGTATCACACAGTATGGTTATCGGAACTAGTAAGGCTTATGGGAATCAAATATGCTTCGATGTATATTGACAGGTGCAGCAATTACTTATCAATCCAACAACAACAAGTATCACGGGTAGACCGCCAAAATAGAGTAGCTGACTGGGGTCTGAGCGTCACGCTGTAATGACTTCTTCTTAGCGTAACCTCTGGCGCTCTCAGTCATGTAAGACGTGAGCCACTCAACCCCTTTTGTGGGAAATCTCGAGGCCAGGTCATGTGTGCAGTACGCATAGACGAGGTCACTAGATATACCAGCAGCTGCGCCCACTCCAGGCACCAGTCTATTAACCTGTCCGAACGGGAGCTGATGCTTGGGGACGGGAATAGAGAGTGAGCTCGACAGTTCAGTGCAATTTCCTCCGTATAAACAGTTTGATGCGCTTGAACCTTTCAGTGCTGTTTATGTCCGCCCGTTGTTTCGGGATATCATGACACGATGCGTGCCTCAAGCGCCGGTTAAGGTCACGGACATGGGTGCACCTGTAGTGGATCTTTGCCTGGCCGACTAGCTCGCGTCGAAATGCACTTTCCCAAAGGCTCACTGATGCGGTTTTTCGACGTCTCGATTAGCCAATCACAGTTCCCGCATATATGCGGTTTGGGCCAAGCGATGAATAGCAAGCTTACAAGCGTCCCCGATGCAAGCTGCTTCTTTGCCCGAAATCTCCAGGCCGACCAAGCCAATGAACGCGCTCTCTCTCTCTGTCTGCTGGCCTAACTGCTCTCAAACAGTGACTTGGGACCCGGTCAATCTCCTGAGTGGACGTGTTCTCTCAAGTCAGGCTTCCTCCATCTATTCTCCTTTCCTTGTGTACACAATATCCTTTCCCCACTACTTTGGCCTTCACAAAATTATCTCCTGCACTAAGTAACGATGGTCTGAAGATCGCAGCTGCCGGGTTTAGCTCACTTAACCCCCTGCGATACACCTATTTCCTTCTTCTGACTGGCCAGCCTTCACCCCTGGACAGCGGGTGCACCGCTCTCGTTGTTCCGACTGCCTATCTATCAGCATTAGTCGAGCACTGGAGTTACATCATCCCTGGAACCCAATTCGGTGATCCCCTAGTAAACACCACCGAGTTTTCACCTAAACGAACCCCAGCAGCTCCTTCAAAACAACTAGCACCCTGCTATCGTTGCGAACAGCATAATATCCATTGGTCAGACTGTAAGCACCAAAATACAATTTGTCGATTTTCTAAGAAAATAGGCCACATCGAACGATTGTGTTTTTCTAAAAAACTGATGAACACTAACATGTACGCCCTTTACCCTAATCCAGCTGGAGATGGCGAGACGATACTTCAAATGTCTGCAGCAGACAAGCCGCTCCAGGCATCCTACACCATCACGCTTCCAATTGATCGCCATCCCCTGAAAGTTGAAATCGACACTGGTTCAGCTGTTACTCTCATCAATGAGGCCTCTCTTCAGAAAATTCCCCATCTGTACTCACTCTTATTTCGTAGAGGGTAGTCACACTGGACAGAATGAAGACGTTCGAGGGGTCTTTGCGGCCGAAGTTGAGCACGATGGCAAACTTAATTACCTGCCGGTCCACGTGGTCAGAGGAAGCCAACAACTAAATCTTCTCAGACGGAAATGGATAAAATGTGTTCCGTTGGTGCATCGGACGTACATAAAATTAACGTTAACCCACTTCTAGATTCCCAGTTAGTGAAGCGCAAAGAACTATCTCGGGACGATTCGAATACGCATTACCACAGTCCATTTGTTAAATTCTACTTGAAATCAGAAACTCAGCCAAAATTCTTCGAAGCTCGTTCAGTCCCCTATGCAGTTGCACTGGAGGTCGACGAAGAGTTAGATTGCCTACACGAAGCGGACATTATTGTGCCCATACAGTATTCTGAATGGGCAGCCCCAATAGTTCCTGTTCTTAAACGCGACGGTCCCATGAGTAGTTCTGGTGACTTCAAGCTGACTATTAACGCAGCAACCAAAATAAACTCCCACAGATCGAGGAACTGCATGAATCCCTTTCAGGCGGTCATTGATTTAAAACGTTGGGCTTGAAAAATGCCTACAACCAAGTTATTTTAAATACAGAATCCAGAGACGCCACCACCGGGGTTTGCTTCAATACAAAAGACTACCCTTTAGAAACTATAGCTGGAACTGGTCGAACGTCGAACAACTAGCCTTTGAACAGGCAAAGGCGGCCCTCATCTCATCCTCTCCTCGGATTTATCACGACCCAGAAAAACACATCCTACAAAAATGTAATGCGTTTCCGTACGGCCTGGGTTCAGTTCTCAGATGCCAAATATCTTCCGGTCATTTGCGGAAAACAAACTGTTCGCAACCAGTCGATGAGTTCGTTACTCATCCGCATATTACTCATGCCAGCACTAGCGTACGGACCGAGGAGCCACCGGATTCTCCCACTTTTTCGATGCTATCCATTTGAGGGTGGCGGGATGCTGGGTATGCCCGCCCGTTGTGTCGGGACGTCATGACACGATGCGCGCGTCAAGCGCTGGTTAAGGTCATGGATACGGGTGCACCCAGTTCCTTGTTCCGACTGGCCAACCTTTAGCTCTGGCCAGCGGATTCGCCCCTCTTTTGTTTCCGACTGGCTACCCTTCAGCCTCTGGCGTTTAAGAACCGCTTTAAATTCCTCTTTGTTAAGATGACTCTTCACTTGACCCATGCCTTCGTCCATAGTACACGTCTTGCCTGCTGGTACTCCTCTGTTTTGCTTACATAACATTCTGCCTACCGGCAGCTTTCTGTTCTAAATACATTACATTCGTCCTGCCTACAAACTGCCTTTCTGTTTTCAATGCAGCACAATCAGGTTGTGCTAAAAGCCGTAACTTGGAAGGCTGCCAGCTGACGGAGTAACTCGGACCTTGCGTACAGCCTTGCGTGTTTTTATGTAGAGCTGCTGACTGGCCGACGGAATGTCAGGCAGCAATGGCTGCTTCTTATTTTGGCCTTTGTAGCACTCCCATTCAGCTGGAATTCGCACCAAGTTTGGCAGCACGCCCAACGATGACCCTGGCCGCGTCAGCCACCTGTGCTATCACCTGCCTTCAGTCTTGATTACTTGGTCACGACACAGGGCTCATTTGAGGGAGTGGAAGTGGGTGCGGTTGATGCACGCAAGTCTAATCTAAATATAATCTACTCCACTCGCAGTTCACTGTTTGTGCCTTCAATTTTCTGAAACATGCGGTGGCCTTCGTGGAAATCGACAGTCGAACTGTCCGAGATTTAATCATGTATGAATAGGCGCACGTCACACTCGCCCAGAGGTAGCCCCTATAGTTAGTCCGGGATTAGTTTGTTGATTGGCTGATAATTGCCACAGGCACAATCCACACTTCTGTTCTAGGCGTGATTAGTAAAAGCTATACATGGTCAGCCAAACAGAGCAATACCTGTGCGCAATCCCGCAAATTTGAGCTGCTGGTAGACCAATTTCAGACGATTTTTCAATCACCTGGAAATTACACTTGCACTGTTTTTCTACTTAAATCTGCAAGTAATAAGTAAGTTGTGATTTCATTGGAAAACTTTCTGACTATGCATTCCACCAAGTGAAAATACGTAATGACAAGAATGTTCGAGTTCATCCGTTCGCAAAAAGTGTCTACAAGTCGAGCGGTTTTCAAAGGTACATACCAAAACGTGCAAAGACACTGGGAGTAAAAATCGAGAATGATAGTAGTGTGCAGGTTATCGACAATGTAACTGACTATATAAAATCTTGACCAGACTTCAAAAAAAGGTTTTCAATTACAAAGGATTACCTCCAGTTGATTCCCCTGCTCATGGAACAGCAACCGAAATTCTCAAATATGTTTTCTAGTTGATCAAATTACTTAAGTGAAGGTGTAAGTTTGATTCTTTTGAAGCCTTTTCCCAAGGTAATTCAGTCACGGCAGGATGCCCGCTGTTGAACGAAATTTCATTTGACCGTCTGCAAAAGTACACTCTGTCCAAAATAGCTTCTTAGGTAGTCTGAATTTTCTCATTGATTTTCAATGCTCTTAAAAATTGGAAGATACCTTACAGAAAACTTGACTTATAATGATCGTTCTTGTTTTGGTTTGGTAGAAAAGTACCTCTTTAAATTTTATACTTGAGAAAGGGTACTTTTGATTGTAAAAATCTTTCGTAATTGCCGAATCATTTTGAATCCTACCGGCCTTTTTAGGGTTTCCAAACTAGATACTGCATGTTTTCTGTCTGGGGAAAAGTACACATGTTTCTGTGATAGGAGGAAGATTTCAATTGGTTTGCATACAATTTTACAATGTATACGCTACAGGTAACGCTACTAAATTGACAAATGCGGTATATTCATCCTGAAGTTTTTACGGTTCTAAAAATCTCACAGTAAAAAGCTTTTCTATAAATTGAGAGGCATCCTTTTTAAGTGTACATCTAGAAGAATGCGTAATTTACCACCAACCAAGTACAAAAAGGAATATTTTCGTGCGTGTTTTCCATGATACATAGTTGATTTATAAGGGCATTGGATATCACTAAGGAAAATGCACACTAATTCAGTAGCTATTTTAACAGAGTTTTCTTTTTATAAGTGGTCAAAAAGAAACTCGTTCAGAAGCCGGTATCCTGACGTAAATTAGATATCCTGAGAGTAGGCTGCACACTTATCAGCAGCGTTTAACTTTCAGCCTTATCGACTGCCTCTTGGCCATGTACAGTGACCTTACCGGTTTTTATCGCTTTTTTCTGTATGAATTCAGTTGTGTATTTTCTCTAACGTTCATTCCCGTTATGCAATGAGGGGTGGCAACTGAAGAGCCCTCTCGAAATTTATGGATCCATTAAATTTTGCTGTTTATACAATCTTCAAATTTTCACCATGGAAAAGAAGCTTTACATGTTTAAATAGTTTATGCGAATCGAAGCCATATTTCAGAATTTCTGTTGACGCTTCATGAGATAAGGAATGTACTATATGTGGTTTGTACTGTTGCTCAACATGGAACATTATCCAAAAATAGTTCAATCTTGCCAGACTGCCTGTTTTTGAACGCGCGCATTACCGACCGCCTGCAGTAAGGACACGATAAAAATAACCACTGAAGTATTATGAATGGGTTGAATTGTTTTCAATTTACCCATTAATTAAATTACAGTATGCAGACAGCGGGTATGAAAACACAGTCTTGCGTTCAGTTCCTAGAAAATTACATCATTTTTTCAAATTTTATTCTAGAAGTAATAAAATCTTTCGGTTTTTCGATTTCCGACTCATTTTGAATCCGACACGCCGCGACACTTAAATTAAGGAGTTTCTAAACGACAAGCTGTATGCTTTCCATAAAGAGAAAATCTTCTATTCCTCTATGATAGTAAAAGGGTACCTTTTTATTATCATAGGCAAAGAAGTGAAACAAAGTATAGGGAAATACGAAGTCAAAATGCTAACCGAATTTGGACCAATATTGTAGTACTTTAAGCCAAAAAGCAACCGCACGTCGCTTAAGAATTCCGCGTGTGAGGTGCAGTGAAGTAAAGCAAAATAGGAGGCCAAAAGGGCTAGCGGGCTACAACGAAAGCAGTAGTTAGCTTTGCATAGTAAACTATAGCATGATGATGTTCATAAGAAACTCTTCTTAAAGGTACCATCTGACGTTTGTAAACTTTTGCAATGGACGGGGGTCCAGTTGAATACTTCATAAACGAACTTATGAGGTGATATTTGTTTCGGCATTTTGGGCTTTAATCAAATGCCATGATTACAAACTTTCAAATTAAAAATTTCCCTTTCGTCGTATATAGCATATGAAAAGTATGCAATTTTTTACTGAGTACAAAATAGGACATGTGTATGTTTTCAGTAAAATATTTGAATGTATAGTGACAGTGAAAATCCAGTAAAATTCATACTCCTTAAGCAATTACTTTTTAACGATGCAGGCAGCCGCAAAGAGATGCATTCAAAAGTCGATATTCTGGAGTAAACAATGTATTATGTGATTATGCTTTATTATAATCAGTATTACGACGTCACCTTAACCTTTCTACTCGTTCCAAACATTTCGGTTAGCATTTTAGCCGATACTTCACCCACTGTACAGTTCCGGCGACGAAGACTACTACTAGTATTACTGCCTGCTATTATTACTATAAGGATTACTGATAGGTTTGCTACTGTGACTACTGCTTTGGCTACTTTAATCGCAACCATAACGCCACCGTACTCCTACCTTGACCTCGAAAGACCCTAAATATTAACATGTTATTGGATTGCACCGAGCTATTTAACTCGCAGGAAAAATTAAATCGACCATCATTTGACTACTAGCAATCAATAGCTGAAAATTTCTTATCGACACGGTTATTGTTAGCTGATGGTCAGAAATAAACCAGAAATAGCCATTTATTCAGCCCTTCCTTTGTCGGTGAATTCGTCCCCATTGTTCATGGTAACACGAATATCAGAATGGCAATCAGCACTACGCTGTAAGTGTCGTAAAAACACACATACTCTCTCTCTATCTTTATTTCGTTGGTTCCGGCTCGGCGCCTGCATCTTTTATTCTTTATCTCCCTCTTTCATTTCTGTGACTTCGTCCGCAAAAACCTGGATTATTGATTAGTCAGAGGACAACTCATCCACTGTGCTTTGATGCCTCCTCCTCCTCCTCCTCCTCCTCCTCCTCCTCCTCCTCGCAGCGTCCATAATTGTCCGCACACCAGGTCGTTAACAGACCACAATACAGCAAAAATAACTCCAAAAATACGGGTTGGCTAAGCATAGTAAATTTACAGGTAAAATGGGCATATGTGATAGGTAACCTACTCCATATCCGCGAGCTCAGTAGAAATACGAAGACGCTCTTGTTCGACGTCATGAAGGTATCGATTAACTTCTTCCGCGTTCATGCTTAGTTGCGATTGAACTTGCTTCACGTACTTCTCCTGTTCCTTTATCTTCCTTAGAGGAGCGTGCATGTGCGTGATGTCGATGTCTCTGAGGATCGGTGCATCTCGTGGCAATTTATTTGAATCTAATTTCCAAAAAATAACGGCAATTACTCCCTCTGAGACGGAAATCATGCACATGGCAAGGAAATTTACAGGAATACGTAGGAAATAGTGCAACTTCCTGAGTTAACGAATCTCCCCCTTGGGCAGAACTTCTTCTGGTGATGAACGCTCACAGAAGCTAACGGAGATTAATCGTCTTGTTCTGCCTCGGGGATCACTTTCGCGCTCCACCAACGGCCGCACAACGGCTAGTAGCGTAAGGCTTCTTCCTATGCTTAATAAGCTACTTCAATTCAGCTTCAACGAGTTGTTTAGGGACTTTTTGGACATGGAGTTGGAAGCACTCAAATCGAACGGATAGAGAATGAGTCGCAGGAGTTTGGATCCATGATTCACTGACTCTTGAAAGGAGTGGATAGATAAACCCCAAAATTTATCGCCACTAGCAAGACCGTGAGCAAAGTGGTCGAGACGTGGAAGTAGAGTTCAATAAACGTAAACGGATGTGCCCTCATGCGGACATTTACCAAGTGCTACGGGGTCGGGCTAAAGGGCACAACTTATTCACGTGACTGGGACACTGTCATATGGATCCATACGACTAGCCACAAAGACATGGGACCCATCTGTTCATTAAATTCACATATTTTTTTCATGTCACCGAAGGTGAACACAAGAGCCGTTCTAAAAGTTGAAACATAGCAGATATAACACCTGTCATCTTTAATATATATGATTCCTAGTATAAGGCTTTTCCGGGTTACGATTTTGAAATTGGCGATCTTCTCTTCTCAGCAACGTTTGGTAGAGGCAGTGAAACGAACACTTCGGGGTTCTAGCATATAATCGATGTGATTGCCTGGTTCCATTAACGTTTAGATGTCCAAGTCCATACCAAAGTGATTGGGCAAGTACGCCTATATCATTCAATTATCGAGGTCTATAAGGCACTCGTGGGCCTTAGCAGGCTAGCTTGACGGCCTGCTAATTAAAATCTTTGATCAGGCTAGCAGCTCACTGACACTGATAAAAGGATAAAATGTACCACAGTCGTTGTCTTTGACATCATAGTCATCATCACCATCAATGTATTCATTGTCATCAGTAGCAAGAATGAACCAGTTTTATACTGTGTGAGGCTCGTATAGTATTAATGTAGTTTTGATGAATGATGCTCAAAGAATGCCTCGCGGTAAGAGGTGGCTATTCTAATCTAACCCCATCTGTCACTCAGAATTTAGCTGGGGGCTCAAAAGTCGTGTTGAGCACATAAACAACAACCCAGTAACTTCAAGTTCGTAAATGAGCAAATGAGCTTGCCACTCTGGGCTTTATTGCCGAGATAATTATACAAAAAGCTAGAGTTCCTAGTTGTCGCAACCTTCAGGCCAAAGTTTTGCCCTCGATGCGACGAGGACACCTTTATCACCAAACATAAAAATAATCCAAATTTCCATAATATCCCGGATTCCGTTTTATTTCGGATACCCAATTCACAATGGAGGTGGAAGGAATAAACCAACAGGCGTTCCTGTACGTTCTTATCCATTGAAAACCCAAAAGGTGCCTGAAGAACACGTTTTCTAGGGAACCCATTAACACCTACCAAATCCCAAGTGGCCACTTCCATATTTCACAAACACTGTAGCGTCTGGATATTAACGAAGGGCGGAAATAGCGAATCGGACGACACAAAACAGAACTCCGCTTCCTTCATCGCCGCTCCGTCGGCAATGAGGTCCCCTCGCAACCTCATCGAGTGCAGCCAAAGTATGGTGGCAGAACAACCAAAGGTCTGGCGAGCAAGTTCTTATATCTATAGCAACACTGAGGCAGTTTCCCAAGTCTTAATATCGTTGGAAATGACCACCGCTCACAAAATGATCTCAAACATTCAATACCTGATCAGGAGACCTAAGGCTTCCCTGCCACGAGATGAAACGCTTAGGTCGCCCTCCGGCTCCAGTTTAGCTCCTATGTAGTTAGATACGCCGGAGGGAGTGGCAAACGAAAGCAGACCTCATCTTAACAAACACAGGTACGTAGGGAGAAGAAAGGACCCGTTGGTTCGTCGATGGAAGACTGCGCAGAATCTGGAAATGCGCTCATTTTCCAGAATGCCAAAATCATAAGTCGAAGAAACGAACGCGTAATCAGAGGCCTGGCAAATGGAAACAACCTCCACCAAGCGTCGTGTTGGCCTTACAGCAGTCCATCAAACCCTCCGTAGACGGCTTGATGGCCGAAATAGCAACAAGAAACTAGGCCCAACGTAAAGCCAAACGTTGGAGAACCTGCGACGGACACGCACACAGGCTCACCACAATACCAACCCGACGAAGAGGCAGTCAGAAATACTGTTGACTGAACTACTACTCCAGCCTAAGCGGAGAAAGGCAGTCAGAGAACTGCAGCCAGGACTAACAACACGGAACGGCAGCCGAGGTCAATTCGGGTGCAGGTGATGACCGCCAACGCTCAAGCGCCGTCTTCCCCTCCCTCTCTTTGAGAAACATGCAGACTGACTACAACCAACTTCCTTCACTCTCTGCGCTATCTAACACAGTGTTGATTCTTTAAAATTATTTTCTAGGGCTAAGATTAAGACCGCAGATTCTGAAAAGGAAAGCTTACTTCGCTGAAGTACTATTGTCCGCATAAAGCTTTCATAGGCTTTTGCAAGTCTTCCGCCATCATAATTTGGAAGAATTAGGACAGTCTCGAGGTCGTCGAGGAATGCATCCATTGCCTTTTGATTGCGGAAGTAGACCGACTAAAAGGAAGAATTCCGTGTAAATGGTTGGACCTTTTCCTTAACAATGCGTATGATCTAACGCTATAAAGTTTTACTACTTTATACACTACTATAACCATTACTACTTTATATAAACCTCCCAACACGTTTAAAGCGTGTTTAAGGTCATTTCGAAAATCAGTTTTAGCGTCTGAAGACTTGAAGCAAAGGAAAGGAAATCGTTAGAAATGGCATAGCATAGACTACTTCGCGAAAATTTGTTCTTTGAGATCTAAATAGGAGCTAATGAGCTTTGTTTACTTATTCAAATTATACAAAGTCAGCTTCTATTTAATAGTGGCTGACTGATAATAGGGCATAAAGTAGGTAAATATGAGGACTTAAGGACTGGTGTAGTCTAAGGGGTATTATTGGTTAATGACGGCTAACAAGCTTGAAGTGGCCATTTCGGTCTCCCTTTGCTTTGTCGGATCCATCAGCTGTTGTCATGGTAAGGAATCAGTCCAGCGTTCTTATTACGCCTTTTCGGCTGATAGCAAACATTTCCCGACTGTGTGAGTGCATTGACTTCAACTAGTGGCCTAACAAGTCATCTTTACTGCTTATAAGCTTAGATCGGAGTCAGAAAACAGAGGCGGTATGCCGCAAGGATGTCTTGTTGGCGAGTTACCGTACGAATATTCTTCTCCTTAAACTGTTAATCTGCCTTTAACGTTCCTATATTCTCACCAGTTTCGCTTGCATCTTCGTGAAATATCAGTCCGTACGCTAGGGGACCTCGGAAAACAGTGCCAGAGTTAATGCAGATGACTAATTTCCACCATGAGAGGTACCAAAATGTCATCGGCCATTGGAGGCTACCCCACCGACTAGCTTGATTGAGCGTTTGATAGATCTAAATGGCGAAAGCCTGTCTCGTGGCTGGCTGGTCATTAATGTGGTATAGATGCGTACACCGATCTGTCAGAGGACCCACTCGTCCCTCCATATTGCCATCGGAGCTCCTTCTCGAGCCTCCACCGCAAGGCGGCTAGGATATAGGCAGAAGGAAATTACCACCAAAGACAGGGGACACTAGGAAGGTCATTAATGTCTCTTTTCCTCCGACAAACCTGCCGCTGATTTCAACAATCGTGCTTAGTGGTCTTTTGCCAGCCAGTTATAACTTCAGCATTGGAGATACCTATTGCAGCTACGCTGCTCACTTATTCGACTATGAGAGGTATATTATTAGGCTTGAAAATCTCATCGGTGTGTCCACAAATCTAGCAATTTCGATATAATCAATGGAGAGGGCATCCGTCAAAATACTCTTAGCATAATATTTACCTTATTCTCAAGACTGCCTCAAGCTTCTAGCAAGTATTATTGGAGTCGAAATCGTACACCGATTGCAGTGACAGAACCTCGAGACACAGTTAAATATGTGGACAATATCGGCAATGACGAGGAAGGGGAAGCAGATGTGGCAATGTCCTGCTTTGTGGCTTTCCTCAACCAACTATACCCGAAACTCCAGGTTGAGAGCTCAAAGACGTAAACCAGCCTTATTTGGTCACGGACAATTCCAACTAGGATTTGCTGGCCACTGCCTTGCCGGTTGTAGTTATGGGCACTTAGTCACACTAGGTGTCTTTCGTCGGTCTGATGGTAAGACGGAACATAAGTTTTCCGTCTTTAACCTCGAACCCCAGGCAAAAGCTCTCTCAGATGATCGGTTAGTGAGAATTAATTGACTCTGCAAACCGAATGATTGAAAGGACAAGAAAGACTGGAGTGACCGTTTCTGTCCTTTTGATATTTATTGGCCGGGTCACAGACTATGAAAGCGTATGATTTAGGCCTAAGGTAATTAACTGATGGTGCATAAAAAGGCATGCTTACATTTTCTTATGGAGACCATCAAAGAGTATCGAGTATTTTGGGCGAGACTGTCTTGAAGGACTTCCTTACTTATCAATTTTCAATGAAAGATTTTTCTTCTAAAGGCACATGTTGCCCAGCTATAAGGTTGTATTTCCTATTAACATCAACCTTAACTCAGAAGTAGCCTTTAGAAGGGTCCACAAGCATTAAAAATCGGGCTAGATGTCCGTGGAATTTTGAGAGTTCGAAACCAAGTTGCCCTAAAATGGAGGTTCTGTCTTTCATGCATATATTCGACCCCCACATTTCCAATGGTGCGTCCAGGGTAATTGCTTTGCACATATCTGCCAATTTCATCATCCTTATTTCTCTTTTTCGTTTTTCACCAACCTCTTACTTCTGTGCTTAGCACAAACAGTCCCCACCCATCTTTCTTTCGAGCTATCTGCCACACTGCCACTGAATTTGACGTTTGTGGCGGCGATATCGAAGCAACGTATGTTGAGCTCAGAGTCACGTGCGCGCGGCGCAGGTTACGTTAGTACAAAAGCGTACGCTACACTCTTCGAGCCAGCAAGACGTTTGAGCAATCGATATTTGTGTGCGAAGGTGCGCATCTGTGAGTGCGGTGCTGACAGCGCACGTGCTTATGCCTGAGGCTGGCGGGCTGCTTCGCAGGTGGCGCGTCTCACCACCTGGGGTCACCGACAAGTGTCACTGTGATCTGCAGCTGAGTCAGACTAACTGCGCTAGCACACAAAGGGCGCCTGCACACCTCGCTGGCTCACACACACGATACGACCCTTAAACGACTGACGCCGTTCAGAAGGTTCTTTGTGTACTGTTGTACTATTGTACTATTGCACTATTGTAAAATATGACATTATGGGATGAAATGAGCTGTTTTTGGGCTATAATAAACTGTCTTAACGCGGTGACTTGACCGCTCATCATAAGAAATCGAGAGCTTACATCAGACTGGCAAAATGTATCAAAAAGTTCGGTGTAATATTGCAACAGTCGGCCACGTGTCCTCTCAAGGCTTCTTGTCCAACCCAGTGCGCAATCAGTCTGAAGTCTGAAAGGTGGATTTAAAAAAAACAGTTTTACATTTGTGTTGGAAATTGGGTTAGGCATCATTTACGCGCATAAATTCTGTTTTGACGTTTATTTTCTGGGGTGGGACAACGCATTGGCTTTCAGGTGCTCTTGGAGCTCTGGTTTGATACTCTTCTGGCCAATATTATAGGCATAATAAAGACATCTTGATTAGAGTGTCTTTAAATAGAACATGTAAAAGAACCTACAAAAATCAATAAAGTGTCAGTTTTACAAGTTACTTCTTAAGGTAGTTAATTTACAGCAGTTTTGCATTTCTCAGCACTTCAAGTTTCCTCTGTCGAAAAATTAACACCGAGTCACTGATACAGCGGTGCAAGGTTATATAACGAGGGAATAGAACGATATTTTACTCGATGCAAACTTCAGCCCACTTAAAGGTCACAAAGTCAGGAACCTTCACGGATTCTTTATTATGTTGAAGCCTAGGAAACTGAAGCTGATGTGAACGGACAGAGGGGAGCCGGCTAGCACCGAGATACCTCAGCATCAATCTTTGCCGAAAGATTTAACAATCACCTACGATTATTTCATTCAAGTCATAATGTTGCCTCATTTAATTCCTTGGTATGCTTAGTTTGTAACAAACAAATTCGAAAAAGATGTGTACTTTAGAAAGAATTGCGGATGGTGTCTTACTTGTTTATGTCAAAAACGCCGTCTGAATAGGGACCAATGACTGAAAGAGCCACAGACGGTAGCTGCCGGGGGCCCTGGGATGTTTGTACAGTCCAGTAAATAGGATCGGAGTTATCGAGTAGTAAGAGTTCATCGTCCCTGTGGACCTGGAAACTGGCATCCCGGATGTTGACGAGGGCCCTCACCGTGACTACCTGGGAGGTTTGGCTATTCATCACCTTTCCATCTCGAACCTCAGCCATCCGCAGATTCAGTGGCAACAAGTTTCGACTGGTTATCGACAGCTGACGTGCATCTTCCCAAATTCGATTAAACTGATTAAATTGATCCTGAAAGAAAGTGTGTAATCTCAATGATCATGAGAATGAGTACATAAAACTGCACTACAAACACAGGCTGTTGCTTAGGTCTTCGAAAAAAAATCATCCATCGCGACCTTAATCATTTAAGTTAATTGCATGCGAAAGGTGTACACTCTCAACTGTTTGGGTTTATTTTTTTAAGCATATGCTGTTTTTAGAATGTGAATCCTTTTATTTCTGATGGTTTTTCAGATTCCGGAAGATGGTCGCAGTCTTCGGTGTGTCTAACAATAAAACAGCAGTCTACCGAAGTACGATTTATGTCAGTTTAATCTGAAGGAACTGGTGAGGGAGGAGAGGACCGCTGATAGCACCTGCTCAAGGAACAAAATTATATGACCGGAGGAGCAAGGACGCTACATGTCCTTCGGACACGAGATAAGCCTGGAGAAAGGGAATTTAGTTACTTTGTACCTGCCGATCAACATTACGTTCCGGCGTCCCTGTTCAATGCCCACTGTTTCACTATCGTACAATCTCGAAGCGAACGGTTTCTGACTTGCTGACCTGTAGACACTTGACTGACTTCTATTCGCACGCAAACGTGAGTTCATAAAGACTCTCTCTCTCTCTGAGGCATGAGCGGACGCAGTCAACACCAGCGCTTGCCCTGCCAGTGGCCACTGCTGTCTGAGACAGCTATTGAGGTTCTGTGCACAATAAATCCACCACTCTGACTTCCCACAACCCCGGATTTAACCTAATGGTTGTAGTGCTCTTAGTACAAGCACGGCTTAGACGCTACAACTTTGACAGTTACACTGTAGGAGGGATATTTTGGGTAGTACAACGGTTGGTGGACTGGGAGCAAGGCAACTGCAAGTACTGCACAAACAGCTTCTTTTAGTGTCGAACATTTTTTCACCAACGCGTTACTGTACAACTCCATCAAACGTGAATCTGAAGCCTAAAATGATTGCTGGGCTTGTTTCCATGCATCAGAAAGGAATTCCAAAAAATGAATCGTGAATGACTTTATCTTAAACGACGGCCAAAAATTGCCTTCGGAAATCTGGAAGAGTGTGGAGAATCAATTAAACACCCTGAGTGCTCATAGATCACGTTGTGTTCACCGGAGTGAGTTTGTTTGTTCGTTGGCGTTTTGAACAACTGCACCAGCCGTCCTCTGTCAAAGCGTAAACTAACGTTATCGATCAGCAGTTTAAAGTTTTACCTGTACGTGTTGGCCATAGGCTGATAAAATGGTACAAGTTTATCTTTAGGTGGTTCGAGTGTAGAATGATAATTTAATATATCTCTACTGTGGGAACGAAGCAGAACATTAACTGCCGTCAAGCCATTCCAAAATCCACACGAAGGGCCAAGCAGCGAACGGAGAAAAATCGATCAGCCCATGACCAAAGTACAGCCACAATTTTAACTTGCTGATCGATAAAGTCAGTTTACGCATTGACAAAGGGCAGCCAGCTCAGCTGTCGGAAACATCAGCGAACAACCTCATTCCGATGAGCATAACATGATCGATGATTATAATCCCAGAATTCGGACTTTTGCAAACTTCAGGTCGTTAACTTTGTATGCGTGGACGAGTTTATTAGATAAACCAGCAGTTGCGCCCACGTCTCTCGCCAGTCTACCGACCATTTCGGACGCGGGCTGGAACCTGGGAAGGGAAATAGGGAGTGCAATCGACGGCTCAGTGCACTTTCCTCTCAATAAACGATATGATGCATTTGAACCTATCACGGTGTAATAAAAGCTGTGACATGGAAGGTGGCTAGCTGACGGGATAACTTGGACCGTCCAGTCAGCCCTAGCTTGTGTTTATGTGGAGTTGCTGACTGGTGGACTGAGAGTCAGGCCACACTGGCTCCTACTTAATGTGGCCTTTATGGCATTCCCACTCAGCTGCGATCCGCATCAAGGTTAGCGGCACGCCTAGCGATGAACCTGGCCGCGCCAGCCACTTGCGCCATCTCCCACCTCCGGTCTTCTTCACCTCATCACAACACAGTGCCCATTTGGAGGAGAGGGTAAACTGCGGAAGATGCAGCGCAGCTCCACTACCATGATAATATAACTTACGCGCAAATCACTAAGTCTGCCTTCAGTTTGTTGAAGTACGCAGTGGACATCGTTGGAACCGACGGTTGAAGGGTCACGAATACCCTCGTTCGCGAAGATCGAATTGTCCTGTCTGTTTGCTTTTGTCCAGAATTTTGCATTTTGCTTGGACCTACTGTCACATACTTGTGTGTGTCACTTGATGTCACGATACTCTGGCAAATAGATCTCAATTGGTTCGTGGAGAATCACCCTGTGCGTATTTCATCGCAGGTGAAGTTTACTAAGAACAGGATTAATACTCTGGGCAGCGTGTCTCAAACCCTTGTACAGTGTTATGTGATCCATGTATATAGGTCCATTGTCATGGTCCACATTCAATAAGCGATAAGAATTGGTTATCTTCCCCATTCCGATAGCCCACGAGAATAAAAAGAACTGCTGTAAATCCCATGGATGGGATAAAACTTAACGTTGGGTAAGGAATTAGACTAGGGTTACGGTTCAGGTGTGGGTGTGCTTGAGTTAGAATTAGGCTTAGGGTAGGATAATATTTACCTTTCCAATTATTTTTTGCAAGGGTACTTGCATTACACGGAGTGCGTTTCTACTTCCGTGTTTGAACGTGCGCAAACACTCAGGGGCTTATTATTGACTTAAACAGCGACTAACGACAGACTTCGTAGAGAGGGTAATGCTTAAAGTTGACAAATTCTGCACTTCTACTACAAAACTTGTTGACCACATTCGATGATTTAGGGGGACGCATGTCTTCCTCTCGACGGAAGTAAGGTTATTGCACAGACATGAGATATTTGAAGGATCAGGTCTTGCTTACTTGGAGTTCAGTGGACAGCCTCGGCGCCTCATCAACAGTTCCACGTGGGTTGAAAAGACGCATTTTTTCCTCGGCCAGATTAACATTTTTCTGGAGTTGCGCCTTCAGTTCATTTTTGCCGTGGTGAAACTAATAAGGATTGAGGGTGCTCATTTTGCCAAAATGGTTTACTCACCTTCTGATAACTAGCGGCTGCTTTTAGATGGAATTGGGCCAGACTTGTCAGTTGAATAATATAGTCCCAGCAGTTTGAAATGCTATCACCAAGATCCTAGGTAAAGTAATCAACGAGATGTGTAGAGTTATTGCAGAGTTCGTTAAAAAAGACTGCATTTATACGTCAGTTTAGAGGCGACTAAGAAGTTGCATACTGTTCATTAAGTCGCTCAAATCCAAAATAAGAAGATCGACTTGATAGTAAAACTAGTGCACAGAGCAACTAAGATATATTTTCTGTTATATATGTTTACATAGTCCTCGATTTTCGAACTTTCAAACATAAGAACGAAGACAAACACAAGCCCAAATTGTCTTTTGGGCTACAGTAAGGTTTAGGAAAAAAACACATATACTGAGTTATTATAATGCTTTCTTTTGGATGTGAACCTGAATACAGTATAGTGCCGCGTAAAATGATGTTCAGTAACGACTGACGAACATTTCGAGTAACGAACTCTCGTTCGGAATGCAGCTTTTTCGTAAATTTAGGAGTTTTTGCATTTATATAATGGTAGCGAGCTGTTCTATCCGCTCGCAATGAGCTAGTGAGGCAATGACTAGGGCGTTGAACTTCTTCCAAACAGACCATGAGTTCGAGCCTCGAGTGGTGTCCTACGTGAGATTGAGTATAACGAGCCAATGATAGTTGATAAAGTAGACATGGCCATTCCAGTCTCCTTCCTCTTTGTCGGTAATATTCATCTGCCTATAATACTAACCGCAGTGCGAATTCAAGCGGGGTTCGAGAGTGACCCTTATGCCCCATCAGTGAGCCTACCTTAGCCAGCGTTCATATGCCCAATCGAAACTGACAAGATAAGGAGCCCGTGGCTCAATGATTTGGGGCGTTGGACATCTAATCAACAGGTCGCAGATTGGAGCCTTGTGTAGTGCACCACCTGGGGTTGGGTATGAATAGCTGATGACGGGTAATAAGCAAGGCCAGGCCCTCCCAGTTTCTTCTGCCGTTGAAAGTACTCCATTCCTATCGGTAAATTTTAATAACGACAGACTCTGTCAGGTGTTTTACGTTTCTTAGTACAAATGTTAACCGTCAGAGTGTACTGGTTTGATACTCCAATTGTAGCATAACAGGTGCTCAAAACTGTTTCAATGTGCATGGTAAAATTGAAGAAATAACTATTCATTTTTACAGTGGAAGAAACAGCAGAGTCACCTGTTGATGAACGTTCATCGACCACTAACGGAACTTACTTGTCCCGCTTTGCCTTGGGCCTCATTTCTCGGGCTATTACAGTAGCCTTAGTAGACTTAGGCAGATATTATGGCCGGCAAAGAAAAAGGAGAGTGGAATGATCATTTGCGACTTATAAGCCATCGTCAACCAGTCATACCCAACCCCAAATGGTGCACCACTCGGGGCTCGAACTCGTGACCCATTCGATCAGAGTCTAGCGCTCTTGAAGGTTTAGGTCGGAAGATATCGACATACGTTGACGAACGTTCAGCGACCACTAAAGGAACTCAGTTGTTCCGCTTTGCCTTAGGTCTCCTTTCTGGAGCCCTGACAACAGCCGTAGCGGCTTGTAGTCTTAGGCAGATAGTATTGTCAACTTGGGAGTAGGTATGACTGGCTGACGATGGCTAAGAAGTCACAAATGGTCATTTCAGTCTTCCTTGTCTTTGCTGGCAATACTATCTGCCTAAGACTGCAGCGGAGTTCGTTGATAAACCTCCTGGTGGAAAATATTGCCTGATTATGTAAATTCCATACATACCTTAAACTACTTTAACAGCTGTTCTGAAAGTAAACGGGATTTTCATAAGCAAACTGAAGAGTTTTAAATTCTCGCTTACGAGGCAGGAGAATTGGTTTACCAAAACGCCTTGTAAACCGCAAACATATCGTTTCGATGTTATCTGACGATAAATGGATCGTCTGTCTTTGAACAAGAACTAACGGCAGATGAACTGGCGTACATGTTGGTTAATAGCAACGATTTCTGAACAGTCATGTTCCTCGGCTGGACCACCAGGTTAAATCGCAAATGGAGACTATATAGGTGTTTCAAGTTAACCTACGCCAACTTCAGGTAGCACCGCCTCAAGACAACCCGAGAAAGGAGAGCAACATCCAAACAAAATCCAAACTCAATTTTTTTAGTACCGATCTGAAACCCTCCATCCCAAAGATAAGTTGGTTGGGGAACATAGATTAAATGCCGATTTGGCATTATTGCATGTCTATTCGTCGCATGTAATTCGCAAGCCAGAGGAAAAGGCGTGTAAATATTTTTATTTCTCCCATTGGAAGCTAAAGAAAGAAGTAATATGCTTAAAAGAGATGTCATCTTCGTGTCCAACCTTATTTTCATGTACACGTCCGCTGCTATTGTTCAATTGGTCACCTTGCGGTCTGGAAGGTGGATGCTCTTTCGCCGTTCCTATCACCAATTTTTCGACATGGTTAGAGGTATCGCCAAACTCTTGACTCCATTCCATAAATTATGTGAACTTAAATGCTCCTTGCTTTAACGGCTTAAGTCAAACTGAAAGCATATTTACGCTGTCATGAAAATCATAGCCTGCATAGCAGTAAGGGAACCTAACAGTTACTAGCTATTCCAATCAAGCACGTTCTGAACGAGTGGATAGCCTGCGACAAGGCCCTCTGCTGGTTCTATAGTATTAAATGATATTATTAAAATTGACTCACCTTATTGGCAAAGACTGACACTGGGGCTGCATCTGAATGGCTGATAGCTGCCGCTGACTTGCATAAGGTGTTCGTGAGGCCCTATAAAAAGGGAAGGAGACAGGGTTTTTCGTACCAACAGTAGGTATCGGAGGACTTACCGATATGGGCTTCTCTAAGTTTGAAATACTGTCGAGGTATCGCAAAACGTCCGCATTCAGGTTCAGAATGTCCTGAAATAAGAGGAGAGAACTTAAATGAAGCACGTCTTTGTTAGCACAAGCGTCCCCTTAACGCCAGTCACCCAAATCAGGCGCCATCACCGACGAAAAAATGATAACGATTTTATATGTGCTGGCACTTAATCGCTCGCATATCTTGTCCTATTCCCCTGTCCCGCGGTCAGCTTAAGCTGTCGCTGTTAGAAGTAGCTGCGCAAGATCTGATTAGCTGGTGGGCAGTCCATGCGACTGCCACTAGTACTTAGACCTAAATTCTCCAACTTCTACAACTTCCTGGCTAACAAGTATTTGTGGCTCGGCATTCTGAAAGATGTGGTTGGTACCAGTAACAGCGCACAGTTGCATAACAATATTTGTATTTGCCACTGAAGGATCAATTCCATTTTTTCAACGCAAACCATACTTTGAGTTGACTCCTAATAAGCAAACCATACTGTACGCAGCCGTCCGCATCTGCTGCTAAGTAATGATATGCATGGACGGATTTGCCAAATATATACAGTAGATGTGGTGTCTCTTGAAATTTCAATTAAAATTCTGAAATATGTTTCCGATTTGAAAATAAGATGCTGAATTAAATTGTAATAGAAATTTTCATGCGGCCAGATTCCAAGATATTTCATCCACCTCAGGATACCGACTTCTTAACGAGTTTCTTTCTGACCAGCAAGAGAAACTACACTGTAAAAAGTGACTGCATAAGCAATATGGCTTTTTATAAGTGATTTTGCAGGCCCTCATAAATTCGAGTATATTTTGTAGGAAGCATGCACAAAATATTTTGCTTCTATTCATTTGGTAGTCAGTTAAATTTTGATAAATAATATGCGTGACCTAAGGGTACTTTTCGGCTTTTAAAAACTTTCGCAATTGCCGATTCATTGTGAACACGACTCACCGTCATACTGAAATTTTTAGTTTACAAACTGCATAGTGTATACATTCTGTCTAACGAAAATCACAAATTTTCTACGCTACGAGGAGAATCTCGCATAGTGCGCATAAAAATTTCCATTGGATTTGGACCATATTATATACTTTATAAGCGGCATTTATAAATGTATAGATAAGATGCTTTATGAATTGACAGTCCCGGATCTTCAAACATTTCATGATGATACACTTTTTTATAGTCACAAGATGCACTTTTTTCAAGCACTACTTTGGAAAAAGACGCAATCTGCTACTAAATGAGTCAAGAAAGTTTAGGTTCGTGTATGCTTCTTATGAAATGCATTTTAATTTATAAGGGAATCAACAAGAAGTGTGAAAAGTGCATACTTCTTATGTAGAACTTCTTAACTAGGCGTAGACTTTGCAGGAGACTGGGAAGAAGCTCGTCAGAAAAGAAGCATTCTGACGTGACTAAAATATCTTGGGATAAGGCTGCATGATAGTTAAACCTACAGTCGATGTCACAGACTCGCTCTCTCGGGCATGACGTAATACTGCCAGCACTGCCCTGGTTTCATCAACGGCAGTCCCAACTCCCTGTCCAGAACAAACACCTCATTATATTGTCTTCCGTATTCTCCTCTTACAATTCATGACTTGGCTTAGTTATTTTACTCCTATAGTGTGACCTCTTCTTTCAAAAATATACTGACATATGTTCTATTTTATGTGAAAAAATCAGAATGGCGACAAGTCTGTTGATCCTGTTTTGCCCCAAAACCTACGCCTACAACGTCTTGGAGCCAAACGTTTTCCAATACAGCGACCATTAACAAGATACCTCCCGGGACTGGTTGTGACGACATAAACCGTTATGATTTTCTTTCTACAATATGAACAAACGCCTACGAGGTCGGTTGCTGCAGTTTATTTCTGCATGCAAGGCCACAAACCGTCTCCTAAAAAATATTGACAAATAAATGATGGAACGAAGTGGGGTTGGAAGCAAGTCCGTGTGTGTTTTATCGGGCGTCAACTTCTTTTACATAACTCACCGTGAGTTCTTCCGCGGAGGCTTCCAGCTGACTGTCAGAGTAACGACTCTAAAATTGTAAGTACAGTTCTGATCACATGTTACCATACTCAGCTGGGACTGAATCTGCCGCAGCCGTGTAAGGATGCCCTCCTGACGCTGGCGTTCTTGATCCAGTGCCTGATGATTAACACCCACGCGGAGGTCTCTTGCGTAGCCCTAAAAGACGCATAATAGGGTGGGTTATGACAAAGGGGTAGAATCAGGTGGCCTTCAACCACTGTTCATAAGCAAGTATCATAATTCCAAAGGATTCAGTGACGAGCAGGATCTTCTGTCAATGGTCTTCTTAATGTATATGTATGCAGACGCTCTTATATATAAAACCCATGCGCGGGTTTTTAAAAACGGGCTCTGTTCGGAGCCATTGTAAATACGCACCTAATCCAACTACCACCCTAGCTAATGGAGATAAATTTCGCATAAAGGATAAAGTGTTTTAAATTTTGGGAGGCCTTAATGTGTTTTACTGAATCTGTCGACCAGGCCAATAGATCAAATTTACGAAATCAGAGACGTGAACCAAGCTAGGTGTTTTCGCAAAACTTATTTATATATCACTGGAACACCGCTATACAGTTGAAGATTGGGCACCGTCATTAAAACAGCTATTTAGCACTTCTAGAAATCGATCTCAGCTCCCAAAATGCTCGTACGTAAGAGAAGTTGAGTAGTTATGACGCAGTTTTGCGAAATTAAAGTCGATCGATGAGCAGTATGTCTGTTTCTGCTTCCGAACTTTTACGATGGGTAGAATATGAGCTTGCTTTTGACCATTACATTCGCACACTTTTCAAAAAATGGGCTAAAAATAAAAGGCCTAGAATATCTTTTTTCCTCTCACGGTCAGCCGCAATCTATTGTATACACAGGCTATTTCGCTGTTAGGAAAGTTTAAAAACTGATAGTTTTAGAAAACATTAACTTACGCTGATGTCCTGCAGCTCCTGGCGGATCACATTGAGACCTAAAGCGTAAATTTGGTCATTAAGAACCAGAGAAGATATAAGTCAGCCTGGCTGGAATTGCCTTTTACCCGAAAAATCTTGCAGATATCTGCAACCCGCCCCCCTGCTCAAGATTTTCAGGGGTAATACTAAAAGATTCTGCAATTTTTGTTAATTAAATGTGGTATAAAAGCGGCCAAAGGTTCATTAATGCCCAAACGGCTGCTGAAAATGTTTACAAAGTTCAGCTCGACCAATATTTCATAGCCACTTGCATCGAATTAATTTCTTTATTGGAAACTTTAATTTTAGCAGAGAATCTTCTCGAAACTGGCCTTATTTAGCACTCGTAACGAGTTTTAAAGAAGTTTAAGATCTTTTTGCGCGCACCACTGGTAGTTGTCATTTTCACCCGAATTGCCTTAAGACGGTTAACTTCCGTGACGTTTACTATAGGCAAATTAGGGGAAAACGAAAGGTACATATGGTAATCGTAGACTTAGAGATCGGAGGACATTTTGTTTTGGATCAGTGTGGTTCATGACAAATCTCTTGTCAATTTAAAAATGCAAAATTCCCACAGAGAAAACCTACTCCCACATAGGCTTTCAAAATGTCTTCTACAATTCGGTCTACTTATTCATAGTGCAGATAGGTGGCGACATGAGAGTTCATTGGAAAAAGCTCGCCGGAACTATTCGTTCTTTGTTTTGGTTGAAGGGTAGATTTGAACATTGTTAAACGCAGGTGTTTGTGGTCGTCCGCCAAAACGAAACAAAATACCTTCTCAAGTGAACTGGTAAGACGACGCCTGAGGACAGCAGTCACGAGTACCTTCCCGGCGGCAAACTTACGCGTACTCTTCACAAACCCTCCTCTTCTATGAATGGGCGGTAAAGACAGACTACCGTTTCAGGCCATATCGGCGTGCATCTATTCGTTCACCTGTTCCTGTGGAGCGGGCTATATTGGCTGAACAAGCGCTGTCTGGAGAAGATAATACGCAAGCACATACCAGCCTGGCTCAGCAGAGGGGAAAATAGACCGACCTCAAGCTCAATCCTCGCCCACCTAATTCATACAAACCACCAAGTGGACGCGAGAGAAGCCTTTCGGGTCATATACCGCACGCCAACACACTACTCCAAAGGCCTGCGCAAACGGGTGTTAGCCACAGCAGAAGCAGTGGCAATCCGGCTAGCAAAACCCATTCTATGCTGTCAAAAGGCGCTGGTTCAAGCCATCGGCCTCCCTTGGCCGACTGCATGCGGAAATCCAACACCTACTGAAGCCAAAGAAGACGAAGCTACGGAGAATAGTTAAGTGCAAGCTGCGTGGCTGACATACAGAACTCAATCCGCGGACCGCGAGAACGTCCCCCTGTTTCATCTGGGCATGGCAACCAGCGTCCTACCCGCGCAGGCACCCGCGTTCAGGAGACGAGGGAAAACTCAGCTGCTTAATTACCCTCCCCCTTTTCCTCCCCCTCCCCCCTTCCCTAACCTGACAATTATATAAACGCTATAATTACTTGACCAATTTTATTCCGCATATCATGTACTGGCCTGACGATGAATGATCGAAAACGATCGTTTGCCAACACGACTTTTCAATCGTAGAAATGGGAATTTTCGCAGAAAATACCTTCTTTTAAGGTGCTATCGCTCAAGAGTCTCTCACGTGCACTTATAGCGCACCAACGAGCGCTTAAATTGCAGGCCAATTGACTGTCTTGACCCTCTGCAACACAGGCGAAGACAAGTACAGACCCACGCCCACGTCTCATGCACTGAATTACATGCGAAATTGGATACAAGATCCGTGAGCTATCTTATGAAGGTTTATAAGAACATCACGCCACCCTGATACCCTTCTCCATGCATTACTTTACTCTGCCCCCATCCATGGCCATTGTATTCTCAGAGGCTTGTTCAGTATTATGTGCAGAAAAAATCGTTTCTTCCGATGTCTTCATTCTTCGCTGTGGACAACGATTTGACCTGATTATTATGTTTGTTAAGGCATGCTAAATATGTTAGATGCTACTTGTAAATACTCCTGCCATTATCACTGTTTGTTATTCAGTCACTAGGAATATGAGCACTTTTGGTAGCTGCCGGCAGATATCGGTATTTAAATGAAGCCGTCCTCCGGGTTTCCGAACTCATCTGTAGATAAAGCTTCAAATAACTAACGTCTGCAGGTCTTCAGTTGCCCGCTCTCATGGGTGCCAGCGCCGCCGCTAATTCATGTTGCCTTTACCGGTTTGAGCTAACATACCCCCCATTGACGCCATGACATCGACTGGTTTTTACCAAATACATTTCGGGTTTGGATAAACAACTAATGGCTGACATGGCTGACGACGAAAGTTTGCGTGGCGGGAGCGTTAGGCGAAACTGCTTGTGACTTTGTTTGTATGCTCTACTTGTCCACTTACTTAACTGTCTTTTCTGCCTTTTGATTTAAGAGACTTCAAGTTATCGACTATCGTACCTCGAGCATTGTGCTTTCTGCTCGAATTTTCTCTAAGGTTATCCGCCAACGCTTGAGAGCCTCCGGGCCTATCCTAAATGCCAAGAACACCAAATATTCTCATACGATACAACTCTTCAAAACACTAAGGCCGCACTGTAAGGAAACCCATTTTGCCATCTACTCTGCTTACGGTGCATTGCATCCTTGCAGCAGACATGCTTTAAGATCATTAAGAAATAACTTCCCTGATGCATTTACATCTATGTCCGCGCGCTTCATTTTTAGTTGGCGTTGACAATAGGCGCGGAAAATTATTTAGTCTACTCAAGTACCCAAAATAATCAGCAGGCACAGCCTCACATTTAAAGTTATCCCTTCTTTCCAGTAGTTTGATTAATGTGGTTTATCCGCCGACTTCTAAGAGAGGATTGGGTGTGTGAATGAGCAGAGCCATTGTGCTTTTATTTTCGCACAATACTCAGGCTTTCGAGCTTATACTGAAAAGTTGGCCTTGGTTCGGACAGGCTGATACCTTTCGGATTATAGTCCTGAATACTTCGAGCGTTCTAAAGGGCTGCTGAATACAAAGAGGTACATGACTTTCTAACGCTGACGGAAACCGCAAGGGGACCGCTTTGTTAGTTCGAAGGGCTCATCAACGCCCATAATTCTTACTAATTTACATCCTTCCAATCTATCCGCCGCGATAGACTGAAACGGATGTTTGAGGAATGGTTTGGTTTCAATACTTCCCTTACTTTCTGCTCAATCAGAATTAACTTTTTATGCGTAGTCTACGATTAAGAGAAAAAGCTTTCAACATTAACAAGCGAGCGATGTAATAATCGAAGAATAGCCTTTCTTTACGATGTGTAGGACGCTTGTTGGCAGACGCGAAAGATTAAACAGTGTTTAAGAACGTCACTGTGATTGAAGTTATCAAAACTCATAGTCAAACTTTTAATTGGTTTCTTGCAGAGGTTCTTCTGATAACAGTGCAAGGACGCAAAAGTTCCAGCTTTATTGACAGATATTTCCACACCTTTTAAACCTGCGACAGTCAACGCATGTTTCGCCTTCAAATTCAGGAAACTGCCTACGCCGCCTGCATTACCCCCTTCGTTATAATAAGCTGCAAAACATGCACGGGCATTTGTAAGAGGATTCAAACGAAGTGGTAAGCCATCATTAGACGTACAGGAGATAGCCTAACTCATAAATTTAGCGATCAAAATTTGATTGGACAGTTCAGCACACGTTTCGTGTTTTTTCCTGAAAGTTATTTAAGAAGAAAACAGTCGTTTACTGAGGAACAGTTCCCGCTAAGTCTGTTTTATGGAAGAAAAACAGCCCAGAATCAAGCGAAGTAGGACTTTTCAGGATAATTAACTAATTTCCAACGCTATTGAAAACCTCTCGTTTGTGGACGTTTTGCTATCAAACACACTTACTATAAATAAGAAACGTTTCAGATAAACCCCTCCTGGAAATGGAAAATTGGAGTTCGCATCCATGTAAAGCTGTTGAAAGCAGGTTTTCAAAACCGCATTATTTTCAAGAAATAAGAAGCTGATCCGGTTCTAAGTGAGCTGTATGATAGAAGTTTTCTGAAACGTTCGCGTTAGGTAAAATGTTTATTTAATGATAATGAATGTGAATTCATAAACTGAACTATGTCTTGTTTTTAGAGATTGTCGGTTCTTTGCTCCTGTAATAGTCTAGGGCACGTAGCCAGGGCAGATTTTGCGTTGCAGGTAACTTTGTGTGTGATATTTCTTGAGGCATCACACATACCCTATATTTGCTTGCAAACGAACGCATAAACCACCTGTGTAGATAGTTCCAAACATTTTTTTACAAAACAGAAATTCACGTTTTATAAGCCACCAAATAGTTATTTATATGCGACAGCAACTTCTTTTTTACTTATTTCGAAACACGACAACACAGACACTTTTCAAACCAGCGTACTCCAAAAACTACAGCGCATATGGAGGTATCTACCGGGTAGTTAGGGGCACGATGCTGTCAATCATTCTTATTGCGCGTGGCCTACATTGGAAATAACAATCGAGGGCCTGGAAACTACTTTTGCGGAAGTGAGTGAATAAGGGTCTGAAATTAGTCTAATAATTACGGGCTGCTTCATTTACACAAGGTTTTGTCTATTCCGGTAGTTCCACTGCGCTCATACCAATCCAGCAGTTTAGCTGTAGTTGCTTGTACCGAGCACAAGGATTTTAGTAGTTTGCTTACATCAAAATAAAACAAAGAAAACAGTTCACTGAATAATATAAGCTAGTCATGAAAGAAGCCGATGTTAGAATCTACAAAGCTAGGGTGATCTTATGAGATCATGCATGTTTGTTTTCGCCGTATGAAGGTTTTACAGGAAGATTTCACCGGAAAATACGAGCTAAATAAATGAATAGGAGTGACTCAGGCCAGGCAATGACAGTTGTTAAGTTGGTTTGGCAGATTTGCTTAATTTGAGTTGACCCAAGTGTGAAAAACTCTAGGCGTTTGGCGGGATTTGAACCCGCGCAGGAAATCCTGCTTGGGCAGTCAACTTTCTCCCGTATTGGTGGATTCCATATGAGCGAAAAGTTGAGCGGGTAATATCGATCCAAGTGTGATTAAACTCATGGCGTGAAGCGGGCGTTTGTAGCTTAGCGGTAGAGCAACAGAAACCCGGCGAAAGATCCTTACTAGAAAGGATTACACACGAGGTCTTGTAATAGTTATTATGAAGCAAAATCTCAAGATATCTTAGTCAGGCCAGGTTCTGGCTTTGCTACAAGAAAGATCAAATTTGTTTAAAAAAGTCTGAAAAGTCGTGTTGCCAAACGATCGTTTTCGGTCATTCATCATCAGGCCAGTACATGACATGGGGAATAAAATTGGTCAATTAATTACAGCGATTATATAATCGTGAGGTTAGGGAAGGGGGGATGGGGAGGAAAAGGGGGAGGGTAATTAAGCAGCTGAGTTTTCCCTCGTCTCCTGAACGCGGCTGCCTACGCGGGTAGGACGCTGGTTGCCATGCCCAGATGAGACACGTGGGATGTTCTCGCGGTCCGTGGATTGAGTTCTGTATGTCAGCCACGCAGCTTGCGCTTGACTATTCTCCGTAGCTTCGTCTTCTTTGGCTTCAGTAGGTGTTGGATTTCCGCATGCAGTCGGCCAAGGGAGGCCGATGGCTTAAACCAGCGCCTTTTGATAGCATAGAATGGGTTTTGCTAGCCGGATTGCCACTGCTTCTGCTGTGGAAGGCCTTTGGAGAAGTGCATTGGTGTGCGGTATATGACCCAAAAAACTTCACACGCGTCCACTTGGTGGTTTGTATGAATAAGTTGGGCGAGGATTGAGCTTGAGGTCGGTCTATTCTCCCCTCTGCTGAGCCAAGCTGGTATGTGCTCGCGCATTCTCTTCTCCAGACGTCGCGTTGTTCGGCCAATATAGCCCGCTCCACAGGAACAGGTGAACGAATAGATGCACATAGATGTGGCCTGAAACGGTAGTCTGTCCTTACCTCCCATTCGTATAAGGGGAGAATTAGTGAAGAGAACCCGCAAGTTTGCAGCCGGGAAGGCATTCATAACAGCTGTCCTCAGGCGCCTTCTTACTAGTTCACTCGTTGCGTCTCCAATAAATGGCAGTCTTATAAACAGATCTTTGTTTTCCGCCGTTGCAATTGCGACCTTTAGGGCACGTTCCTTGATGTTCTGAAGGATGAACCGTTCCGGATAATACCGCCCACACAGCACTCACATTTACAGTGGAAACAGAGGCGAACGAGGAACTCGCTTTCCTAGACGTCCTCTTACACAGACAAGAAGATGGCTCTGTACAACGCCGACTATTTAGAAAGAAAACCTGAACTGGGCAATACGTTAATTTTCACAGTTCCGTCCCCCTTAACGTCAAACGGAACTTAGTCCAGAGAATGGCAGTCAGAATACGCCGTACCTGCTCTCCTGAAATAGTGTAAGTAGAATTGCAGCAACTCAAGGACACACTCCAAAAAAGCGGTTATCCGAATGGGAGGTAAGGAGAGACTACCGTTTCAGGCCACATCTATGTGCATCTATTCGTTCACCTGTTCCTGTGGAGCGGGCTATATTGGCCGAACAACGCGACGTCTGGAGAAGAGAATGCGCGAGCACATACCAGCTTGGCTCAGCAGAGGGGAGAATAGACCGACCTCAAGCTCAATCCTCGCCCACCTAATTCATACAAACCACCAAGTGGACGCGTGTGAAGTTATTTGGGTCATTTACCGCTCGCCAACGCACTTCTCCAAAGGCCTGCGCAAACGGGTGTTAGGCACAGCAGAAGCAGTGGCAATCCGGCTAGCAAAACCCATTCTCTGCTGTCAAAAGGCGCTGGTTTAAGCCATCGGCCTCCCTTGGCCGACTGCACGCGGAAATCCAACACCTACTGAAGCCAAAGAAGACTAAGCTACGGAGAATAGTCAAGCGCAAGCTGTGTGGCTGACATACAGAACTCAATCCGCGGACCGCGAGAACATCCCCCCTGTCTCATCTGGGCATGGCAACCAGCGTCCTACCCGCGCAGGCACCCGCGTTCAGGAGACGAGGGAAAACTCAGCTGCTTAATTACCCTCCCCCTTTTCCTCCCCCTCCCCCCTTCCCTAACCTGACGATTATATAATCGCTGTAATTAATTGACCAATTTTATTCCCCATGTCATGTACTGGCCTGATGATGAATGACCGAAAACGATCGTTTGCCAACACGACTTTTCAATGGTAAAAAAGTCTGCTTATGCAGTATGAAATGTTCTATTTATTTTCGATCTCCTATAAATTGTAGTTTATTGACTAGAAAGTACGCATATAAATATATCTTGTATTTTTTGCTTTGAAAAAATGGCATTTTAAAATGCTATAAATAAAGAAAGAGTATTTTTCGATACTCAGTGTTTGTAAGTAGTCCGGTGTTAAGGATTGTGAAATATCCTCTTAATTAGTATCGTATCTACCTGTTTATTAACGCTTATTTTGAAGTTTACAGCCTAATCAACATCCTCCGCGAAAGCGTATGAGCTGTACACTCTACTCTGATTATAGCCTTAAGGAATGATTAAGT
This sequence comes from Ligula intestinalis, assembly GCA_036362985.1. NCBI lineage: Eukaryota > Metazoa > Platyhelminthes > Cestoda > Diphyllobothriidea > Diphyllobothriidae > Ligula > Ligula intestinalis. The sequence continues at coordinate 40,898,964 of JAYGXS010000003.1, forward strand.
ATCTTTAAATGGAGATGGTCAACCTTACAGGCGATTAATTCCCGAAAGAAATGCAGTGCAGACCTGGTTCAAACGTATGGGGGGTTGTGAAAAATCCTTTTGAAGCCGAAATATAATCGTTCTTTCAGTTTATATTTTGATGGAAACGTAATTATTTATGCATGTTTTTTAGAAATAAAACCTGAACAACAGTCATACTACTAAAGAAGTCATGTTAGCGAGCGTGAGATTCGCAGGTGGGCAGAAGGGCGCATATTCGAAACCTGAAATGCTGGTGTGACTGGCATAACTTAGAATTATGCTGGGTGATAATTAATCTTGCCTGACCACCTAAGCAATACTTTAAAATCGAGATAATTTTTCAGATTTTTGTTTAATTTTTCATGGAATTTGCAGCCGGCTGTATTTGCGCATCTAGTGGGCTCTGACAAAGCCTTCTATCGAATGTCGTCAAGGTATCCGGAGTCGGTGCGCACTTGAAAGGCCATGGAATCGACGACTATCGCAAAGACAGTAGCTCCAAATCCCAGGATTTATATGGCTCAAATGCTAGGTAAAAGTGCAATTAAGAGTCCATACCAGCACATGATAACTCCATCCTTCTGTACTATGGGACAGGTAGTAATAAGGGTTAAATGGGTGGGGAAAAAACAGGAGAAGAAAAAAATAATTGAAAAGATGGAGCGTACAAAAGTAAATAATAATAGGAATAGTTATTTAAATAACCAAATATTTACGCGCGATAAGTAAAATGAGACATACAATCGATAGAAAAGAAGAAGGCCCAGTGGTGCCCAAATGGACACAGTCTTTCAATACATCAATAACTTCTAAGCCACAGTTGTCAACTCTATCCACTCTATATCATCTCTTTATAATCTCTGTATCAACTCTATATCATCTCTATATAAAGTTGGTATAGAGTGGACGATTTTGTCCAATCAGGCACTATCAGATCCTTTTAATTATCGCGCGTAAATATTTGGTTATTTAGATAAGCTCTAGTGGACACAAAATTAAACTTTTACCAAATACTGTTCAATGGGATGCGTCACGTAGCATGAGTGATGTCGATCCATTTCTAAACATTCATTCTGACAGCATTCTACCATCCCAACACCGGCTAAGTACCCAGTCGGTCCGCACTGGTCTAGCTCATGACGTTCCTGTGGGAATACCAACCTGATGAGTGATTGGTCTGACCCAATGGGGAAGCCCGCTAGGGTCCCTTCGACGATCACGGAACAAATCAAATCGAATGAAGAAAGCTAGAACTGCTCATTGAGAAAGATGAAAAAGACATAGATCAGTGTCACCGAAACTGGCATCGGGATGGTCGTTTCTAAATCATTTACTGTTTTCAAACAACAATACCTAAAAGTCTTAGTAAGGAGACACAAGAGCTTAAACTTACACTCTCCTTGAGGAGGTTACTCATCTAAAACTGTGTCGTAACGCCATGAATTTTTCTTTTTATTTGAAATTTAAAAAATGAGACTGTTAAAATCTGGTAAGCAGGTCAGTGTTTGATTAACTTCTAGTGCAGACATAGAAATCAGACCCAAAAGAAGCTTTCCTAAGAGTTCTATACACTGCCCGTACAGTCAGCATGGCTCTAAGAATACTTCAATTGTTTACTGTACTGTCAGCATAAGAAGCACTAAGCACTAAGCACTAAGAAGCATCTAATCCTTCGTGAGTATACAAGGCATATGTCACGTGCTCGGGGTCCTCGCCAGTATTTGAACAGTGGTTTTCTTGCCAGAGTTCCAAATAAGCGCTCACGCATAGCTGCCTGATGAAAATGATTAGGTCAAAACGCCCAGTTTTGCTCCCTCCCTTTTCAAACTTTTGATCATATTTCAAATAAATCAATTGTTTTGCTGTGTTTATGGAGGTTTTTGGGTGATGCTATGTCAGCAAAGTTTGACCTACCCTTTCGATGCTGAGATGTCGTCTGAAGCTACCTCACACTTCCCAGCTATTTAGGCAAGAAGAAGTTGGCTTTTGTCTAAGGCTTGTAAAAATCCAGTGTGTAAATCCTTCATTGAATTACCTTTCGTACCTGTGAGAGGTGAGCTGGTGGACATACATGTATCTGCACTCGCAAAATAAATCCATCCATTTCGGCCTTACGTTTACTTTCAATGAGCTGTGGGCATGTCTTCGAGTCCGTTAAACTTCGTAAGGTAAACAATCCCTAGGACCCAGTGAATTCCAGAAACCCGCGTATCTCCCGCTCAACGAATTCCCCTGAATTGTGTAGTCGTGATTAGAATCGAAACAAGGCTACTTTAACTGACCTCCGCTACCACCTTCGAAGCGAAAGTCTCATTTACCATTGGCTGTGATTGGAAGTATTCAAGTTTGTGTGTGGATAACGTTCGCCAGTCTATTCTGATTGCGGCACCGAATTCGGGTAAGACGTTTTGCCTTGAAGCTCCCGTCCCAAGGCGTCGCGTGGGGCTCCGGAAAGACGGGTAAGCAGTTAGGAAGAAGTGTTGCTGTCGTCTTCTAGTGCTTCCTTATCTGCCGATAAAAACGGTTAGACATCGACCAAGAACTAATGGTTTTCTTTTCCGGGTACCAGATACAGTTGAAGCTACCAAATTGGTCAAACTAATTCGATTTTGAAAAACACTCCGGCAAGACCAAAATGTTTGATAAAAAATCGTACGAATTAACTGATTACGAAGGAATGTACATGGAACTAATGCGCTCGTTTCTGCCAACCGGCAGAACGTCTTGTAGTTAATGTGGCCAGATCCCTGGAAAGAACAAAATTCTGACTGGGCATGTTCATCTCAAAAGATTGGAGGTTCACTTATCTGTCAAATGTGCAACTCCTTTCCTCCAAATAACGGTAGTTGCGTTTTTTGCTTTAGTGCAGGTAAAAAATTTGATTATAAATATTATAAAATCTAGAGTATTTCATTTATTTGTGGGTACTCAAGAAAAAGGTTGTCACCAGTCAAGAACAATTCCACCTTTAAAGGTAACCCATCTTTCGCAAACTGTTCACCATACTTCAACTCATGGCTTTCTTTGATTCAAGTTTTGACGAATGCATCTAACAACCTTGTATCAGGTTACCGTCTAGCGCACTTCTTGGTTGACTAAGAGCGCTTGAAAATATAACTTTGTGTTAGATAGGCGCTTACCGAATGGCTACAGGACTCACTTGTCCCGTTGTGCTTTGCAGAGCCGCTACCAGCTAGGGACATAACATGAGCATGATATTTGAGAAGTACAAAAGGCATTCTTACACAGCACCGATTCGCATCTACAATTATTTTCCGAAAATCCTACTAATGTGGCTTTTTCCTGCGGCCATTGTTTCTTAAGGCTTGGCTTATTATATTGTACAGTAAAATTTGCGGCTTGTGAGTTAAGGTCGGCGATTTAAAGTAATCACCAAATTAATCTGCTCTCTTCTCCAATTGTAGACATTTTTAGATTTTTAACAAAAGAACACATGAGGCAGTTTAAGACTTACCGCCAGACATTTTAAAGGGTTTTTGTATCTCTTAAGTTTTCTCCTAAAGTAATACGCGCGATGAGTAAAGAGTTCGGCACTGCAGTAACGATCCACGTAAGCAGCAAGCATAAGGCCGATTACCTCTCCCTTTTCCCTAATATTCGAAAGTCAGTGTGCGTACGTGTGTGCTAGCTGCTTCGATCTACTGGCTCATGTGTGCGCCTGTGTGTGTGCTTGAGCACTTGCACGTACTGGAGATAGAATTTGTTGATTAGAGGTGCTTTGCAGGCTGGGCTTGGGGGTGGTACATGGTTGAATGTGTGGACCACAGTCGGCGGGGGGGGGAGGGGGCTGGTGAACGGCAAAGAGAACCACGGCAGCGCTCTCTGCAGTGCTGATTCACGAGGAAGAATGGGTGTGGGCGTCAAGTGGTCAGTCTCCTCGACATAATTCACAGCAGCATCAGATGCGTCATATGTAGTGCGTCGCAAGTCAAGGGTGTGTGCTTGTGCGTATAGCTGAGCATACACGAGTCACCGATTGCATAACAACAGGCAAGAATGCGGTTTAGAACAGAAAAGGTCCGTTTATAGGCCCAAAGCAGGTCAAGTGCCAAGGTACTTTCAGCAACAGCAAAATCACAATGGCAAAGTCCTTTTTTTAAGTGTTGGTTACGCATTCAATTCTCAGTAAAACGCCTGCGTTAAAAAACACGTTTCAGGTAGTTTACTAGCGCTAAATCAATTACGCGTGTATTCGCTGAAAATCCAGGTCAACCATTTCAGGCATTGGAAAGTTGAAGGATTGCGGGGCACGGATTGTTCAACGCAAACAAAGCTACTTTGACGTAGTTACTGCACCAGCACACGGAGCTGTGGCGTATCCGAGTGACGATCCCGCTGCAGCAATCCATTAAAAAAGATTTTCTGCGGTAGATCAACAGTTGGTAGCAGACAAACGATCGAAAGACGAGCAAACAATCCAGTTTTCTAGCGTATATAATGAAATAGGAAAACGCCTATGAATCAGTGTGTTTGTGCATTTATAAAGTAGCAGGCAGAATAATATGGCCTAACGTGGACGGGCTACAGTAAGACTCTTGAGGACTGAGTGTCAGACAAAAATGTCTGCTTTTAAATATGGCCTTTATGATATTTTCACTCACGTGAGATATAAGTCGCTCATACAAAAAGCCTGGTCCGGGTGGTGGGGTTTAAGTCGCTTTTGGTTATCTAAACGGGCCACACGGTCGATGCGTTTAAAAAGCCTAAGGCTTGATCAGGACACTGCAGGCAATACTGGGCATACGCGCCCATACAAATTATGCACCAGGGGAGTGCTGATATGCCAAGGTGCAGGCTCACACCGCGCCATTCACTTAAACTCTCTCCCCCCTCCGGTGTTCTTGGCTTGGTCATGACACCGGGTCGAGATAATAATGGAGAAGAGAATGTGGTAGATGCCGCGCAGGTCTCTTTTTACTAGCATTTAATTCATGCGCAAGCCCCTGTCCTCGCACCCATCCTACTACAGGTCACACAGTTGATATTGTCGTAAACTACGGGCGAGTTGTTGTATATGACACCTGTAGGCGGACTTCTCAACTTTGTTAGCGCCCTGCGTTCGTGCCCACCCACGATCTGATCCCCGTCGGAACAAGGTTGGTAGGGGAAGAGAGGGAGATTTAGATGCTGCCCAAGTCTGCCTCACCACATTATACAGTGTTTCGCGGTCATATAATATCTGTGGCTTCCACTCCGTGCGGCGCGTACTTAATTTCATCGCTGGCGACGGGCGCACTGCTGTCACCATCAGCGAGTAAATCCTGGTCAACAGAACGACAGGGGCGATGGGGAATTGGCTACGCTTCGTTTACAGATAAATCTCTGGTACCGGCGAACATGCCCATTCAATATATATTTAGGGGTTCCAAGCTGATAACTGCAAATTCCAGCTCTGAGTCAGGCAGATGGCAGAGGTATTAATTTTGACATACAGAGCATGTACTGCTGCCAGTTATAGGCAGAAGTAAATTTAAAAAATAAAGCAAATTAGATTCATACCCCTCAAGTTCGTACGGGGGGCTCTACCGCACAGTCATTTTAGCCCAACCTATTAACTGGACAATTCCAAAGATATTTCGCACTGATGGTATTTACCAAGGTGGACTCTTTAGACAGGCATATATTTCTTGAACGGTTAATGTTCGGGTGATAAAAAAGACCGCTTGCCGCTTGCATTTTCTCAAACGCCAGACATTTTCTGAACTCTGCGATCGTTAGAACACTTGCTAGGGCGTTCAAAAGGCCAGACAGAACGTAACCTGTCAGAAGCCGGTTGGCCTTAAACAGTGTAAATTCTGCGGGCCGAGTGCTGGGGTTCAACCCGAGTTAAAAGCTTGTGGTGGTCTAGACATAGCGTTGCCTGAAATGTTCTCCTTTAAATACTACTAGGCGCTGTGCTGGTGGAAGCGGTGCTTGAGAGTGAGCTCCGAGGTAGTACGAAAGAAGTTAGTTTGGTAAACGATAAGGGAATGCCCGCCAACTAAGGTAACTATTCCCCATCGAAATAAATAAATCTAATTTGATTCGAGTCTTTCGACATCGTACGGGAGCTCTCCCTGGCGGCCATCACAGCAAAACCTCTTCACTATAAAATCAATTGATTTAAAGCAGAGACTTCCAGGTCCACATTTGTAAATGGTAAGAACAGCAGGATTTATTGGATACGTAAATTTCAGGAGCGATCACCAGCTGCTACCTCTCATTGCATAACATAAATGACGTAAGAGAAAATACAAAATTAAATTCATACAGAAAAATCGATACAAACTGCAATGTCATAGGATATGCCCAAGAGGCAAATCAATAACGTTAGAAAGTTAAAACACTGTGGACAGAATAAAATAGGGAAAATCGTCTAAGGCATAAAAAATTGGGAAGGGGACTGTGCAAATCTGGGAACTGGATTTTACCAGGGCAAAGCTAGGTTAATCATATGCTCCAACTGTTTACATAGGCCTGGTTTTGACCGCCGTATATAGGCTGTCTCCAGGTAGCGCAAGGTACAAGTTGTTCGTGCTTGAAAAAGTACTCTGAAGGAAGTTTTAGGGTCCATAGAATGGTCCGTAGCTAGCAAATGTTCTGTAATAGAGGAACGAGCCGTTCTATTTTCCTGTTTGAAAAGCCAACTAGGCAAGTGCTCCTTAAGTCCGGTTATAAGTTGTCTTTGTATTCGCCCTTTTTACTTGCATCCGCAAGTGCATGTAAATTCATAAAGATAGTTGGAAGTGGCGTGCAATGGCAAGGCATCCTCCGCAACAAGGCTTGGTAAGGCCAGAGTTGGAGAGCAAAATATGAGCTCGGCAGCATAGTAAGTTCTATTAATGGCGTTAGGCAAGCGTCTCTTGATGGTGTTTAAAATTGTATTGCCCTTCAATGGCTAGGAAACGAAAACAGGCTTTTTGAGCTAACTGTTCCGTCCTTTTGGGTCGTAAGGGTTGACTATACTGCCCAATAAACGGAACTGGGTGTCCACGCTTCAGTAAGATATCTTTGATACTTTCTAATTCGGCATCTAATGTGTCCATAGAACAGATTTGTCTGGTCCTCTGAAGAAGAGTATAAACCAATTTGCGTTTCCTTTGCATGGGAACAAAACTTAGATAATGCAAGTACTGACCTTTCCAGGTATTCTTATTGAAGACCGTCCGTGTAATGGAACCATCATCCTGTCTGAACAGATGAACGTCGAGGAAGGAGAGCTGGTTCTCTCGTTTTTGTTCTGTAGTAAATTTAATCTTCGGATGCAAATTACTCATTTCAGACAATAATCCTTCAGCTTCTTTTAGGTTGTCGACAATTGCGAAGACATAATCAACATATCACCTAGAGAGTGTTATCTTTTCCAATTTGGAAGTAATTTTTCTTCTAAATGGCCCACAAATGTGTCAGAAAAGTTTGGTCCAAGTGGGCTTCTCATTGCGACTCCGTCAATTTGTCGATATAGTTGGCTATTGAGTAAAAATAGGACGTCCTTTGTACGCAGTTGTAATAAGTCCCGAAGTATTTGAGGGAACAGACGAGTGTCAGGGGAATAAAAATAAATGATGTCGATGGTTTCATTGAGGGGTACGTTGGTAAATAATGACTCGAAGTCCAAGGATATTCTGCATTTTTCCGAAATATTATGGTGCCTAATTTCGTCGAAAAAATAAAAACTATCCTTTAATGTATAAGTAGAAGATTTCTTGCGAATAAACTCTCATTCATTTACAAGCCACTGTGCTCTCCATGAATGGGTGAGTTATACATGAAAGTAATGGGTCGTAAGGGGATACCCTTTTTATGAGTTTTAGGTAGCGGAGGTAGTAGTGGACAAGATAACACTCTACAGGTGATATGTTGATTATGTCTTCACAATTGTCGACAACCTAAAAGAAGCTGAAGGATTATTGTCTGAAATGAGTAATTTGCATCCGAAGATTAAATTTACTACAGAACAAAAACGAGAGAACCAGCTCTCCTTCCTCGACGTTCATCTGTTCAGACAGGATGATGGTTCCATTACACGGACGGTCTTCAATAAGAATACCTGGAAAGGTCAGTACTTGCATTATCTAAGTTTTGTTCCCATGCAAAGGAAACGCAAATTGGTTTATACTCTTCTTCAGAGGACCAGACAAATCTGTTCTATGGACACATTAGATGCCGAATTAGAAAGTATCAAAGATATCTTACTGAAGCGTGGACACCCAGTTCCGTTTATTGGGCAGTATAGTCAACCCTTACGACCCAAAAGGACGGAACAGTTAGCTCAAAAAGCCTGTTTTCGTTTCCTAGCCATTTAAGGGCAATAAAATTTTAAACACCATCAAGAGACGCTTGCCTAACGCCATTAATAGAACTTACTATGCTGCCGAGCTCATATTTTGCTCTCCAACTCTGGCCTTACCAAGCCTTGTTGCGGAGGATGCCTTGCCATTGCACGCCACTTCCAACTATCTTTATGAATTTACATGCACTTGCGGATGCAAGTAAAAAGGGCGAATACAAAGACAACTTATAACCGGACTTAAGGAGCACTTGCCTAGTTGGCTTTTCAAACAGGAAAATAGAACGGCTCGTTCCTCTATTACAGAACATTTGCTAGCTACGGACCATTCTATGGACCCTAAAACTTCCTTCAGAGTACTTTTTCAAGCACGAACAACTTGTACCTTGCGCTACCTGGAGACAGCCTATATACGGCGGTCAAAACCAGGCCTATGTAAACAGTTGGAGCATTTGATTAACCTAGCTTTGCCCTGGTAAAATCCAGTTCCCAGATTTGCACATTCCCCTTCCCAATTTTTTATGCCTTAGACGATTTTCCCCATTTTATTCTGTCCACAGTGTTTTAACTTTCTAACGTTATTGATTTGCCTCTTGGGCATATCCTATGACATTGCAGTTTGTATCGATTTTTCTGTATGAACTTAATTTTGTATTTTCTATTACGTCATTTATGTTATGCAATGAGAGGTAGCAGCTGGTGATCGCTCCTGAAATTTTCGTATCCAATAAATCCTGCTGTTCTTACCATTTACATAACAATGGATATTTTGCCCTGGAGCAAATGCGTACTCTTAGTTCAAACGTATTTTGGTAGAACGAGGTTTTCTCAGTTGATTTAATCGGCTATTAGTGGGGTTAACGGTGAGGTTCGCATTCCCTGAAAGGTCAGACACTTTGCAAGGTCTGCAATCACTAGGGTTAGTAGTAGACTTTGGGCGTTAATTAATCGCTTAGAAGATTAACGCGTTACGTGCTGCCTTGGGGCTCACTCTTGATCCCCGCTTGTAGCTACACAGTGTCTTATGATATAGGCAGATGAACATGACAGCTATTGTATTGTCGTTAGCTGAAGCTTAGACTATTGGGCCTGCCAAATGTCTGAACGAGAATCAGTTATACCTTCAGCTGTGCTTTTGAATTTCGGAGAACGAGTCCCGTTACCGATTGGTGAATGCTTATCCACAAATGTGTAAAATGCCGATAGAAGCAGACAAGTCAACGAACCCACGAAGCAGTTGTTAGAGCAGGTCCTAGGTTCGAGCTTCGAGTGATGCACCGTTTGGCGTTGGAGATGACTGGCTGATGACGTCTAATAAGCCCGAAATGGTCAATCCAGTTTTCCTTGTTCCTATCGATAACGCTCTTCTGCCAATAATTTCAGTCGTTTTTTAGCCTGCATAAGAGACCAATAGAACAAAAGCGGCCAGAAGCCATTTGGTCTTAAACAGCGCACATTTTTTCAGGTCAATGCTTGCAGTTTGACCCGAGACAACTTTTTGTAGGTCTAGGCCTCCTTTTACCAAACGTCAATTTCTCGCATGTCCTGAAGCCTGGGATTATTGGGTCTGTCAACTGTCTGAACCAACAGCTTTCACCCTTCGATTGTGCTTTTGAATTTCCTCAAAACGAAGGTGACGTGAGATGCCTGGACCAGAACACTTGTTTGGCCACGATTTTTACGCAGTTTTCAATGTACACAACGCTGATCTGTAGAAATAACTGACGAAATAAAACGGTATAGGTACACTTACATCGAAAGAATCTCTTTTGAATACGTAATTTGAATCTGACACAGGGTTAAGTTTGTAATGTCCGGTCATGTGTTACAAAATTTTTTGTATGAAGTCGGTATAATTTTTCTGTTTGCGTATTTTAAGAGATGGGATTGAATAAAACAAAGAGGCGTTCACTTGATTTCGCTGATAGTGATGTCACAGGAATAATAATGTATATTGGATTTAAGGTTTGGCTTTAGATAAGGACACAAGAATAGGCACACTTGTTGGAATTCAGCGCAGGGCTACTATTTATTACAGATGCTTCCGATAATTAGATCTTACTGAGTTCACGTTTTAGTTAGGTTCAAGGGATATTTTTAATAATTTTCACAGATAGCTAGGCGTGAAACGCTAATAAGACAAATTTCCCAGTTATCTCCAACATTTTTGCCAGCTCAAAAATTTGCCACAAGTTATTTTGTTATTATTTTGAAGAAAATTACTTAAACAGAGCCCTTCCTGTTTTTTACAGCTCGCAACTTTCTCCTGCAAAATGAAAGAAGACACTTAAAACAGTATTCCGGATCCGTTCAATCAATTCTCTCTCTTGTTTTCGAAACATTACAGGCAGCTCATAGCGACCAGCCATAATAACGAAAGGGTACCGATAAGGATAGAGAGACTGCAATGGCCATTTCTGGCCTTTTGGCCGTCATCAGTCAGTAATACGTAATTCCAGATAGTGTACCACCCGAGGTTCAAATCTGTGAACTTTTGATTGGAAGTCCAACCCTCTAAGCCATCGACCCACTGGCCCATTGTCCTGTCGCTTGCGATTGGGCATATTAACAATAGGTCGACTGCGATGTTGATAGACGGTCCATTATACCCAGTTCATGATCCAGAATGGAGTTTGACAGCTGAGTGGGCTGAGTATGGAGCGAGGGAGAGGGCTTAAAAAAGTGTCTCCGAAAAAATGCCAGCAGTCCCATCATAAGCAACACTTCCAATTTCCAGAGGAAAATTGCCACACTGAGCAGTGGGTAGTACTTTAATGCAAGGTCTGACAACGTGAGGGAAAAGTTAAACTCAGCCCTGAACACACTTCTTTAGGAAATGTGGCATAGGCTTAAATATTGACTGGATTTACTGACTTTGGCGCAGGTGCCGGTACAGATAATATCGACATAAATGAATCAGTGGGTTCCAGAGGAGTTGAGGTTGATACAAAATGATTTTTTTATTTATTATTATTGTTTTCGTCTATGTTATGTCCCCCAGTTGTATGTGTGAAATCGAAGACAGACAGGTAACAGAGAACAAGTTTAGTGCAGCAGTTCTGCGTGCGCATCAAACTCCCCGCGTGTCCACCAAGTTGTCCTCCTTCCATGCTCAGTCTCTCTCGCTCTACCTTCATCCGTCTGTGCCCGGTGTCAAGAAGACCGGGGGACGGGATCAGGCGCAGGCGGTCGGAGCCACCATGGCTGACTGAGGTCTCACGAAGTGGGAGTGCCATGAAGTTGGCTGGTGTCTGAGTCTGCACCCCCGGCCGGTGTGTCCGGCTTTCGTTATGGTAAGGCAACCCGAATAACGCGCCTGTGCCCTGATATGGTTTCCGTTTTAGTCCACTGCAGCTACCACACGGGCCGTTCAAGGAACACTAACAGTAGCGTCAACTAATGCATAAATGGTAATAGGCCTGGAGTAGCCGGGTCTCCTCGAGGCTTTGCCTATTCTTAGTGGTCTATCCCGTAAGCGGGCAGCCGTCACGTGTGGTCGGTCCGTTAAAGGCCCTTCTGGCGGTGCTGTTAAGCGTGCGCGTGGCCTCAGGACGTCAATAATGATGATTCGTGTTTTCGGTCATCTTAACAGTCAGCAATTTCACATTTGCAATCACGCCTCCATATATAGCTGTGGGATGCACTTGTTATACGACCGCGTATTCATCCTTGCAAATCGATTATCGCGAACTGCAATATCTGCCGTGCAATTCGCAAAGGGGTGGGCACAGGGATGATGACTTGCCTGTTAATTAGTTTTTAGTTATAGTAGACTTTCGCTGAATCTACCGCACTCTCTCTTCACTCACACACCTCTGGATTACACGGCGTTGATCCACGACTAGGCGTGCCACCACACATGAAGGATTAGGATCGCACACAATATGAAAGGGGTAGGCCTTGATATAAATGCCTGACAGTGCCTTAGAGGCTTTATTCGGAAGCAGCCATTGCAGTCTGACTCTCCATCCTAAGGGGAGGATCGAACTATCCCGTCAGTTGGCAGCCTCTTAGGCCACGACTTTTGTTCACCATTATAAATTAAAGGTCCTCAGGTCGTTTAATTTGAGGACTATGCGCTGCGATATCCGGCTTTACTCTACCTCTTTGATCTTTCCTCGTTTGTTCAAGTCGGTTTACCAAACGGTACGTATGGGGGGCGTGAACTACTTACAGCTTGTGATATGCAGATCCAGCTGTGTTTTACAGCACGATCTATCGCCTTCCCAGGCAGTCACATAGTGATTAGTAGTATATGCAAAAAGGAGATAACGATAAAAAAGAGCGACTTTAATAGTCATTTTCGACGTATAATTCATCACCAGCCAGCCATTCTCAACTCCAGATATAGATGACCTAAGACTTGAAATGGATTCTTTGGTTGTTAATCATAATCAATGAACCACAAACCAGCCAGCATACCTAGCCTCAATTCTTAATGATCTGAGATTGAAACACAGGTCATTTGGTAGTTATATGATAGCTGGTTCCATGACCTACCACCAGGTTCCGGACTGTCATTCTATCGTTCGCGATCGTAGGCACTCGAATGGCGATTAAATCATAGGATCCAAAACCCTGGGGGGGGGCGTAAGGTTGAATGAAGATGGGTAAAAAGCCAGGAATAGTTTCAGGCCTCTATCGGCACTCAACCTGCATACTGACCGGTCGCTATGCGACTGCGTGCGGGGCTCTAGATTGGGCTCCAAGCCGCAGCGGGAGAAGCATGCCGCGTAACTCGATTAGTGAATGCAATGCCCTTGAATTGAATTTTTCCGTGTGCCGCTGTGGCCAACATGCAAGATATGCACATCTACCTGCGAAGGGTAGTCCCACGATTTGCTTGAAACACTGCTGAAGTCTAGAGTTAGCTCCTTTTTCTGTCGGTGTTTTTGTAAACTGCTTGATTCCCAAACCTTATGCAATTGTCTTATTTACGTAAAGAGTTCTCTAAAATTGTTGAAATTTTAGAAGGAACACACCTCAACACTAAATTGTGTAAAAAGGGACATTTTTGACTGTAATGGGGTGCCCATGGTAATAGGGGTTTTATGGGTGGAGCTAAATGATAAAAGGAAGTGCGTGATAAAAAGTTAATGTATGAAACGGTTTGTATTCTCGCGAAAAGTATTCAAACAAAACATTTTAACGCTGAAAACCACCGGGAAAATTAATATTATGCGGCTCAGCAACGCCAAAATGCATAGTGCGAATGACTATATGGTGATTTAAGGCTTTCTGCGAAATTAGAGTTCACAGTTGCGATACGGCCAATCACAACGCGGGGCTAGAATTGGCACATAAACTCCAGAAGCCGAAATGACAAAGGCAACCCGAGGACATTCCCATCAGCAAATATGTGAACAATTGCACAAAAACGGATTACAAAGCCAACACCGGTAAGTGTTAGAAAACGAACAAATTGTTGAAGCTGCTTTTAAAGTGAACAGGGCAAAATATATATCCCCACCTTTTTCACCAGAACGACCGAATTTGGTGGTTTGTTTCTGTCTTTCATCATCCAGTGAAAGAAGAAGATGACCTGCATTGCAAATTTTGCGTAACTCGAATTTGTTTTCGTAACTATGGAGATTTTTTATTTGTACCCGTTCAAAAAAGCGATCAATTGAGGAGCATAGTCTATTTCTCTGATTAGCTTCAACACCATGATTATATCTATTTTCATTTGCCTTAGAGAGGGGAATCGGTAAGTCTTACTAGGTTGTTCAGTATATTTTGGGTAGTAGACGATGTTTTTGAAGACCCTATTGAAAAGTGTTTGCAAATATAACAAACATAAACTACATAAAAAAAATATGTTAGGATAAAATAGTGAGTATCGTATACACATGTGCACTTTTTTGCAGTGAAGTGTACGCATAGTCGGCCTAAGGATTGCACATAAAAATTATCGAATAGCAGATAGGTATTTGCGTATGTGAATATTTAACGGGTTACGGGCAACGAATGCCCTTGGGGAACCCTATAAGTATAAAGTAAACAAATCGATTGTGCAGCCAAAATACAGTTGAAGAAAGTAAACACACATTTGAGGGAAATGTCGCGGGACAATGCGAAACAGTGTGAAAACAAGCTCAAGACGGGAAATGATTACGAGGCTGGCAGTAAGAAATCATAATTTAATAGTCGCCTTTTTCAAATATCATAATATCAAGTCTTCTTTAAAATCTGTAATGGTGGCGGCTGAAACCGTCTCGCTTGGTAGCGACTTCCAAGGTCGTGCCACTCGTTGTCTGAAGACAAACGTTGTGACCTTATACGGATGGCCACGCAGGTGAGTTGTGTTGGCTAACTTGAGGAAATTCGCCAATCTCAGCGAGGAACCATTACCCCAGATTATCCAAACAGTCCAGACCAGGCTACCCCGTAAGTGCCTGTTAGACAAGAGAAGTAGATAAGGCTTTCTCGATCTCTCCTGTTATTATATATCACTAAGACCGTCAACCATCTTCATTGCCCTCGGTTGCACTTCTTCCAGAAGATCCATATCTTTCTTCAACCATGGTGTCCAAATTGGCGTACCGTAGTTGATGTGTGGTCTCGTAAATGTGCTTGATATTTTGCCCAAGAGTTCATTTGGGAATACTTTGAAAGTTCGTCTGATCCACTGCAGCGTTCTAGTTGCCTTCTGAACTGCCTTTTTACAGTGCTCTGATAGCAGCAAGTTCGCTGGTTTTCACACACTTAGGTCTTTGTGTGTTTCCACCTCTTTTATTGCGTCACCATTTATGAGTAATTATGTTTCTGCGACACGTTTCGACCGGGGCTGTTTTGAAGAAGAAGGCACTTCGTAACGTTAAAGGTAATAAGCCACATGGACGACCAGATAATCAGTTTTTCGATGTTCAATTGTAACTTATTTGCATCTTGAGCGCAATTAAATTCCGCCCATATTTTGATGTCATCCACAAACATGACAGCTGCGCAATCTAGGCCAATGAGGCAGTCATTTACGTAGATTAGGAAGAGGAGGGAACCCAAAACAGAACCTTGTGGTAGCACTTTCTCCTTTTTTCCATTTCGAGGTGGCGTTCCTGACAACGGCCCTGTGTTCTCTTAAAGAAAAGAAACTGCTGATCCATTTAAGCATGCTTCTATAAAAGGATCCTGCGTGGTACACTTTCGAAGGCCTTTTTGAAGTCCAAGAATATGACATCGATTGAATAGCCCCTTCGGTGGCCTTTGTCCACTTCTCATGTGAATAAAGAGCACTCATGAGGCAAGAGCATCCTGGGCGAAAGCCGTGCTGTCCATCACATAATATTTTGTTTCTTTCCAGAAATTCCATCAAGTGCCTCGTGATGCTGCGCTCCATTATTTTACACGCGATACAAATTAGACTGTCAGGGTGGTAATTTGCGCAATCCAATCGTGAACCTCCCTTATAGATCAGGGTGCCACATGCCTACTTCCATTCTTCCGGGAGTTCGCCTTCTTCAAAAAACCTTTGAAAGATGAAAGCCAGAGGTTTGCACAGTTCGTTAGCTAGTTCTCTTAGTGCGCATTCGTGAGTTTTGTCCGGCCCAGGTAATTTGGCAGGCTTAAGACGGCGTAATTCGGCCCTGACTGTGCCCTGTGCAAGCGAAGCGTTGGTATGTTCTGAAAGTGCTTTCCTGTGTATATGAACGGTATTTGTTTAGTAAATATACATCGAAATTGCGTTTGGAGGTGTCTGTCAAGTTTGCTATCATGATCTCCTCGGGCAATCTGTTCCAGTCACCGATGACTCGCTGTGAAAACGAATGGCTGCGGACATGCATGTTTAAACTCGAATATAACACACAAGCACACTTTCGGTTTTGACGCGTGCCAGCAACTGTCTTGCAAGACACTCTCCACAGCTCAATTCTCTCCTCACCTGCCGCTGTTTATTTTGCCCTTCAACGACACCTCTCTGGTGATCATTCTCGGGCTCAGGAGAATCCAGCAACAATTTGCAAACA
>JAYGXS010000003.1:40925435-40939644 GCA_036362985.1 Ligula intestinalis
AATATCATTTATGCAAAACAAGAACAACAGAGGGCCTAGCACGGTACTTTGAAGGACACCACTCAAAATTGCGGTAGCAGTAGAGTATGAGGATTCCACTCATACCTTTTGTTTTCGATCAGAAAACCGTATGTGAATTTTTAAGACGAATTTTTTTCTTTTTGAATATGTGCGGGTGAGAAATCAATTGTGCTGAGATTTGCATCACACAGCAGTGTGGCTGGTTTCGATGGTAAAGAACTTGGCAAGAAAGGAATTAAACCGTGCTGTTTTCTCCAACTACTCTCTAGCAAAACGATTGTTACTATTGGGTAAGAGTGGAATGACTTTCTGAAGCTCAGCCAACGACCAAAGACGGAAGACTCGAGCAACAGATCTGGAAGAATTCGCATCAGTTAATTCTAGGGACTCCCTACGCCTATCTCCTGCAAGCCTTATAAATTAATAATAACTTAATTGTATATTTAAGACCCAAGGGACACTTTCATTAGAAACTTAGTGCTATCGTGAAAATACGAAAATAAAAAAATATTTCAGATAAACAACGAACTCTTATAAAATAATTAGCTGGGCAGTAAAAAACTCCTTCATCGGTGGATGAGTTCAGCGAGCCACCGATTTCCGAAAAAAATTAGGAGAAAAAAACTGCCTTAATAGGTAGCATGGTGCAGCTAGATGGGATCCTATTGTTGAGGGTTCGGGACGCTCACTGTCATGAGAAAAATAATAAAGCGGTGAGATTAAAAGGGGTCATCCGGGACAACACGAGAGGGCAGTGGAAGTCACGGCAACATCACCGAGATGCGACCCACCAGGGTCCAGAATCCACCGATAAGTTGGCGGCCAAGCAATAACCATCAATAGCGACCTCGAAGATCACCGTATCCTGGGAACAGCTTCAAATGCCAGGAGGACCCTTTTCGAAATCTACAAATTGCGTGTTTGGGAGGGAAACAGACAGTAACGACTTTTTTCCTCCAAATTTAAATGCTTATGTAACTCGCCTTTGAAAATCGATAATGTAGCAGACCACCTAATTTTAAAACCTTATTTTAAAACGCTTATTCAAATATTTGCGCTATCCTTAAGTGAACTGACGAGGAGCTATCAGACGAATCCTTAAGTTGTTTTCGAAATGTTTTAAGTCTATTTTAGAGAAAATGTTGTACAGTAGAAGAAGCTGAATTTGATTTAAAAATCTTAAGTGGGATAAGCGCCTCAATATTTTTTGTAAGGCCTTGCAATAGCTCCTGGAAAGAATAGGGTATCGTTAGTTGAAAATAGGCTATGTCAATCTAGGGTACTTACGAAATCATTTATTAATTCATGGTTCACGTTAGAAAATTCAAATTATTGCATTTTACCTCAGGCTTTTTAGACAGAGAGACTGGTAGACAACAGTGAATTAATGCGTGGTCGCTTGTGAAAATATCACGATGGAAATTCATAAAAAGAGGGTGGACATCATTTGTAAAAATTGAATCTAGTATGTTGTCATTTCTGGTCACTGGACTGACCAGTTGTGACATGTGTGAAAAGTTAATAGTGTCAACCAATTTCTGAAGTTTTGGTGGACAGGTATTTGCATGCCAGCCAATATCTGGCAGATTAAAATCACTCATGATTATTTTGACATCAAATTGAGTTTCTGCAACTTTTTCAAACATTTCACAGAGCTAAATTATATTGCCTGAGTTACAGGGGGATTATAGACACACCAAATTACCGCTTTTTATTGTGTGGGAAGAGGACTGAAATCAAACAAACATTTCCAGAAAATGACGAAAAGTGCAGATGAAACGGGAAATGTACAAAGGAGGATTTAATATAAAGAAAGCAACCATTGCCACGCTTTTCAATGCGGTCTTGTCAGTACATACTATTATTATCTATGGCGAACGTCGAGTCGAGAGTGTGTGCAAGATTCAGTGACAAAGAGCACATCTGGATCAAACTCAAATGCTGCTGTTTTAAGTTCTGTCATCTTTACAAAATTTGATCTTGCATTGAGTGAGACTATATTGAGCGTATCCTTCAGATGCAGGTAACGCTCGTCAGTATTGATAAAAAAACTTGGTGGCGGAAAGGGAAACTGCATGGGAGGAACAAAAGGTGGAAAGCAAATTGGCCCTGGTCTACAGTTTGTCGAGTAATTATTATATAATGGACTATGACTATTTGTCCCAACATTAAGTGGCAGCGCATTTTATATACCGAGTTTCTCTACGCTTCTAGGTTTGCATCTATCTTGCTACCTGTCAGCTCACGACTGAGATGACCACCGTCCCCTTTCACTTTCTCCCCGTCACCCGGCTGCCAGTCAGTAGGTTCTACTCTTCCCCAGCCGTCTGATCTGGCACTCCTTTTCCTGACACCCCAATTTCTATTCCCAGCAGATGGCAGACGTGCACGAACTTAACCGTTTAAATTCTGCTGCTTTCGCGTAGGATGGCAAACCCTTAGGTAGGACCAATAAACTGCAGCACACTATCGATACGGGTTTGGTTCGGCAAGTTCTTCGACCTACCCAAAGCTAGTTGCTGTATCAAACACAGAAGGATCCCCAACCCACAAATCAGGGAAGACGGTGTTCCTGGACAGAACTTTACTGCCGAACAGTGAAGAGTATAAAGGCTGTGTTACGAGCCAGCTTGCAGCTGCGTCTACACGCCAAGTGAGTCTGTGAATTTGTGTCCGCTGCTGCGAAACCCTGAGTGCTGAGTGAGTTCTTTGCCAATTAAGTGGCAGGCGGACATCGATTGGCTCGAAGTAACGTGTGCCTCAGGAAGCCAGTCGATCGAGGAAGTGGGACAGGCAGGACATAGCGGGCCTCTCGCAGCGAGTGACAAAGAATGTGTCGGGGAGTTTGTCACACACGAGTATACAAATACCTGGCAAGCGAAGCCAGAATGAGTCAACGCAGCAAGTTCTCACGAACCCCTCGCCAAGTACCACTCCACTTCAAGAAACAGTTGGAGCCGGCCATTTAAGGCATGCTAGACAAGCATTTAAGTCGCCACTGGCGTTAATTCAGTCAGTAGTGAGCAGCTCTTCTGGCTCTTCTTGGGAAATTTCCTTTCCATAGTGCCTCTTCACGTATCCCTCCGTTCACGGGCCATACCCCGTTTGCCCTTATGTACGGTCACGAGGTTCGCTTTCTACTGGATCCAAACTGCTCCCTTTC
Source organism: Ligula intestinalis (assembly GCA_036362985.1). Classification (NCBI taxonomy): domain Eukaryota; kingdom Metazoa; phylum Platyhelminthes; class Cestoda; order Diphyllobothriidea; family Diphyllobothriidae; genus Ligula; species Ligula intestinalis. The sequence continues at coordinate 40,928,620 of JAYGXS010000003.1, forward strand.
GACAACGTGAACGGCCAATTGAATTTGTGCGGAAAATTCGAGATGGTTTCCATCACGCCCACGAGCTTGCTCGCATATGTCTCCCTACGGTTCACCAGCGACAGAAAGATGAATATGACCATCGAGCGCATGGGGCCCCTTGCCAGCCTGGTGATAGGGCTTTCTGCTACCAGAATTGGCTGCTCAGCGCATCAACGAACACATTTGCGTCCCACTGGATCGGGCCCCTCGAATTTTTAGAAGTTCCTTCGAAGGCGCCTTGTATTCCCTGGACCTCTGATAATCCCAATAGCCCTATCTTTGCTGCCCAATTCTGCAAACTTAAACCATATGTTTTGGATGATCTTTCTGGAGGGTTCGCCTCCACCAATCTACCTACATTTTCTGCTTCCGAGCCGGTGATGCGGTGCTCCGTAGCACCCTTAGTGCTACATTAGGTGGGCGATAAACACAGCCAACAAGAAAGGAGTATTTTTTTAGAACAACTCGTAGGCTTTAATAACATCACAACCACGTTCGTTTTAACGAATCTCTCAGATACTCGTTCTCGTGAAGGACTTCCTGAATTGTCTCAAGCTATTCAAGACTGTCTGCCAAGCAAATTATTATAGGCACTTGTGCCAAGCAGAGGACTAAATTACGGATCTGATAGATGAGTACGTAAATGCTAATGTTTATTGTCCAGATAAGGTTTTTTTCGCTAAATCTTCCTTAGGACGCTACCACCCGGTCTTCGTTATAGAAAGACGTCTAAGAAAAGAACCGAACCTACCGTTTACGACTCCAACGCACACTAATGAATTGATGTGCTTAATTAAAAGCATTAAGTATTACGTATACATTGGTTTCTGTTGTGACAATAGTTTGCGGGTGGGTTGCAAGCTTAGACCACCTTCATGTGCATTTACTCATCAGCTTGGTCCTGTGGAGTACGTCATATTGGTGGCATGAGTCGGCGTTTATTCAAAAGAATGAAGGGAAATCCCCTTACATGACTGAGAATAGGTGAAGTCTCCAGCGAAAACAGTACATACATTGAATTCCAGATATCACGTGGACCCCAACGGAGTTTTTCAAATGAATTTTAAGGTCCACGGCACTACCGCAAATTCCGGTTTCAGCGTCTGCTAACAACATCAGAAGCGACCGCTATTTGGTCAAGGAAGCCGGTCTTATGGGTACAGAAGATCTTCCGGCAATCTCGGCGTCTGGTATGGCCAATCGTTGCTTAACTGCACTCTTCCGCGCTCTCTCTTTCTTCCCCTTCATCTGCACTGGCGCCATCCCCTCCCCTTCTTAACTATCCTTCTTATATAGCCCATTCCCCCTATTTCCACGACTCACTTGTAGAATAAGAACAACATTGGTGGTCGCATATTCAAATTGTTTCCCGTTCTAATGCAAATTTAATGGAGAAAATTACTCCTTTCATCATCATCGAAAGAGGAGAAATTAGAAGAGCCGACTTTTGGGACCGATGTGTATTTTAGCTGACGTTTCAAAAGCGTGCTCACTTCCATCGTCAGACCGTGGTGTCCGTCCTCATGTTCGCGTCAGATGGATGTGTCCGACCAGTAGCTTTGCCTAATGCCCATGTGTCAATCGATTGCAAAAATGGCTCCATTCACGGAAAGTGAAGCATAAGGTAAATAAGGGTAAAAGGTTATGATAAATGTCAAAGTTAAAAGGTCATGAAATACTTCAAATTCAAGTTTTTTACGATATTCACGTCTACCATGGAAACAGGTCAGCTTTCAACTTCTCAATTTCCGCTTCTTCACAAGTAAGGTAGCGTGCTAGGAATGGGATAATTGAGTGCTGTTATGCCGAGGTACGTCAAGACCTGACAGAAGCCTCGGCGCATTGTACGGGAAGACTTCGCAGCCATTAGTTCAGAGTGGAGAGGGTGAGCAACCCCACTAAGGATGCGACCAGCAAATTGCTTGACCGTTTTAAAGTGGCACTGTACTATACTGTCAGCTAAACGAATATGAGAAACACCTGCACATAAAGAGGGCATTCGGAAGATACGTTTAAGAGTGGCCAGGTCTTTTTTAAATTAAGCTGGAAAAATAACTGGAGTGCAGTAAATAATCAGTATCAGTATCAGTATATTGAGGGTATGTAGGAAAAATTCCTTTGAGTGCCCTATTTGTACATATGTGCAGTGGTAGCAAAAAAACTGTTGCTTAGACTGTTGGCGAGGCCAGTTGTCCTGTGTCATAGGATGAAAATAGGAGCAGACAGTGAAAAAACTCCTCAGGGATTTTTAGGAGAAAAACTGTCGCCATTGTGGGGGTAATGCGTGGGATTTAGGAGAAAAAAGGGGGTTTCAAGTGGGGGGGGGGGCATTGCAAAGGTTCCCAGGATCAGCAACGAGTGGAAGCCGCGTCCTGATTCTTCCTTGCTGATTGCAGAATCCGCCAATGGAACTGGAAAAATAGAGGCATCCATCCAGATCTTCGACAGTGCGCTTTGTGTTGAACCAAGGGTGAATGTTTAGGCCGTCAGGTCTGGCTGAGAAGATCACCAGCGGGTAATCACGGTACGCAGATAGCCAAGTAGGGTAGACCGCGGAGACCTTCGCATGAGGCCATGCATGGGAGGGCGTTATAAATAGCAAACGTGAATGGACATCTAAAAACTAATACTACTGAAAATTGGAAGTAGTATTATTATTGCAAATTGTCTGCTACGATCCGTCGTGCACTGCTATATCGATCCAGTTTTCGCTTAAAACTCTCTAGCGATTCTGACATAACAACGTCCTGAGGAAGCGCATTCCACGCTCCAACCACCCTTTTTGTAAAGAAGTGTTTCCGAGCGTCCGGTCTGGCCCCTGTCACCTTTAATTTGAGAGTATGACCCTCAGATTCATGGTCGTTGCTAATTCGAAAAAATCTCCAGATATAGGACAGCTAGTATCAGGTCCCCCCGAAGCTGCCTGTAGCGCAATGGGAAGAGGTTGAGATTCGACAGCCGTGTTTCATAAGGCTGTGAGCCCTGCCCCATAACAAGTTTGGTTGCGCGCCGTTGCACTTTTTCCAGGATTTTGATGTTTTTCCTGGCCCAGGGTCTCCAAGCTTGAATAGCAGATTCTAGGTGCGGTCGTACGAAGGTTCCGAAGACTTTTGTGAAGCACTCTTCATTGAAGGTAGAAAAAGCCCGTTTGAAGAGGTATAGGATCGACATTGCGGACTTGGCTACCTTTGTGCAATCCAGGGAGGGTTTAAGCGAGGGCCTGATCCAGACTCTTAAGTCTTTCTGGGCGTTCACTTCCTTCAATGGTATGTCATTCAGTCGGTAAGCCGTGCCGTTTGAAGAACCGGATTTGCCAACTCGAATGGCGGTGCACTTGCTCTCATTGAACGGTAAGAGCCAGTCCGCCGACAATTTTTGAAGTCTATTTAAATTTTCCTGTAAGTGCACTTTGTCAGCCGCAGTTTGAATAACGCTCCAAAGTTTTATATCATTGGCAAACATGGCGATGCCGCAATCCAGTTCGCGGACACAGTCATTGATGTAGATAAGAAACAAGATAGGGCCGAGAACGGAGCCTTGGGGAACACCACTCTCAACCTCTGCGGGGGAGAATGCAAGCATACAGTCGTCCATGCCATTTCTGTCTTCCTGAAACGAGCAGGATTTCAGAAAAACGGTGAGATCCCATTTGGCCCGCCAGCTGTTGAACCTCGAAACTTTTCAGAATGTTTCATGAATGTTTCCACTCACACAGGAACAAAGACGCTTGGTAATAAGGGAATGGCGTTCGTCGGAAGATTGGAGTCAGTGGGAGTGTGGATGAAGTTTGCATTTAAACAATCATCAGCATCTACATGTGCTAGTGTACTGTGTTGACCAGTGAGACATTTAAGACTCTTCCAAATTTCATCCGAGGAGAGAGAAGAGGAAAATGTATTGAGGAAAACAACTAACTGAATGTGTTTTAATATGCATGTAGAAATCGCCGATCCTCTCTCCCTCACCTGTTCACTTTTTATTTGTCTTATGCCAAGCCTTTGATAGGATTCCACGCAAATTTCTGACTGAATATCTTCTAAAATGGTTCACCGTTTGCCCCAAAAGGTAAAAGGCTGCGTGTCCATATTGTTGACACCAATTCGGAGTGGGAACCAATTCCTACCATGGTTCTCTAAGGGAGCATTCTAGACAGCACTCTGATTCTAATATGTGTGAAAGACTGCTTGAATAACCTGATCTGTGAGAAAGTATTATTCGCTAATGACCTGGAATTTTGGAATTAAACAGTAAAGCCAGAAGATGCACTAAGCTTGCAATAAAAATTAAATCGTTTGAGACAATGGTGTGACGAGAGGCATCTAGATGTCAATTCCAACCAATACCAAGTCACCTAAGTACAGTCTAGTTGCAGAAGGATGCTTATATTCGAATATTATCACTTCCTCGGAGTTCACCAACTATTGCCAGTACACAGGTTAAGGGGCCTGGATGCTATGAGGAGGCCTTATCTCAAACCATGGTCTCATTGTGTCAAGACAACAATAAAAATATGAATAACCTAAACGCAATTAGGTGAGCCCACTCTAATTGTGACAGAGTTTTTTTTCCGAGTAGTTAAACACTTGTCTGATCGGCCTAAGAACATTGCGTTCTGGTGTGGCTCTCCTGGACAAACCAAGATGGTTATCTTTTGGATAATATTCAGCGAATGGCGGCTAAACTAGAAAGCTAATGAAGGGGCCAAGTTATTCACCATCGAAACTAGCCATACTCCTGCAATCCCCCTGCTGTGTGATTCAAATCTCAGTACCATCGATTTCTCACCCGCCAGTATTCAAAATGATATAAGTCACCTTAAAAATTCGCATTCAGCTGGAACTGATAACATTTAAAACTCACTGATAAAACAATTAAGAGATTTTCCACCTTTACTGAGTAATATATAATAATGGCTTTTTCCCGAACTAGTGGAAAACTTCTTTTATAGTTCACGTTTTAAAATCTGGTTCCCGCTCGGATATTCACAATTATCACAGTATTCATAAAACGCCCTCTCTGGCTAGACTCTTTGAAATACACATTGCCAAAAATTAGAGGATTTTTGCAGAATCAATAACATTCTCAGCTCCTCACCGCATGGCTTTTTACCGGACCGATCTTGTGAAACATACCACATATCTTTTCTAAACTCCTTACTTCTCTTCGTGAGGCTCATTTATTTGTGGTAGTTATCTATTTTGATCGTACTAAAGCATTTGATTTAGTTCCTCATAGGAGGATTCTAGCTCTGACCCTACAAGATCACAGTCGATATTTCCCCTCACTCCTCCTAGGACAATTCTACATCGATATCCCCCATCAATTACGATCTAGTATTTTGTGGCTGCAAGCGTTCGTAAACAATTTTTTTCTGCACCGCTGGAATTATTTTTCTTGCGTGCACGATCTTTTGAAGTCGGAATTTAAGAAGATTTTGTTTTCCAACCAATTCTACCGAGACGCAACCTCTTTAAACCGAACACAACCTCTTCAAACCAGCAAATTCGCGGCCTAGTAAAATTAATCGTCAAGATCAGAATATTCTCGAGACCTTCAAAGGCTGAGTCGTTTCCCAATATTGAATACAATTTTTAAAATAAATTTAAAGTGCTTATTAAAAAATAGCTACAGTATTTGTTAAGTTCCCTCTGATTATTTGTTGTAAGTCAAAATCTGAAAATCATACCAACTGCTTTTTTTCTGAACGCAATAACTAATACAGTTTGTTAAGCGATTTGGAGAGATCTTAACAACCAGCTGCAGTAAAATCATATAGGCTGAATTTTTTATAAATCATCTTACATTTAAAGCAGATTTTTTCAAAATTATGAGAACGAAAATTATAGCTCATCGTAAGATATCTGCTCCCAGACCCAAGCGGTGCCTGATCACGCCTATAAGTCAATGCCTTGATATCAACATGCAGCCCATTGTCAAGGCTAAGCAAATTGATTTATCTGCATTACAGAACTGTAATGAATTCATGATGAAGTTTGGTTCTGTTTTGTCAATACTAGGCAATCTGTTTGATGGTAAGTTATCAGATGTGCCCTCACAAGATTGTAAAAAGTCAGACTCCCTCGTCCATCTTATCACCACGGAAGCTTTTGATAGACAAAAGCGAAGCTTTAACTTTATACAAAAAATGCCTCCATATTAAGTCGGCCTTTGGATATTGCAAAAGATTTTCTATGTTCGGGTGGTTTCAACTACAAAATTGCAGAAGCCAAACGCCTCCAATCGCGTAGCAAAAACCCGCCCATCCTAGTTAAATTGTTTTCACCGATCGAGTTGGACTCAATCTTTGCTCAACGAGGTCGCATTTCCCGATATTTAGAAATGATTAAAAGTTTCCTTTGTCGAGATCTTACACCAATGGAGCGAATAAATACGGCTCTCCAGTCCAATAGACCAATGACTTCTCAGCCTACTATTCCTAAATCTGTTCGTAGTCCCGAAAGGGTAAATGCACTCGCTAATCCTCCCCCCGCATACCTGGCCATACACCCACTCACGTCAGTGCACCCGTTATCCCTGCCTCCCAGAAGTCTATTCATAGTCCCATAACCGGCAGTACACCCGCTATCCCTACCTCCCGAATGTCTTGTAATAGGTCCATAAACATCAGTGCACCAGTTAGCCCATCCCTCTTGATGTCGGGACCGTCAAGGCCCGCCGCTCCGTCATCTACTATGATTAATACTAGTCTAAATACATTCTCTGTCCAACGATCGATAAATTCCGCCGACTCTAACTCGGCAACAAGTTCATCAAGAATTTCGCCAACACCGTCGAAAGCGTTTAGGCCGAGCGCTTCACCACCACAACCTAGCTCCTCTTTTGACCGTTGGAGTCATATTATTTCCCCGTATAATGCGTTATTGAACACGCCGGGCCTTAACCAAGAAAAATTTAATTTGCACGGCAGTAACCCAAACTGGTATAGTTTTAAATCTAATCGGAGTTGCCGTACAGGATATTCACTAATTAAGACCACTAGTCCTTACAAGAGCGACCCCAACACTAATTTTATGTCATCGTTCCCCCCTATCAGTTCCTTTACCCATCCTCTTCCACCCAAACCTGCTAACTTCTACATGCCTTCTCGCCTCCCCCCATTCCTCCCAAACGCCCCAGAAGCTTATTTTGGTTTACCCTCTCCCCATTTTTCCCTGCCAGAAAGTGAGGCCCCTAGATATCTCAGACCTTATCAGCCATCCATTGTTGGCTACCCGTATGCTAACAGCTCCATACCCGTCAGTACTTATTCCACAAATAATAACGGCCTATAGTTTGCCTACCCACCCTCAAATTCTTTTTTATGAATAACGATAGCCATAATCCTGTCACTCAAAAACACACTTGATGTCATAGTGCTTAATGCCAGGTCCGTTATAAATAAAATGGCTCAACTTCGAGCTATCGCTTTCGAGATGATGCCCGATGTTATATGCATAACAGAATCTTGGACCCATCCAATCATTTCTGACTCCTCCCTTATCATAGACGAGTATGATTTCTATCGCCACGATCGCATTCATAAGCGTGGTGGTGGTTGTCTTCTCTATATAAGAACGTCATTTAGGCACTTTCCGTTTTATCTAAATAGCACGTCCTTCTCTGGAAATTACTGTTTCGCCTCTATTATCCTGTAGCCCCGGCAAAAGGCGATTATCGGATGTGTATATAATCTTCCTAACTCTTTATCTGAAGAAGATGCAAATTTGTGTGAAATATTCAAGTTGATTTCAGAATCCACTTTTGAAGTTAAAATTATTGCTGGAGATTTTAATTTTCCTGAAATCGACTGGCTTTCAAACTATTGTCCACCTAGATTTCAGCCTTTCCTAGATACCATTAATTTTTATAACTGGTCTCAACTGGTTAGTTCTCCAACAAGACAGAATCATATCCTAGATCTGATTTTCACAAATGGTATTGCCCCTCTCTTCGTTGATTTTAAGCAGGACATCTTCCAAAGTGATCACACATTAATTCACTGTTGCCTTCCGCTTCCTTCTATGAAAAAGGCTAGTGCTAGTCGTACCTATCATGCGTATGACCTCGCAGCTATTAGCTCAATCAACAATTTTCTTGACTCATTAGATTGGCAGAGCCTCTACTCCATAAACGACGCTGCACATATTTCTCAACTCATGTCGGTCGTTTCTAATAAAATGCTGGAATTTGTGCCCACTAAAATTTCGAAACCCTACACACCAGAATTGACCGTCCCTCATTTTCTTTTGCCCAGACTAAAGAAATTGAGGAGGCAGCTGAAAGATAGATCTACTAGTTCGCTGTCTTTGCATCTAAGAATCCCAGAGATCTTCGAATTAGCGTCAAAGAATCGTCTTGCACGTGACCAGCACAGGGAATCTTGCGCCCTGTGCGAGTCAAACTCTGCAAAATCGGTTGCACAACTGTTTCGTCGTAGGTCATCCGCAAAACGAGGAATTGAAATACCGCCATTGCTTGATGAAAATAAAACATTTGTACTAGATGAGTCTGATAAGGCTGAATTATTCCGTGCTTTCTTTGCGAAGCATTTTACGACAGAATCCGAACCGGTCCCGTCGTTTCAACCATACTCAGGCAATACTCTCGGAAACATTGATTTCTCCATAGAATTAATTCGTAAGCAGATACTTTGTCTAAAAAACTCGCACTCTTCGGGAACTGATGGTATCCCCAATTCAGTTATCAAAAGAGTGTCGACCTTTCCCAAATTACTTAGCCATATATTTTCAGTCTATCTCTTAAATGGTTACTTTCCTGACACTTGGAAGACATCTATTATTCTTCCAGTCTTTAAATCAGGATCTCGTTCAGACATAAATAACTACCGCGGTGTTCATAAACCCCGGCCCTAACTAAACTTCTGGAGAAGATCATTTTTAATCAAATTCTCGATTTTTGTCTAAAAAATAAGCTTTTAAGTGACTCGCAGCATGGTTTTCTACCTGGAAGATCATGCGAGACGTGTCACTTAGCTTTTCTTAACCACGTTACTTCCCTCCGTAACGAGCAGCAATCCGTGGTTGTTATCTACTTTGACCTGAGCAAAGCCTTCGACAAGGTACCGCACAGACGGCTTCTGGTCAAATTGGAAGACATTGGCATCCGTCCCCCTCTCCTCGACTTCATCGGTTCCTACTTGTCTAACCGCAGCCAGAAGGTCCTAGTAGGTAATAGTTACTCCACTTGTCAGCTGATCACGAGTGGCGTTTTTCAAGGCACTGTCTTGGGTCCTTTACTCTTCATTCTATACATAAACGAAATTTCGACTGTTCTAAACAATTCACACAATCTCATTTATGCAGACGACCTTAAATGCATATACTCATTTTTCTAAGGACACGGCAAGTATATGCGTTGATAAAATAAATGCGGACCTGCTTACACTCTCACGTTGGAGTGCTACCTGGCAGATGGAATTCTCTCCATCCAAGTGTAGTTTCATGTGTTTCGGTCCCGCAAAGCTTCCTCGTCCCCTAGTTTTTCAAAATACTCCACTTTTAGAACGATCAACTATAAAAGACTTAGGTCTAAGCTGCACAAATAAACTAGCATTGTCGCCTCATGCGGATCGAATATCTGCGAAGGCTGCACAGATATGTGGTTTTATATCACACAATTTCTTCCTGCTTGAAATGAAGTTAAAACTTTATCGCATGTATGTTCTACCCATCCTAGAATACTGCTGTCCCCTCTTTGGTCTAATGAGTGCTTCGGACCGCGGTAAGATTGAAAATGTACAGAGGGTATTTACTCGCAAAATATTCGCTCTTCCTCGATCCACTCTTTCTTATACGGAGAGATGTGAGTTAGCGAACATGACTTTTCTCTGGGTCAGAAGACTCGAAGCGGGCCTCTGTTTCCTCTTTCGCGTTAACTCTACCCCATAACCTTCCACGAATCAACGCTCTCATTCCCGCAGATAGACCTTATGCCACTCGTAATTCCTCCAGGATTATTGCACCAACCTTAAGCTCCACTTCGAACCATTCTCACTTCTTTGCCTCCAAATATGCCTTCCTCTGGAATAATATTCCCCTCGAAATTAAGCTGTCGTCTAACTTAGGAGTTTTTAAAGTCAAATTACGCAAACACTTAACTTCGGAATATATAAAGTCCTTGTTATCCGTCTCCTTCCCAAACACACAACTTTTGGACTGTGAAAAGGGTCCCCCTGGTATCTGAGGTGGTTATGTTTAGAAAAAGTTTTTTTCCGTACATGTCTATTTCTTCCTCCTTTGAGTGATATTTGCAACGATGTTTCGTCCACTTCTCTGTTCAGTCAGCATTGCCGTTTTCTCCATTCTCCGTTTTACAACCCTGATGATAGGCTTCATGGTCTTTAGTCATGCTCGTGGCGGTTCTGCTATTTTCACCAGCTCGTCGCTGGACTCCGCAGTCTACAAGGTTGCGTCTCCGGCGTTTCGTTGATGATCAGGTGACCTCTGCCGTCCCCTCATCTTCCTGACTCTGTTGTCCGCGATGGCCTCCTCCGGTCTCATCTCCCTGATGGTTGATCATGAAGCCAGTCGGGTGGTGTAACAATGGTGAATGACAGCCTATGCTGTTATATGATTTCTCCAATTACAAGAAGCGTTTCCAACCCTCATTCGTTCTCATCAACAGTCCTGCCTCATTTGCACTATAATCAATCCTCTCAACCAACCCCCTTAATTTTTTGAAGCAGTTTTTTTCTCCTACGTTTTGTTTTTTTTTAAGCGGGGGTTCGCTGAACTCCGCCCCAGCTTAAATGGTTGGAATTTTTTTTCACTGCTTCCTCCTTAGTTCACCATGCGTTCACTACTATTTTAAAATGACGATATGCTGGTGAATATGAATTAATCTACCAAAACTTCTAAACGCTCCCGCTGTCTATGTGGTTGTTTCATGGAGAGCAGCATTTATCAACATTGTATTTATTTTTTCCACAGCAATAAGTTTGCAATGACGAGGCCCTCTGGGCCTAAAATATAAAATTTATTTATT
>JAYGXS010000003.1:40949287-41023287 GCA_036362985.1 Ligula intestinalis
GCAGCGTCTCGCTAAGTCCAGAGGGATCGACATGAAGAGCGAGACCACATCGAATGAAACCATGATTTCATCAGGTGAGACTTTGACTCCTTCAAGTTTGAATTTTCATTGGAGTACTCCGAGTTCTTTATAAGTGGATGCAATTGGTGGAACAACCACTTACAGACTTTATAGTTGGGTGCACCGATCAAGGAGATTATCGGTCGCAGTGGGATGCCAATTTCGTGAACTTTTGGAAGTCCGTATATTTTGGCAATGGTGGGCTCGTCCTGTTTTAATGATTTAGCAAGACATTCTGGGATTAACTTCCTTCCTGCTAGGTGGTTCAGTGTTATGTCGATGCAAGGATTTTGCGATTTTTGGGGTCACTAGAAGAGCTTTGTATGTTTAAGCGTCTTTTAAGATTGACGTCATCTTTTCTATGTAGTCCTGTTTTGTTCAAAATGGTAGTGGCTTGTAGATTCAGTGTAACATTTGGGAGAAATCTTCGTCCACTTCTGCTCTTAGGTGTTTCCTTTCTCAGCCGACACATGGGTAATGGTCTCCTGTTAATTTTAAAATAGGTCTACAGGAAGCTGGCCTTGACGAAATTGCATGTTTTCTTTTATTAGCTCTGTAAATTTGTGAAGTCGGTAGTGTGCATCTGTGATGAATGCTCCCAGCATTTCACAACCATAAAGAATAGCAGCTCGGAAGCCCAGGGACGACTTTTTAGCTGGTTTCACCTGCACACACTTTGGCAGACTTTATAGCTTCAACATCGGTGCAAAAAGCATAATTGTTCCCGTTAAACTTTCGCGAATCGCACACTTTTCCCATCGTCAAGCATAAAGCAAGATATTCCGCTCAAAGCTCATACGTCTGTGTTTAAATAGGGGCATCCCAATATATTTAATTGAGAAAAGAAAGGCTTCTTTGGGAACCTTGAATCTTGAATCATGTAATCTTTAATCTGTTCATTCTTTACGTCAACAACTGCGTCTGTGAACTGGATTGTGATTAACCTATATTTGTTAATGATATAAAGACTCTAATTGTCATCAGAAATGCGGCTGACGAAGACCATTTACAGGTGAAACTAAATCGAGAACAAGCTTGGTCGAAGGACTAGCTTTTGTAGCTTTATGCGAACAATCGCAATATCCTACGAGTTAGCCAACCTAGCTCTCAGAATTTCGTGGTTTATTGTCTGAATGGTAATCAAACGCAAGAATTGGACGCACAGAAGGACTTGACTAAGTGGACTATGATATCGCTAAAGCCTTCAGTGCACTCTCCAAAAGTAGCCAAGTCCATGATATCTATCCTATATCTTGTCAAATGGGCTTCCTCCGCCATTGATTAAGACAGTTGCACTACAAACGCTCATGAGGCAAAAACTCGAAAATGCTATCCAAGCCTCGAGACCTTGAACTGTGGATGACTTCAAGATCCCTAAAAAGGCTCAAAGGCAAGCAACAAAACTTGTGACCTGACTGGATTCATTACCTTTTGAACTACGTTTACCTTATCCTGGTCTACATTCTTTGAGCTACAGACGGCTATGAGTTGATCTGATGCAAACATTTCGGATCATATATGGTCCCAACTGCCGTCTTCTACTTCGATACTTTTTCAAGTTAGCGAAAATTACGGACTTGAGAGGTGATCCATTCAAAATTCTTGTAATTGGGGCCAGGCTGGATGCATGAAAACTCTTCTTTAGCAACAGAGTGGTCAAAGCTTTGGACGCTTTACATCTAGATGTTGCTAGGTCCGCTCCCCTTGGAGTCTTTGAGACAAAGCTAGGATAGGAGTCCCTCGTATAGCTGCCTACGGGGTAAATTCAAGAATAAAACCACACTTATGGCTTAGCAGAAGGTCAAATTTCCGCCTATCCAACCATCCCCGTGGTCATGTAAACCGATGAAAAGTGTTCTTATATTGCTATTAGTCCACAGATATCCCTTGCTGATCAATAGAAGTATATTTTGGTCGATTTTGCTCTCTCTTCATGCTTTTCAAATCTATTTATACTTCAGTAAAACAATTACAAGTTGCCTTAATTTTTTTCCTGATATGCACTTATTGCGCATTAAATCCACATTAACTACGTCTTAATCACGCATTAAACCTTTAACAGCGATTCCCGTAAGAAAATTGGGCGGGGATATTTTCCACTGAACGGCCATACCAGGAATTTTTACTGAGGCTAGATTGGTATATTAATGTCCACTCTAACACCAGCTGACCTCTGTAGTCGTGTCACAGGCAAAATGACGCTTCATTTATGTAAAACCTTCTAATTTTGAGCAACATTCATCTTGGAATATTTTCCTGCGTTAAACTTATTTCCTGTGAAACCCTCTTATATAGACTACCAAAGGACTGTTGACACTCGTGACGGATTCCCTATTTTCGTCATCCCATCGAGAGATTCGAAAATCGGCAAGGGCATATCATTCCTTATACAATAAAAAACTCCTGGTGGTCTTAACCCTTCTCTTCCATATGGCATTGGGGTGATAATTGTAGTGCTCTGAGCACACCCGCGACTAAGGCTCCCATATCATCGCCTTCTCATGGGATTTATATCGTGAACCCTACGACCCCGTCATCTTTGTTATTATAAGTATGCTGATGCTATCTACAATAGGTTCCCTCGTCTTGCCTTAAACACACTCTTCGACATGAAGCTCGTATTTTGTCTACATTTTCCTGCCATTAGCCACCGTTTTTCTCCTTTAAATCCTTAAAATCGGATATTAAATTCTAGAGTTTCCGCGAAAGACATAAACAGTTTTTTACATGATCTTCTCCTTTTTACTTTGTCCAACCTACTGGCTCATGTAATTTGGCACCACCAATGATCTGACGTTCTATACTACTGTACTTATACTTCTCTTGATGATTGCGTAGTCGTATATATTTACGATTTCTCACTACCTGACAGCTGCTGAATTTTCTTGTGCAGCCATGTAAACGAGCATGGTGTGCATTTTTCTACTGTTTCGATGCATTTGACAGTCACTGTATCACCAATATGGGCACAAAAGGTATTTGACTTTTTCCACTAATAAAACTGGACTGAAATGAAGAAGTCATTATCAACGTTAGAACAGGAATGTTAAAATTGAAAAATGACAAGCAAAAATCAGGATTTTGATTCTATATGCGCCGATCGGGGTAACAGTAAGAGCAGGACAACGACAACGGCGCCTCTTCTAAAGTTGCTACAGACTTCAGCACAGGCTGACCTATGCACGCAGGTAAGCAGACGATACAGAAGCTACCTCGTTTGCACATTTAAATGTAGATGACAGGAGCCATCAGCCACCAAGATTTGCTTTAACTAGGTAGCCCGATTAGCTGTTGGCGTCATTTTCTCTCAGACACCTTGAGCATTTAGTTGAGTGCGAGGAGAAGAACTTGTCACAAGGAGCATAGGAAAACACCACAACAAGAGACTGAAGTCCAAATCAACTGAAGTGGAGGCCCAAGGCAGTTATTCCTCGAGATGATTTTAAATCCAAATGGAGACTACATGAATCGCCAAAGTTCTCCTACAAATGACTAAGAATAATTTGCTCAAAAACAGAACGCAGCATTCCAAAATACTCCACGGCTATATGCGTATAAGTAAAAAGAAAAGAAAAACAAATTCCCATGTTGAAGACTACTGTGGATGGTAAAATGTCTGAAAACAAGGATATAGCTGACTTTTTTATTTTTTTTCGATCACTCCACGAAATCGGCGCAATGTTCCTTTTATCGTCTCTGGAAGACTTGCGAACTACAAGCAACAGCTATAACTTATTTTGTTAAATTCGTATCCGAAGGGAGGAAGAGAAAACAAAAATGTGAACTGTCAATGACCGGACCAGACTCCATCCAGGCTGCCCGAAGTACATACCAGTGAATTCTACTTAACTTTGCAACGCTGCTTCAAATTTAAGTTAATTTTTGAACACTTGCTCTTTTCCAACAACAGCGGTAGCCCGGCGCTAGTGATTGCTTGAAGAGGGGCATTAAGGGTCAATAGGTACAATTCCCAGATGCTCACAACATGTTATCAAACGTCAGATTTTAATCTCCTGAGAAATTAATTTCTGTTCGCGGTATACATCAGTATATTTAATGTCTTTAGGCGTTGACCGAAATTTTAAGTGTGTATTTGGGTTGAAACCCATCAACAACTGCAAGTGGATATTTCGCAGTGGCTGACGGGTTTCGACCCAAATATACACTTAAAATTTCGGTCCACGCCTATAGACCTTATAGACCCACTGATGAGCTAGACCTTACGCAGCTGTATCAAGCAGCGGCAGAATACCGGCGAAACGCGTGTCTGGGCTTTTAAGATAGTAGCTAGGCATTTAGTCTGGTAAGCTACACATGTTATCAAACCACAAGCATGGTTCCAAAAAGAAAAGTTCTGCATTACTAATTTGTGTCAATCTCTCCTGAGCACGACCCGAAATCTCGAGCATAGGCGTGCGGTCCACATCACCTGCATTGACGTTCAAAAGGCCTTCAAATGTGCTAAACTAAAGGTTTGTTCACAAGCTTCAAAGAATAGGAATCAAAAGTAACTTCATCACTTGAATTGACAACTTATTTGAGGGTTGACTGTAGGTTGTGTGCCTCGGCCAAGACAAGACAAGTATTGCTACATTTGGGAATGGATTTCTCCACGGTACAGCAGTAGACCTAATCCTGTTATCTGTTAATTTTTTTGGCAGATCTGAATATTTAATTTGGCCCAACTGTGAAAAACTCGGTGGTCTCGGTGGGACTTGAAACCCCGCCAGTAGTGGAAGGCATTAGTACAGCCGACGCTCTATCCAGCTAAAGTGAAAAAATATCACGTGTCCAACTCTCCGTATGCGAAATATTTTCCACCTTACGAGACTAATGAGCTGCATACAATAGACCTGAAAACAAACAATCAAGTCCATGATACATTTTGTAGGGATGACATAAATATGTAATTAGTCGCGTCATCACGTCGAGTAACGGGAAAAAATTGAGGTCAGAAAATTTTGTGCACACACACCAGTTATAAGTTCAGTTTTACTCTTCATTGAGAGAAAGCAGAACTGTCGCATCCATAACAGCCGCTGAAGACTCCGTCCTGCCAAATGTGAAATCGAAGAGTTCTGAAACCACGAGTTCTGAAATAACTAACCATTCGATTACTCAGAACCTTTGCTATTAAGCTGTAAATAAAGGAGCTCATTCGAATAATTATTATTTCAGTAAGAAACTTATACGATCCTATATCGTTTCGAAAGTTACCCCCAAAATATGGCTTTCCTCGTTCTTCAAGTAAACAAATGCCGAAGTTTGAATTGGTGTGCGGTTGTGCTCCGGTACGTTTTTCACATTATTTCGTTTATTTCTGTGTCCCGCATTTGTGTAGAATTTATTTTACATCTGTTATTTTTAAAGGAAAATAAACAAAAGACCAATTTATCCTCGATAAAGTGCACGCCATTCGATAAATTTAGAATAACCGACATTAATTTCTTAAAGAAGTGACCAATTTTTTGTTTTAATTTTTAACGCGAGCAAGAAGTATTCCTCTGTATCTCATAACATACTTGCGACTTTATTAAGAATCAATTTTGGACCGCACTTCCTTATAGCATAGCCATGACTATGTACCCTGATAGCAGTGTCTAGGACCATTTGGTCCCTTTGCTGCATTAATGCAGCGCTGGGCCGTATTTCGTGCGGGGTTGGGAGAGATTAAAATGGTTATAACCTTCGCCAATCAGATTGCGGTTGGCGGAACATTTTATTGGTCTAGTGTACTAGGCGCATCGGAGATATTTGGACCTTGCTATCAGGGTATGACAGGGCGTGATGTCACAGGTGCCAACGACATAATCGCCCTGCAACAGGACCTTATCCAGTTAGCCTCTTGGGCTTCAAGTAACCAATTGCCGGTTAATGCTGCGAAATCGGCGTTCATGACAATAGGATCTACTGAGGTCGTCTCACCATACTCGCTCAACGGTGTCCCACTCCGACAAGTCACGGAATTCCGCGACCTCGGAGTCATGATACAAGACAACCTGAAAACAAACTGTCATACAGCCAAAATTCGTGCGGCTGGGCTTCGGTGCTTATGGATGTTGAGAAGGACTTTCTCTTTGTGGTCTCCCGCCATATTTAAAAAGCTGTTCTCCATCTACGTTCGGCCGGTCATCGAGTTCGCGGGCCCGGCCTACTTTCCTTGCTACGCAGGAGAAATGCTTGCACTTGAATCGGTGCAACGACTGGGTTCGAGGATGGTCCCACAACTGCGTGGACTTCCCTATGAAGCACGTCTTCGCAGTTTAAAATTGTTTTCCTTGGAGTATCGGCGACGTCGAGGCGATCTAATTTTTCTGTTCCGCTTGGTTGTGCTCAAACACTACCCAGAGTTGGATTGGATCATCATTCGAAATTACAACGCCCGCACCCGAGGCCACCCCTTTCGCCTAGTCCAGCAACGTTCAGACCATCTACCTCAGAATTACCGGTTTTCCCGTCGGGTCATCAAAGACTGGAACTCCCTGAGCGAGGATATTGTCCAAGCAATGTCGGTTCCCAGTTTTGAAAGCCGCCTTGATGCCTTTTTTCTTATGGCCGTGGATGACAACATCTACTCAACCAGTCAGCGGTTCCCACTTCCTTTCGAGGATCGCCGTCCTGTTTGAGTTTATTTTTCTGTCTTGAACTATCTTTGAAGAGACTCCTCCGGGCCTTGGGCCTCTTGTCTTAAATATATTGAAATTGAACTTTTTATCAGAGAATATCGACTGCGTCGTCCATGTTCTCGGATTAACTAAGACGACAGCTCCTGCTTGAGAAGGCCCTGTCAAATTTGACGGCTTTTATCGCCATCGTAGCAAGCTGGTCGTCGGCAAATCATTTCAGGGGCATGCTTCATATGCTTGGTAGAATTTATTCTTTAGTCCTCCTTAAACGTATCTTAGGTTAATTAAGCGCAGCAGGCATTGCTGTTCAACGTAGTCAATATAGAAGTTTATTGCCTTTCGTAGTTTGGAAAAGGTGATTCTAATAATTTACTAAACCGACTAGTTAGCTTAACTGTCGTCTTATCGACGATTGGGCGCTCATTGAGAAAGAACCCACCAGCCTAGAACTAGAACTTATCAGCAAAGGTTGTCTTCAACCCAAAAGGGTACAGGACTTAATTTTTGGGCTATTATTTATCTTGTAGTACTCGATATTCTGTTGTAGAAACCACATCGACAAGAGGCAGTTCGGGCATTTATAAAGAATATTATCGCCAGCACACATGTGACATCAGTTCATCGAATGTAAAAATTTATCCATTAAGTGCATTGTAAATTAGTTTTCATATTGTCAATTGCTGTACTTTATGACTTTCGATGTCGGCGTATTCTGGCCGACAGATAATATATGCGTTGGGCCAAGATAAGCTTATTTTTGAAGTTCTTCCTAGATATCTCTGCATGTATTCCAGATGTGAGTGGGATATAACCTGTTTAAACATTTAGGATGCGTCACTACTACTAGACATGAGTAGTTCCTTTCCATTTTAATTTACTGTCGCTGTTGATATGCCGTTTAGGTAAGCAATTTATACGAAGGATCTATGCAACTAAGGCGTTACCACAATCAGTAGATGTCGGAACGTTTGCTGAGGTTTCATGCCCAGCTCACTGAATTCCTTATGTAATACCAGCTGAACAACACTGCCCCGATCATTTTTAGCCTACTGTCCCTGTGCTAGAATCCGAACGTGTGTCTGACGAGCCGAGTGCTTTTTTATGTTTCCTCGGCGCCAATAAGGGTCGAACTTTCTAAACAGATAGATTCGATTCACCAGTATATGTTGGCTGCATCGGTGAAGTATTAGATCGCAGTCCATGAGTATTGATGCCGACTACGTTGACAAAGTGCTGTGGGTGAGCCTCCGCACAGAAAGGCAATGTACTATATCTTAAGTGCGGAGACAGCGCAAGTGTTTCTAAACAGCGATAACCGCCCCGAGTTTTGCCTTCAGAGCTCTCTGCTTAGTCACAATTTCCCTTGTACTGGACTGAACGAGCGATCAAGACAGAGGCCTATATTGGAATCAATTAGGTGCTCACGGCCCTTACCCGTTCTCTTATAAATCATTGAAATCGGCCGGAATACCGACCTGTGACCATGCAAGATTTCCATGAAGACGATCTCTATATGATGACGTGAGACATAGCCTGCACACTCAGCATGCAGATACTCCTCAATTTACGAACGAGTTACGTACCGAACACTCGTTCGTAACTCTAAATAATCCATAGTTGTTATTCTACGTGGCAATATACTGTATTCAAATTTACATCCACACGTAAGCCTCATAATTATTGAGTTCACAAGTTTTCTTATCCTTAAATTTACTGTACTATTTCAGAAAGGCAGTGAACACCATTTTGATTTTGATAGAACACCTCTTATCGACAGGCGCATGAACAAAGAACTAAGACGCTGCGGTTAGTATGTGTTACGGTGCTGCGCAGCAGTGGTAGTAACTCGAATTCATACAAAGCGCAAGTGGCGCGCACAACATCATTTTTCGTTTTTGTCAGAACATTGAGGTACAGCAAGCACAAATCGGACTTGCAGTCCAATTTGTCGTATTTCTAAAAGTTCGAAAGTAAAGAATTTTCTGTATATCCACCATCCGGAGGCGTTTGATTTATGGTATCTTCGATCAATTCTCCAAACTAGTTTTTTCTATCGAATAAATATAGTTGACCTGAAGCTCAACACACAGACGGCGCCCTCCCTACTCGCCAATCCAAATGGCTTGCAGTGTCGTATCACTATACCGATCCTGGTTGGCTTTACTTTATCGGGAATGCTAACCGATAAAAATAACCTTCTAGCGTGTCTTCACCCGGGCATTTCAACTGATTCTTTTACGGCTCGGCAATTTTGCGTAGTCTAACCATTAAAATATAGAAGTAAAGCCCCGCTAAATACTAGTTTTCTTTCTCTGCACGGAAAGTTGAAACACTGTTATTTCGAGCACGCAACTCTACGCTATGTGGAAGCAATCACACAGTTCTCGTAAACATTTGCAATGCATATGGATCGTGTTGTATACTCTATAGGCAAAATTAATGAATGGACAAATATGATTTATGATGAATAAAGGTTTCATGGTCCTAAACGATCTCATTAGAAACGTTTAAAACCAAAAGATACATTTTCTTCAAGTACAAGATTTTAAGAAGGCGTAATTTTCTTTTAAACAAGTTCAAGAAGGAATGTTTTCGTCTGTTATTATATGTAAATATATTTAAATTTATAGGGACGTCGAAAATAAAAAAGGCGGAAAGCTTACTGCCTAAGCAGTCTTTTTCGAAGCATAAGTTTTTTGGCAGTTGATGAAAAGGAAGCTTTTTCAATAGTCTGCATCCTGACACGCCTGAAATATTTTAGGATGAAGCTGCACGCTTATTAATATTGAAACCCTGCTAGAGTACTTTTTCGAGTCGAACATGTATTTCAGAATTTCGGTTGACATTGAATGAGATGGAAAATCTACCGCAGATTAGATACTTGGCCAATCATCATAACCCGACAATCATATGTGCTGCTAAACTGATAAAATGAAAAAATAATGATTGAATTATGTGTTACGCGAAGCTCTGCTACAGCGTCTGCCAGCCATCAACAAGCTACTAGCGTAGATGACGATTATGACGAAGGAAGCATGTGATTTTCACTTGGACTGGTCACCCCTGACGACGCCTCAGGCTGACGGCGAAAAAATGGCTTCAGAAAGAGACCATCTGATCGGTGTTATTGCACAGTCTGTACAAGTGACCTTTTGCGACTGAATATGTGCAGGAACCTACTGCACTCCATCAGTCTGGCGCGAGCTCACAATTACTGTACCGCGTGGTAAGGATTTTACGCCAGCAACCCATTGTCTTGTCGATCTTCACAACTGCTCGACAATCATATGCGCTGCTGAGCTGAACAGGCGAGCAAAGTAATTGAATTATGTGTTAGGCGGAACTCTGTACCGGCAGAAACTCTCGTACAACGTGCTCGCTGATAGCCACACCAACTTATTCGATTTTATTCACGCTGTTACCTTTTTCATGCACCTCAAGTCATCCTTTTACCCTCAACACCATACTTGGAGCCTTTTACAACACTTGTTTTTGTATCAACGTTTTGAGTCGTTGCTTACATTTAAAACCGGGCTACTGTTCAGAAAAGAATGTCTTTAAAGAGCAGAATAGTTTGCTTCGTAAATCCCAGACAAGAATAAGCTTGAAACGGAAGTGGCAGTGAAAATGGAACTGCCAGTGTTCCGAGATCAGGCAATGTTGCCTTCAGTCGGACCACACGCCGACTTTCCATTCTGTCCCAACGAAAGTATTGCAATAAGCGCGGACTAGGTGGCCTTCCTGCCGTCTATCATATCTATTTTCTGGTGTTCTGCAACACTTTGAAAACTGACCTAAAGAGTTCCGAAGTCTTTACGATCCATACGGGATCTCAAAACAACATACAAGTAGCTTATTCACCCATAAATTTTGTGCGGCATTAGAAAAACTGAAAATACCCAGTTAGGTGGGATTTAAGTAAATCGTCGGGGACGGTTATTGTGCTAGCCGAATGGCGAAGGTCACATTCTGACCACAGCAGCTGTTTTTATCTACACTGACCCTCCTCGTGACAAACACCGACTCATAAGAAATGTTACTTTCCAAAACATAGATTTGTCACTATTGCGATTCCCTCTCTTTGTAGCATACCAATAACACTAACACCCAAGCATAACGGGGACACTGATAACCATACTAGTAACGGTTGCACATTTGTCTTGATACTTCGGTCCCTTCGTACTATTTCTCTTGAAGACAGATGTAATTATGGTGATCCCTCAGTCTTCAGCGATTAGCTCCTCTCTCAAGTAATCAGAGCAGTAGAGTTCCAAAATCAGCGAGGCTACCATTCCCTTCAGACAGTTGGGAGGTCCTTGAGTTAATTTAGTCACTGTGGCTCTGCTGCCTTGTGATTTAAATGCATTTTTAGTTTCTCTTTTTGTCTGCACTGGAGATCAAATTCAAATTTTTGTGCCCAGAATTTCTATTGTGCAGCGATGCTACCCATGTAAGCATTGAAGAAGTCAACTTAGGCGAACAAACGTCATAGAATACTCATCGTCAGGCACATACAATAATATAACGGAGAATAGCGTGAACAAAAGCCTAAACAATTGTCGGAAATCAGTTGAACCAACCTAGTTGCCGAAAACGATTTTCATATCACAGCACGGGGGTTTTGTCAACAGTTCATGTGCTCGTCGGAGTGTGGTTCTTTTCGTGCCAGCCACCTGTGGTCTCTCCCACCTGCAGTCCTTTTGACTTGGTCATGACACCGACAGGTTATAGAGGAGGAAAGGGTGGTAGATGCAGCGTAGGTATTTCATCGGTGTTGTTACGCGCAACTCCCTGTCTCTGCACCTACCATGTTTTGAGACATGCAGTGGGCCTAATCGAAAATTGCGGTCGAAGAAAAATACGCTGAGAGGTAGCGTCTGCTAAACGCTGTTTCCTTCTCCGCCCCCGTTAACTTTTTTTGGGTAACGGATATTCGATTCTTAATCCTGGTTAACAACTTAAGCTTGCTGATTTCTCAGAACATTTTTTGACTCTCCTCTTACCATGTTTCCTGTTGAACCCAGTATGTGTGAGGCTGTGCATATCGACACCCCTTTCCCCTCCGTTCTTCAACAAACTCTCTAGCCCTGTTTTTTTTATTCCAGAAATCCCGGATAAAAAAGTCTAATTCTTTGAGATTCAACAAGGCTAGACCGTAAGTATGCCTATCGTAATTCCTGCTCTCATCGCTTTCGTTCTTCAAGATTCTACTGTCTACCTTGAATCCTATGTAGCTTGTTGACCTCCAGTAGGCTGGTAGTTCGCCGGAGTTCGAACCATGTACCTAATAGAACAGCGTGATAAATATTCGATTTAGTAGAGGACAGTCGGTTTGTACGACTCGGTAAGCGGGTCCTCGGTCTAGGCGCTCAGTATTGACCTCACTATCTCCAGTTTGCAAGTTTACTGCATCCCAACTGATCTTTTTCAAGGCACTTGGTCGGCAACGGATTTCCGAGTGAGGTTAGACCACCTGACGTACATACACCACAGTCCCCATGGGGCCAGAGAAATAACCTGGAGGTTACTTTTCACTGCCTGTACTTGCGTCTCTACCTGCCTCGCTCGCTGCCGTCTCCAGAAGGGGCCATACTTTGTGCAATATGCCATTCAGGAAGATATGGTTTTCGTGTGGTGGCAGTTCATGGCCGGGCCATCTGAGGTGCGGTTAATGGGCTCCGTCTTCTTAGCTCAGTCAGTGAGACGGATTTTATAATGGCGCTGCAGTACAATCAGCCAGGGTCATGTCTAATCAGAGCAAAGAATGGCGTTGACTCCTTTACTCGCAGCCTGGTCTCCCGACTAGTTTCGCGCAGAGTCAATCTATTTCAACAAATTCAGGTGAGGGTCGCACACGCCCGGTTGATCATGTAGTTAATTTTGCCTAACTCCTTTGATGGCAGGTTCTAACCAGTGTGGTTTGCGGCGCAACAAGCGTTATCGCCTACCCTGACCCAAGAATCAATGAATTGGCACATGGAAATTCCCCATTCCCTGCGCACATCCCACCTAGTCTTACGTCGTTCTTTTAATCTGTGCAGTTGGATTCCACTAGTCATAAATGCTATAGCCATTCCTATGCCCTGACACCTATTGGTGCTGCTTTTACTTGACTTTATAAATCTGGAGAACGATTTATTCAGCTTTTCAGACTTGCTAACCCACAACAGTCATGCATTCGAATTGTTCCAGGTCTGTCAATTTTGAACGCATTTTTGTCCTCCGGAGCTTTTTTACTGCACTGTTTACGAGGTCAGCCCGACGTCTGTAGAAAGTCCTTCAGAAGACCCAGGAGCTTGTTGCGTTTGCGGAATTTGTACGATAACGGTGCATGAGATGAAGTAGACGCGATTGTTGGGACAAGAACTTTATTCTCAGATTCTCTGTTGAACCCCTCCTCAAACACGGTAGTGGGAATGGCTCCTTCTACTTTGTCACCAAAGACTCCAACCACGCTTGTCCTGCTCCTCTTTGCCTTCATTGCTTTTTATCATCGAGTGAATTTAGGGTTACTGGTGGGCTATCTGCTGTCGTCGCAGCTGTGTAATTTTAGCCTGCCCGAGTTCGACACTCGTGATGAAGGTTGTGCCGCAAAACCAGGTGGGCTGGAGGACAGTCTACACGCAAATTTATTGGTTAACGTCCGTTCAACCGTCGTCTTCGGCGTGGTCCGTCGTGTGCTCCACAGCAGGATGGTGCAGGGACGGTGATTTTCGGTGGATTTGTGTGCGTTGTGGATGTGTGTGTCGCTGGATTTGTGTTGCATTTACTTCTTTCTCTGTTCCACTCCTCTGACTGGGCTCGGTCTCAAGATAGAGTCAGGAAGACCGGAGATGTGAGAGGGTGTAGGTTGATGGTGCGGCCGGACCCGACACTAAGTGTACCGCAACACCTGGTCCGGATCCCAGCTCAGATTGAGTGCCGCAATGGCGACATTAAGGAACCATTGCAGCCTGACTGTCAGTCCGTCATTCAGCCACTGTGCACAAACAGATACTTGACCGACTACACGGTCCAAATTATTCCGTCAGTTGGCAGTCTTCCAAGCCCCGACTTTTAGTGCACCATAGTAGCTTGAAGTACGTCAGATTTTTATAGTAAGGGAGATGCCCTGAGCCGTTGACCTCACTCTCTCTCACCTCCAGCATCAAGCCACTGCCCAAGCCGATCAGTTGTCTGATGCGGAATAGGCGCAGTGGCTGACAGGGCCAGCGAACCCGTCAGCGCGCGCCACAGCACGACCTGGCCCACTTAACGCCCACACCAAGATTACCAGAAAGCAGGCGGTAGGAAGGAGCCGTCGCCTTCTGACTTCCAGTCTGCCATTCAGCCACTCAGCACGCAACGCACGATGGGCCGATGGCCCGGTCTACTGTTAAGCATCAGGACGTATCACATACGCATACCTATAAATTTCCCGGCCGCCACGGTGGTTTACAACAGTCTGGCATCTGCAAATGCCGTTGGCGCGGAAAACGCGCACCAATTAATGTCCATCCTGCGCTGGCTCAAGTATCAGTTTGCGCAGTCAAACCATTGCCGCCAACACTACACAGGTCGACCACCAGAAGCTGCACACTAATAAGGACGACCGGCCCCTCCCGCACACATTTGTGTTTTTTTAACCCCGAAGAAACTTTGGGCATACCCGACTGGCCGATCCAACGACGAGCGATTAGCAGTTGATGAGTGTAAGCATGAGAAGATAAATTGCCATCTGCATTTCAGATTTATTTGCCGGCGTAATCCAGCCATATTCCCAAACTAGGAAGATCTGCGATTAGTCGCACGCTACACTAGTTGAGCCATTGGCTCACTTTGTCTGTTGCATTCGGCAATTCTCAATGACACTTCGGGATGCCATCCTCTGCTTGGACCAGATTGCGGGCGAAGTATGTGGGTTCCGTTTTCCTCAGTCTAAAGCTCTCGAAAATGACTGTAGTGGTGTTACCTAACAACACTATGGACGCTCACTCGAACTTATCATTAGAGGCGGTCGCAGAAAAGGGGTACTAGAGGGACAAGGCGCGCGTTACTTATGCGAGACAATTTAGGCCACTGCATGAATATAATTAGCAGTACTCATGTTTGTCGCTGGGGTCTTCGTTGATGCGACTATTTCTTGTCGATCCGTACTCGAGTCGTTAACGGTAGTGATTTCATTGCCATTGGACACTGTACTGACCGTTTCTGACTTTTTGTTTTTGTAGGCGTTTAAAGATTTTGGGCCTCGTAGTTGATGTTTTTGACCCTCGATTGTAATGAAACCTTGTAATTTCTGCCGTACGTTATTTGCCATCCTTAGGCGAATGGATAAACTTGGGATTCCAACTTGCGTGCAACTGCGGTCCACGCCCTATGCATGCTACGATTAAGCCCCCTCCCATTCAGTGCTCGTAGAGGGCAGAAGACAAAATAATGAAATATAACCAATTCGCTGCGTTGGTCTACCGCGCTTGCAGCAGCTTTCTGCCAAGGTCGCTGCATTTTAGCCCAATGGTGTCTTCTAGATCCGTGCGAAGATTTGTTGGCTTTTAAGCAAAAATGTATTGTACCCTAACCCCTCGAAAGCTCAGTGTGTGCAGGACCAAGTAGTCGAGACTGCTTGGTGATTACCTGCTTCACGCAAACTTCAGTCGATAAATGCAAAAACAGGCAGATGATTGCGCAACTTGTTATAATGCCTTTCGCACTGGCACTTCTGACGGCGTTCATCCTCACTGATGCTGCCTACTCGATATTGCAAAGTAACCGTAGTTCAGATCAGTTTCTTTCATCGCATTCGGTCTGCTGCTGCCATTTGCACGAACGCTGTTACATTATTCAGGTTATGTAGCAGTACTTTGTAGTAGTTTATACAAAAACCACTTACTAGCGCTAGTAGCCGACGACTGCGAACTCAGCATACTCAAGAATTTGCACGTTTTGAGGGCTATTCCAAAAGCCGCCACTCATGAACGCACTGCGTATCCAGTGACCATGCTGGTTGAGTAAAAGACAACTGTTCAGTATTGCTGTTCGTCTAGAAGCATAGGGGGAGGGGGTTAGAAGTCTGTAGTCCCTTAACGGCTCTGTGAACACGTAAGAACAACGTAGTTATCAGTATTCGTAATGTTTAGTGTTAAGGGTTAGCTCGTTTAGGGGCAGTTCCGGTCGCACTAGCCACCCGCACACACTGGGCCCAAGGGAAAAGGAGGAGGTGTGCTAGATGCTGCGCAACTCTACTCTCGATGTAATCTATTTCATGATCTACTGGCTAACTAACTTGACTAATAGACTGTTTCCTGTAGGACTCGTGACTGACCATCCGTAGTGACAAGATGATCATGCATAATAAGGTAGCATGTGCTCGGATGCAAACGTCCTCCATTCTATTCCATGACAGGCCGCATCGACTGCAAGGTCGTCGCCCTTTCCAAAAAACCATCTCTCGCTCACGGTCGTCAGGCTTAAACTGCCCTATGGCTTTTTGAACAACGTTTCAGATCTCGCCTTTTTACTCCAACCTTGAGTTGATTAAATCCTCTTCAGACAACTCTTTACATACTTGTTTACAGTTACAAGATGAACCATACAAAAAAGTCCAAGTCTCCGCGCTCTGCTGAAAACCACAGGCCAGAAGATAGAATCAGCATCGGTGCCGGCGTGCCTTCCGAAACAGCGACTGATTCAGAATTTCTCGATCTCCCCCAACCTCTTCCTCCGGGTTTCCTTAATCTGGGCAATACCTGTTATATTAACACCACTCTACAATGTCTCTTCACCGTACACCCCCTACTTCAGTGGCTCCTCAAACCTAACAATTTCTCGACACTTGATCGACGCCTGACTAACTCTCTCTCCAAACTAGTGGTGGCCACCTTTCGACGTAAATTTAAGACTGAACTGCAAGAATTTCGTGATCTCGTTGGAATTTTACATTCGGTGAGCTGCATTTTTGGGTCTGCTGCATTTATTTAATGACCTGAGGTTGATACGCCCATTTCGCATTCCATATTCTGCTTATCCTAGTTCACAGGCCTCCTTTGTTCACCAGGTACACACATGCGTCTTAGAAGGAACTGTCATCTCGGGCGAGAACAAGAAATGCTCCTCCCCCATTTACATTTGAATGCGGCAACAAGTGTTCTGAGTGTCGGTTAGACTACTCCTGCACAGCGGGAATCAGAAATCTTACGCGCATAATGTGAGATTAGCAGACAGACGAGTCATGTCATATGCGAACGAACTGCAGCTTTTTATTGGTACGAAAGTAAGATGATTATCCGCCTAGGAAAGGTCCTGTGGGTGACTTGTCTGACAATCTGGGGAAAGTGTGCTCTGTCCACGTATGAGGAGCGATATGAACCAATGCACGCAGGGATTTAGTCTTTATTCGTCAAAATGTTAGCATTAAACGCCAGGGAAGCCTCTTTTTCCCGAGCTGAGAAAAGAGGCAGCACATCCGCCAGGACGACAATTTATTGCCTCTATACGGAATCCAGTCGCTCTCCTGGCCGGAGAGGAGGGCTAAGTTATTCCGTTTGCTGGCAACCTTGTAAGCTGCACTTTTCAGCATACCGTTATCGGCTCAAGCGCATCAGTTTGTTTATACTGATGTATATGCACTGAGACAGTCCAGACACCCGTCTCATGCCCGAGCCGGTCATTTGTCAGATGCGAAGATTGGGTGCAGTGGCTGACAGAGCTAGGGTGTTTGTCTGCGCGTGCCATATGCATGCCTGTCGTCCACCTAACTGAACAGAATTAGAAGCAGTCAAATTTGGCAAACCGATATTTTGGATTATCTGCCATCAGGCCTCTATAGTAATATAAGTTCGGGTAGATTAGCAAAATTCGAAACATTCAGTAAACACTAGGTATGGGGGGAGACGGTTTAGGGTGGTCAGACTTGCCGGGGTTATCATAGCCTATTCCTGTCAGAGACTTGGAGATTGGGATGGGTAGAAGACACCTGACAAATTTATCTCCGTTTCGTGGCAGTATACGACAATAACCGTGATGACTAATCGAGCCTTAGCGTTTGCACAAGGCTGGTTTGGCTAACTATATGGCCGTCGCATGTGTCCGCTGATGCAAGATCTTGGAGTGTCTCATCGGCACCTTCTAGCTGACTTGTAATGCTTGATTGATGTCTACTCGGTGGTTGATGTCAACCACATGAGCCACAGTTACGCTATAGATTGACTTTTCCATGCGTTGATTTAGCCAGAAAGGATTATGCTCTCGCGTTCACTTGGATACGCGCCTAGTCCGTCGACCAAATTAACGTGCCTCACATAGGTCTGAAAGGAGGTAGTGAGTGAGACAGACACTGGGGAATCCTTTCTTACAACGAGCCAGCGCGTTCTTCATAATAGTAAATCTGACTCGGTGCTATCTATCACGACGCGCATAGAGTCGTGGCTTAGCAGGTTTTCAACTGATGGACTAATTAAACCCTTCTCAGAACTCAGGGGGTAGGTTACAATGACTCCTTCTCATTGTGGTCTTTATGGTACTTTCATGGATGTGGGATGCGCGCTGCCTTTAGCGAAGGCTATTTCAGTTTCTTTCTTACTCTGCCAACGCTCGCCTCTGATGATACCAACTCTCTCCGACCGCCGCGCATTTAGGTTACATAGGGCTGAGCGCTAGGGGACTGTTTCTGCATCAAACCCGCCCTCTAAGGTGCCACTGTAATTCCCTCTGCCTCCTCTCTGTTTTCTCTATATCCCTTCAGGATTTCAAGGAGGCACGAGAACAGGATGCCCAGGAGTTTCTTATTTTCCTCCTGGATCGCCTCCATGAAGAGAACATACTGCGTTCCACAGAATCTGAAGTGCGCCGCGTATCTGCGGGAAAGCGGGGAACCAGCCGTGTCTGCCATGAGGAGAACATGCTGCACCCCGCAGAATCTGAAGTGCACCGCATATTTGCGGGAAAGTTGAGAACCAGCATTGTCTGCCCCGACTGCTATGAGAAGGAGCAGCCACAGTTATCAACGGGGAAATGGTTCCATTCTAAAAGCCTAACCACCCCACAAGGTGAGCCCGGCGAAGTCTTCCTCTCATTGTCGCTGCCCATTCCTCTAAAAAAGGAGCAAATTGACGGGGCCACACTCGGTGCAGACCCCCGCCACCTTCGGCATCGCGTTGTTCTGAACGAAATAATCCAGCAGCCAACGGTGAGTCACTGGTGCTTTCGTGTATCTCATTAACAGTTCCTTGAGCAAGGTTGGCTGCCTAGGGCTACTAAGTCCCAAATGGCCATCTCAGTCTTTCCCGTCTTCGTCAGTTATGTCATTTTGTAACTACTTCTACTACTACTACTACTACCATCACTACTACTACAAGTCGTACGATAATAAGTATTACAATTATAATTTAGTGATTTGTTCGAACGGAAATCATATTTCGGTTGAATTTTCATAAGATAAAAAATATACTGTAAGCTGCTGCTCATCACAACCGACAGCATACGATTCTGTAACCTGTTGGTAGAGCTATTAGCTTAAAGAGCCACTAGCTCCGGTTAGAGTCCATATATAACGCCGAATATGCCAGAAGCATCCGTTAAAAACCGTCTCTTGGCTTCACCGCTTGCGATGTTTCTATCTTTGGCTTGTATGCAACCCACCACTACCAACCACTAATCGACTCACACTTTCTATTTTCTTACCCCATTCTAATCTACAGCCTTCATGGCGTCAAAGGCGACTAAGTTTCGACTCCAAGGCTACCATTGAAAGCGTCTACAAACAAGCGGATACTTTGGTAGATTCGGCGCCATCACCGGTAAGCGGCGCACGGCTGTCCAGCCACGACCATGTCGCAACCGCCTCATCGGGCGAGACAGCAGAGCCCGCCAACATCACTTCGGCGTCCGTTCTCGCGTCTTCCACCAGTCTGAAGACGCCAGTCCTCCTGGTTCAAGCCACTGCTAGTGGTTTTGGCGCCTGGTTTTTGGTAAGCTTTTCGCTGAGCAGCTCTCACTTCCTTACCTCGTCAATTGCCCACATCACTCAATCAAGAGGGAGAAAGAGTGGGTGGCAGGAAGCTGGATGGACAAAACAAAATGTCAACTAGGGTGGCCAAATGTGGGATCCGAGTCAGTGCTCCAAAACGGCCGCCTTCCTAGCATGACGACCTTGGTTGCTTCACGGATGCACACGTCTTGTGAGTGTGTTGGTGAAACCTCCGCACTCCTCGAAGTCGCTAAGCCAACGATAATCTTCATAAAGGTCGATGGACTAAAAGAGATAATAACAGACAACCGAATTTTAAAAGCTCGCTTTTTGAAAAAAAATCTCCTGGCACAGTTTCTGAGTAGTTTGCCTACGGGGGGAGCAAATGTAAGAACTAAGATTGGAACCACGTACGTCCCGGTAAGGCAGCGGAACCCGCAAATCAACCAAAAAGGATTGCAATGGGGTAGGTGGTTGAAGGGTGATTAGGTCATATCGCACACGACGGCGGGGACTTATGATCTAGTTCTGAGTTCACGAAGGGAACGTCACTGGAGTGTGTTTGTGTTTCTGTGAAGACAGAACTGATGGCCATAAGGTCACTGCACTTAGCCATATGCTTTCAGAAGGCCTTCTTCCCAGGCATTTGCCTACCTCGACCCAAATGGAAAGAGATCGTCTGAACTACTAACCCTACTACTCCTATCCGCTGAAAAACGCAACCACATGTCACCAAAAATCTTCCCCTGGTCTTGCAACTAGATCATCATTCCAACACCCTGTTTGCTTTGCATACCCATGTCCTCGGTCACTCTTTTTCTTGGTTATTGTCACTCATTCTATTCTCTGTCGTGGCATGCATGATTACCCAGACGTTTATGGATAAAACCATCGATTTTTGGGAAATCTCTTTTTCATAAACTGTTCCCACTCAAATTTTTGCCCTATACTGGAGAAACAAGTGCAAATGCGCAAAATGTGTGATTCACAGTAATTGTTAGCATAAGAAACTGCCTGATTTCCATTAAAAGTAGTTAACCCTACTATTGGCGAAATAACCTTGAAGAATATTTGGCTAGAGTCAGTGTTTCTTACTGAGTAAAATGCGCGCGTGGGTTATCGCGAAATGACTCTCGTAATTTCGCTCATATATAAGCAGGATGACATCAGTGAAAAAAGACAAGTGAGACTGGAATGGCTATTTATAATTTATTAGCCATCATCACTCGGCCATACCCAATACCAGGTTTCGCAACCGTTCAGGCTCGAACGAACGACCTGTTTGTTAGGAATGCAACACCCAAACCATCGAGGAGGGGGCTAACTGTCCTGTCTATCGGCTGATGACGTCTAGTAGGCCAGAACTGGTCATTCTGGTTTCCCTCGTGTTTGTCGGTTATGTTATTCTCCCTGCGCAAAAGAACCTCCAGCAAGCTCCGTTAACGATCGTTTAACTTCCTGCAGCCCTCACTGTTACTTCACTTACTGTATCTGCTCTCTCGTCCCCCCTATTCAAAAGCCACGTGTACTAAAGGAATATTATTGCTCATGTGTTGTACCATGTCCTCACATAGGTGTACTGACCCGGTGATACTTTACCGACCATCAACGTATGCACGCAAAGTACTCTCCTTCTAAATCGTTTAGAAAAACGTTTTTGTGTGTAAAAGTCAATTGCGGGCTTTGCAAAAATTTTCAGACCTATGAGGAAAATGGTTTTCTTACAAAAACTGGTGTTTGTTAAGTTGCTTGAACAAGAATTTTATTTTCGAGACTTCCCCATCAGGAGTGTAGGGCGTCCGCTGAACTACCGGTGGAAAGTGCGGCGTGGTGAGCAACTGCAGGTGCGGGTCTTTGATGTGCGAGAGACCGAAAATACGTGTGCCGAATGACGACTGGGCTAGGCTATCAGCAGTTGACGAGCTCTCCCGAAATTTATTCGTACAAATAAATTGTGCTGTTTTCGCATGGTTTAAGTTTGTACCTGGGAAAAAATGTTTCAGATTTTGATGAAGTCCACCACGTCCTCAGGAGCAGGGACGGTGACTGGAGACAGAGGCGAGACTAAAGTGAAATAGTCGCGCAACTGTCTACCTCACTCTAACCCTCCTCCTCTTCTACCGGTGACAAGACCAAAGTCAGGATGACCGAGCAGGAATCGGGCGGAAGCCGCTTTCTGCAGTGCAGTCAGAAACACCGCCTAACTTACTCTTAAGTGATAGTAGACTTTGCACTGGTATTACTGCACCTACTACTGCACGGGTACTAATCACGTATAGTAGGTGTCGAGCCAGACTCTAGGAAGCCAAGGCTGATACTGCTACTACCGCTACTGCTATTTCTAATACTTCTAACTGGGATGTAGCTGATTAGCTGGTACTATTACTGACTGTATTGTAAGTCAGAAGTGCCCCTGATTAAAGTCAGCACTGGGCTCATATCCCCTCAAGCTCAACAAGAAGTTTAGTAGTACTGGTGCTAGCAGTGTCGCTATCATTTGTCAGAGGCGACGCTAATTAACGCCAAGGCTGGGGCTCATATTCCCCTGATTTCAACAAGGGGTGTGAATCTGGGTTTAAACTATTCCGAGTAAGTACTTTTTTGTGACCCTGAGCCCAGCAGAGCTTGCCTTGGTTTCCGCCCTTTCACCTCTGTCCACCA
Organism: Ligula intestinalis; assembly: GCA_036362985.1. Classification (NCBI taxonomy): domain Eukaryota; kingdom Metazoa; phylum Platyhelminthes; class Cestoda; order Diphyllobothriidea; family Diphyllobothriidae; genus Ligula; species Ligula intestinalis. The sequence continues at coordinate 40,971,581 of JAYGXS010000003.1, forward strand.
AAGCTGTGTTACATTATACTACCTTTGGGCTAGGATACTGCTGCTAGAGGTAATATGCGGCTGTTAAGATTGCTAATTCTAATAATCATGCTTAACAAGCCTAGCAGATAGCATATTCTAGCAATATATTCCTTTAATTGTATCAATAACTGACATGCATCCCATTTTTGCAGCAAGCATAACAGATGCGAATATGAGCTTACGCGCGTCCTAAACGTCATCTGGGCTGATTTGTAAGACACCCGGCGAGAGTTCACGTTCACGAGGCAGTTATGACTGTTAACGCTAATGTCAGGCAACATAATGCTAATTAACACTTTTTAGAAGTAGAGGGTGCGATCACTGGAACTATAAGTTTATTTGCCCGACAAGTCAGATTCTGTCTTAAATCCTTCGTCAGAGATAACCGCAGAATAAGGGGATAAATACACAAGTTACCCAGTATTTATAGTTCGTTGCCGCCACACAACCGATGGGTACTACAATTAACAGCTCCCGTGGTTTAAACCTTAAATTATACAATTTCCAGTAAGTACATGTCCGAAACACTCAGCACAACAGGGCTTCCCTTGGTTTTAGCCCACTCAGCTCTGTCCACAAGAGCGTAGCAGTTTCCATTCTGTTTGTACTACAAAGGCTGCAATACTGCTGCCAGTAGTAGTTTAGCTTTATTAAGGGTGTTGGCTCTAGTGATCATTTGTCCTAAGACCAACAAGTAGTGGTCTGTTTATGCTTGTATGAAGCTGGCGCCCAGTATCCAGTATAAAGTAATAATAAGCTTATGGGTTTGAAGCACGATATTTAGATGGTGACTCGAGTTTTTGCCATGACTTTATGCCGCGAGGTAGTGCCATTTGCTGTCTATAGGCTAACTGCAGGCATGCTACTGTATCTGTCTTGCGATGTACAACGCATAGTCGTAGGGTACAATCTTTCCTCATGGTTTAGACGACCGGGGCCTGCCAAGGGGAATTCAGCCAGCGCAATAGCGTGGAACATTGTAGTCAGCACCCGTCGGCGGTTAGTGAATGACCAGTTTTCTCCGTGTTGATGGTGAGACCAAAGTCTGCGCATCCTGCGGCGAAGAGGTCCACACTCCTTTGCATGTCCGCTTCGGTTGTGAAGTTGAGAGCACACTCGTCCGCGAACAGCAGGTCATGAACTGTGGTCGCAGAGACGCGCGTGCGGGCCTGCATGCGTCGAATATTGAAAAAAGTGTCCGTCTGTAGTTGATTGGGGTCCCGGGACGCCCGTCACTATAGGCGTCCGTCAGCATTGCAGAGAACATGAGACTGGAGAGGGTAAGCGCGAGGAACCAGTCCTGATTTACTCCATTAGTCACTGCAAAGGCTTTGGAAACCATTCCGTCGTCCGTGACGCGCACCATATAAGTGAAGTGTTCGGGAAAGCCGAACTTTTGCATGACTTTCTAAAGTTAAGTGCGATTCACCGCGTCGAACGCATTCGTTAGATCTGCAAAAGTCGTGAACAGGTGGGTGCGCATTTCCTGGCACTTCTCCTGCAATTGGCGTGCAGCAAAGATCACGTCCGTGGTGCCGCGGTGACGGTGAAAACCACATTGGCTTTCCGGCAGGAGTCCTTGTTCGAAATGGTTGTTGAGAGGATTCAGGAGAATTCGAGCGAAGATTTTGCCGGCGATGTTGAGCAGCGATATACCGCGATGATTGTCACAGACCTGGCGATCCCTTGCGCTTGAAAAGATGAACAATTGTGGCGTCCTTGAAGTCCTGGGGAACTTGTCCTTGTGGTCACATCTCCTGGAAGAGCATTTATTAGATGGGAGATGAGTTGGCGGCCACACTATTTGTAGATCTCCGCGGAGATCGCATCAAAGCCGGGTGCTTTCCCACTGGAGAGTTGCTGCACGGTCTTGATAGTTTCCTGGAGAATAGGGTGAGGTAAAGATCCATGTTGATGGCCACCTGAGGCACAGTCGCTGGCGGCGTAGATTATGGAAGGGCGGTTGAGTACGTGAGTAGGGTGGATCCATCCGCGCTGAGCCGAGGACCTGTGCCTCTGCCAATTGGGCCGTAGACGGCCTTGCTTGCAGCGAAGAAGTTCTTCCATTCATTGTGGTCTGCGCAGCCGTGGATTTCCTCGCCCTTGCGGGCCAGCCAAGCATCCTGCATTTCCATCATCCGCTGTTGCACAAGACGGCGACTTTGGTAGAAGGCTGCTTTCGGGGCGTCGGTAGAGCGGTCAACATAGGCTTTGTGCAGACGGTTCTTCTCGGCGAGTAGATTTCTGAGGTCGACATCGTTTTCGTTGAACCAATCCTAGTGTTGTCGGCGTGTACGGCTGAGAAAGCATTTCGCGGTGGATTGAACAGTGTCCCGTAGTTGAAACCATCGGTTTTCCACGGACCGGAAGTTTGTCTAGCCGTTCAGCCAGCGCGTTGCTGAAACTAAAGACTAAACCTAAAAAGAGGCTGAACTAGAATGGGATTTCGTTTTGCTAGTAAGCTAATAACTAATGGCGCTGCAGTAAGCTAAATCTTATCTAAATTTTCTACCTGGGCTAATTATAATCTGACTAGGAGACTTGACAACAAATACTAAGCGATGGATCGGTGGATAGATTGATAATAAGAGAGTAGATGGATAGATAAGATAAAACTACGTTGGCGAGATTCCAGTTAAGTAGGTAGGAAGTTATGTATGTTAGGCTTCAGTGTTGTGCATATACAATCCTTCCCCATTTTCTCCTCGGCGCGCACGCCGAGTAACGTTTGCCGTGTTTTGATCTATCCCCCGCGTTGGTCCAGCGCAGCTGTCGCGCATATAGTGCTTAGTACAGTGCAAATTAAGTGTCATAACAGTCCGATGGGAGCATCGTGCTGCAAGCGCAATCGGTTCTAGTAATTTTTTGCATCTAGAGGAGAGATTAATTATACAATTTTATTAATCCGTGTTTAAGTACTTACAGATGCTCAAAACAAATTCACATCGGCTAACAGCGTTTGACTGCCCGTCTAAGGATTGACCCCTGGACTTTTAGCACACATGGCCTGGTGGTGTGCTCCGCTAATCGTCAGTTGCTACTGTTAACAATTCAGGCTGGGACTGCTTAGAGCTGATACATTATATGCAGTAAGAAACTAAGGTCGGGCTTACCTTTCCTTGGAGGGGGGGGGGTGCCGCTTGGCTGTCTCTTGATCTGAAGACGGGATTATTTGTCCTGAAGATCCTCAGGTCCCTCGTGACCACTGTGCTATGAGCAGGGGAGACTGTTTCAGCGTGGGCCATCGTGGGGAATGTTGTGGACGGAGGGATGGCACATCGCATCCTGCGATGGCTTTTCAGACCTATACTTGCACGGAAAGTTTGTTTACAGCGCCAGCAAGTTGTGGAGCTTGACTGTTAGTAGTATTTGTATTTGTGTGTTGAGTCAGTTCCTTCCGGGCCGTCTTATTTTTCTTTTCGGTGATAATCCTCCTTGTTTCATAGGATAGTGTGCCTCTTTTCACTGTGTTCCTCCAAGCAGATCGGTCTTGCGCGAGTTCCTCCCAATTCGCGATGTTTATTTAAAGGTTCTTAAGATAGTTTTTCAGAGCTTGCTTTTAGCGCCTCTTTTGTCCCTCTCGCCCCCGATGGCGAGCACCTACAGGGACATCACCGTAGAGCAGTCGCTTGGATAGCCGTTTATTGTCCATCCGTACCAGGTGGCCGCTCCAGCGCAATTGTATCTGCCTCAGCATGGCGTGGATGCTGAAAATTTTCGTTTTCTCAAGGACTTCCGTGTCCAAAATTCTGTCCTGCCATCGCAGCTGAGCTGGAAATGGTTCATTTTTGGGCTTGGATTGCGTAGACGGTCCAAGACTCAGCTCCATATAGGAGTGTCGTAATGACTACAGCCTCGAATATCTTAAGTTTCGCAGACGGAGACCACGCCAGTTTCAGGCGGAGGCTTTGAGCCGGCCGAAAGTCTGACTTACTGTACAGATCCGGTGATCCATCCCGTCATCAATTTGCAGCCGTGGGATAGCGTACTGCCTAGATAGGCGTATCTGCCCACAGCTTTGAGTTCTGAGGCGTTTACGTTTACGCGTTGGGCATTGCACTCCACACCGGTTTGCAGTTGATGCATGATTACCGTTTGGAGACTACCCCACCAGGAGTGTAGGGCGTCCGTTGGACTACTGGTGGGAAGTGTAGTGCGGTGAGCAACTGCAGATGCGGATCCTTGAGGTGCGAGAGAAACCGAGAATATGTGCGACGAATGATGACTATGGGCTAGGGAGTCAGCGATCGTAGAGGATCGCATCTTCGCTCACCAGTTATGACACCGTCCCCATCCTGGGTCCACGCGAAAAGCAATTCACTCCGCTTCAGCAGTTTGTCCACTTGAGTGGTGCGTTACAATACATTAACTCTATCAGTGTCTTCAGTCTCATACAGTAATTATGACTGAAACAGAGTATGGTATAATGGAAGAAGACAGATCGCCGGAAAATAGCGTTGTTCTTTGAGCGTAATAGATATTGTCTATAAAGGCCCTACGAATCTGTTGTAGTCTACTTCAGCAAATATGATCTTAACTGCCTTGCACTTTATTCAGCATTTTGCTTGCCTCTCAGTTTTGACGTTGATTATGAAACCCAGGATGTGTTTTAGAGATTGACTCCCTAGAACACCTACCTAACATAAACAGATCTGGCATCCTTGGACTATGGTGTTCTGGCCTTGAGCTCCTAGCAAGAGCCTGAGGTGGGACTGGCTCACATCGGAAAGTCAAGACTAATAAGTTTACTAGCCTGACTTTTTGGACTCTCACTCAAACCCGTAACTAGAGACAGTCACAGAGGATGGGTTCAAGTGAACATCTGAAGTTTCAGGTTAATAAGATTGTTGTTCTATCGATTGCATCTTCTTTTGAACCGCTTCCTGGAATTCGTTTTTTTACCTAGTTTCTAGACGTGTTCTAGGGATCTCCTGGCTTAAAGCTTATATCCATGGAATGTCCACTTAAGGTTAACGCAGTTTATGGCTTCCATTGAAAATCAGAAATGTCAAGTCTATAAACTTCTTGTTTCAGTGATTGCATTATTCCACTAAGCTGCTTCCTGTAACTCACCTTTTCGCTTCTACCGACGAGAAGTTAGCCAGAAAGGGCCTTTCTAGTGTGCCTCACATTCGTTTTTCGACAACTTTTAGGATGAAACTGGCTTGGGTGCCAACCTTGTGGACGGTCTGGATGTGGAGGCTATTTGTGGACCGTTGGAGCCCTCCAACTTGCTTATCCGCCAACAAAACTTCCTCTATGGGGACTCCGTCTTCCTAGTTCATCTCAAAGGCAGCCCGGCTATTATGACAGATTGCCCAAATGGCGGTTGCGACCGCATGGTACGGGCTTTGACTCACTCCCTCCAACTTGTTGTTTTTGCACCTGTTCATAACCTCATTACTGTTTTTAACCTATCACATCTTTTATGTGCTGATGAGGAATAGTGGAGGAGGATTTTACCCGGACCCTCAGTCGGTCAAATAACCCGCTGGTGGCCTCGGTCTACTTGAGCCAAGGGATTCGGAATCATTCGTGAGTCACGAGCAGCTCGCATACGATCATCAGGTAGGGCGCATCGCCGCGAAGAATTTACTAGCGCCCTGCGGGGCATGCAGGAGACTAGGTAGAAGCGACAAGGCCGCGGGACTGGTGGCCCTGAAAACAACAACACTTTTTCATTGGTGTTACAAGTGTACACTCGAACTTCATATGCTGACAACCACGCCTACAATTTGAGGCGAATGTTCGTATTCTTTGGTTTGTGCATGAATGAAAAAGAATACACTTCGTTTGCCGGAATTACAGCTTTACTCACCTGAGATTTCCAACTCTTAAGGGCTAACCGGTTTTTCGTCTAGTGGACCAGCCCTGCCACCACAGTTCACTTCGCTGCAATCTCGAGAGCTCCCTGTCATCAGCTAACAGCGGCTGGTCCTTTACGAAGTCTGCTTCTCCTACATTTAGGTACAGAGCTGCGGAGACCTGACTCCATTCAGGCTGTTTGTACCTCGTACTTTCTTTGTGGGTTACCACAACTCTGCTCGCTGACCGTCTTCCACCTTGACGTTTCCCTACCTACCTACCTACAAGGGGCGTTTCTATCCAAGTAACAGCGATGCCAATCAGCCATCACCGCCGATTTGTACTGATAGACGACAGCACACGCGTCGCTATGTCGGTTGGCATGTCCATACATTCCGGAAGGCGAAGTTGTTCTCGAGCGTCATCCCTGACCAGGAAAAGGCACCCCTGGGGATTAATGGCCATGAACTTGAAGAAGTAGACAGTTTATCTCTGAAGATGAACTCCTGTAAGAGTTCGAAAGCTAAGGAAAATGGACAAATTGATCCGGTGCTCGACAAGTCTTCTTCCTTATCCATACCTGGAACGCGACCCTTTTCATTCATTCAGCTTTAAATACCTCGGGGCGAGGCTGCTACCGAATGGGCAGAGCAAGGACGACATTGTCTCCCGTATCGATGCTGCTCGCTGGGTTTTCTGAATCCTTCGAAAGCGTCTATGGATCCGACGTGACATCTCCATCGCCACGAGGATTCGTGTATATCGTGCATCCATCTGGTCGGTCCTCCCCTATGGATATGAATGCTGGGGCTGTGCGCGCTGAAAATGAGCGAAGACTGGAGATCTTTGACCACCGATGCCTGAGGACGATCCTGCGAGCTTAGTATAGCGACTCGATCTCAAATGAAACAGTCCGCATCCGCTGCGATCGTATCTCGAGGATATCTCAGGCCATTCAAGAAAGGTGACTGAGGTGGTTTGGACACGTTCTCTGTCGTCCGCCCCACGAGCTTTGCTATGCTGCCCTCGACCGACCGCCGCAGCCCACCTGGAAACGTCGAAGAGGAGGGCAACTGAACACTTGGCTCGACACCGTCCGTCAAGACATAGAAGCAGTTTTTGGACCTTCTATCTTCGGTCTCCGTCGCTGGAGAAGGGACTGGGTGGAGCTGTTGAGATCCGCTGCCGCCAATCGTCACGCATGGAGAGATACTGTTCGTGACATTATTGTGGCTGGCTAGATCAGGCATGATCACAGCCGTAACAAGTACAAGTAAGTACACGCGTCAGGTACCTTTGAAAACATCGTCCCGTCTACCATCCAGACACCAAATCGATGGTTTACGCCACAACCAAACCCTGATAAAGACAGTCACTGTCGGTTACAACTTACAGTAGTAATTTTTCTGTACGCCATAGGTCACTTGTGCCGCAAAATTGCGGTAAATTTTAGACTGTCGGAAAGCCGACCGGGTTTTCTGTCGTCGCTAGATACATCTTGCTATTACCAGTCTTCGGTTGCTGCAGGTGGTTTTTTTCTGCGTTTCATCGGCATACACTGCGACATGCATGTGTGTTCCTCAATCATACCCCTTTTCAGTCTTGGCTAGACAACTCGGTACGAGACGATGAAAACTATTAGTTACCCTGCTGCGGTGAAAATTAAAATAGTTGGCATCCTGAAGTTGTTGCAGTCGCGCCCTACCGAAAGCACACTCCAATAACGCCAGAACTACAGAATAATGAGTGCATGTCGAAACAAGAACTCATACTCGTACTCGGCCCTTTTTCTCGAAAACACTATGTATAACATAATGGAGTTACCTTATTTCTACAACATTGCTTTACCATCCTCAATGGATCGATGTTTGACCCCGTATGCTCTAATCTTTTGGTGGCCTTTGGCGCCTGACTATGTTTGCTGCACCTTTTTTGAGTATATGGTTCTTATTTATCAATGTTATTTTTGACAGTGTTGGACTCACCGATCTGGTTAAGTAACATGTATGCCCCGTTGTATCTTGGAACTTACTTTGTAACCCTCGCGGGCAGTCGCATAGTGACTTGTGATACACGAGGATGATGATGAAATCCACAAAGACAGGGTATCCGGGAATGACAATTTCTAGCTTTTTAGTCGTCATCAACAAGTTATTTTTATTATTTATAAGTATTATTAACTAGTATACCTTATTCGCAGTTATCAACTCAGAAAATAGATTTTAGTCGTGCGGCATGTCTCCGGTGGCCATATTTTGTCACAACACTCATCATAACCGCTTTCTTGTCTTGATTGACGGCCCAATTTGCAACGTGCTCTCCCAACAGCGAACGAACCTAGAAGAGGCATGGTGTGACAGCTCTGCGATCGCTCCGGTGTGCAGTTGGCCAAAAACAGTGCATTCTCATTTGCATTTTCGTGTGGGCAACATCTGGTAGGTTGTTTTTGCCTTTTAGGACAATACTCTCTGCTTCGTGATTGGAGTTTCAAGTGGCCGACTCCTAGTCCTGAGAGTAGTGTAGCTTTTGACACTCTGACGATGCTAAAGGTTGCCGTGGTTATTGTGTTTATTACGACAATGACGTGTTTGATGATATTGGAGACTATGACGACAAAGACGTGTTTGCTGGAGACCTCGTGCCTCTCTCTCTTCACGGGTAGAGTTCTGCAGTGGTTAAGTGGGGCTTTGGAGGTGAGCTACGTGTCCTGGCAACGGAGTAGCGGCCAACCGTATTTTCTGCCAAATAGCCCTGTGATACGTGCTTGCACAAAGTGTGCCCCTCCCTATAAACCAGGTTGTGGTACATCTATACTGCACACTTTTTGTTCATTATTTTACAAACGTGTGACTCATATTAACAGTTCGACCGTCCGCGATGTCCACCGTGTACCTCACAACATGGTGCGCGTAGGGACGCCAACTTGCACGCCAATTATTTTATAGTGATAATAGACTTGCGCTGCATCTACCACGCCCTCTCCTCCATAATTCTTTTTGGTCTGGTTTCGGAACAAAATTGAGAAAACCGGCGGTGGGATGGAGTGCGGTGACTTGCAAAGTTACACAGCCCGTCTCCGCACGCCACACACACCGGTTACGCGCTCACTGAATTGAGAGATTCACGCTGCCTCCACCACTGCGGCCAACCGCGTCACCTAAGGGTTCTAATAGGACAGAGTAGGGTTGATAATGGAATGCCGTCAACTGCGGACCCTTCATTATAGTAAGTTTTGGCTCCATTAAAACCACAGCCACCGCCGGCACGCCTAATCGTGTTACTGCTAATGACTATAGTTCCTTTTATAATAGTTTCCTCGAATTTCACCCATATCATAAGTAATAGTTTAGGGTGTCGTAGGGGGTCATGAATTGGGATTTCCAATGTTATTATTCCGTGTGCGTACTTTATTTGCCCGTCAGGACGTCGATTCCGCAGATGAGGACGATGGCATGCTGCGCATTCTGCTAATCCACGTGACGGAGTCCGGTCAAAAAGAGAATGAGGAAGAACACGATGTCACTGATTCTTATCGTGCTGTCGGAGAGAACGCCGGTCCCGCGCCCAAGTTCCGCCGCTTTTCACCGCCGCTCCTTATTTTGGTTAGTCTTGAACTCCCTCCTCGCCCTACGCTCACCCCCTTACCTACTTTGTCACCACCAAAGTTTGCCAGGAAACCACCTCTTGAGTGTATTTGCCATTTTTATTATTGACAGGTGCGTAACTGTTCCCCAGCAGTGCAACCGAAGCACCGGTCATAATCCCCTTTTGATCGTCCAAAAACCCTAATTGTATATGTGTGGCTGTGGCTTGGTTAGAAACTGGCTTCTCCTTTTTCTCAATCCGAAGTTGGTGGTCTCTGCTCCTTCCTCTCTCTACCGGCATAACAATTTATGACTAAAGACTCTACCGGGATAGAGCTACAATTTTGCTGGAGCTGGCAACATTCCATGTGTTTTAAAGATCTTTATGGCTTGCTGCCGTTTTTTTACGGAAAACAAAATTCCCTTTGACCGTGGTTGTGTCGGTCCCCAATGACGCGGTAATACCGATAGCAAAAGTACTTAAATTTTACCCCTTTATTTAAGGTATCTTGGGGATTTTTATTATATCGGCAGGTCCCAAACGGTCGTTCGGATTATTTTTGCTCGAGATTGTCTCCTTGGATGCTTTAGTTTACAAACCACAAAGCAGTAATTTGCAAGCAAACATATGTGCTAGAGGTTTACGGTTAGCATGTCACTGATGGTCCGTGCTTGCTTATTTACCAGAAGGCCTACCCTTCGCTGAAGCCAATTCCACTATTTGCTATGGGAATACGTGCCGGGTAGACATCACACAGGCCAACCGGGAAGCCATCTTCCCGCAGGTGTCTCCTGCTACATATTCTGTCACTATATGTATGTTTGATACGAAAGTCTGTTTGCCTAACAGCCAACCATTGGTTTCACTATCCACTATCTATAAACGCGGTGCAACCGTCTTCCTGAGTTTCCTATTGTTCCGGCCACTCTGCTGTCAGAAAGTTTGTGGAAACTAAAAGGATATTATTTTAACCAAAACTCGGTCCATGTACACGCCAACCGCCCTGTCGGAGCCGCTCTTGCGCTCAGCTCTTTCTCGTCATAACATATTTTAGTCCATTATTCGGACTCTAGCCAAAGCTTATGTGGCAGAGTTGCTTTGTAATCCATTGTTTATCCCCTAAAAATGCCGTTACCACCGATGGTAAGGTCTCATGTTCCGCGAATTTTCATAATAAGGTTATTGGGAAGTCCTGTAGGAGGGTATGCAATATGTGCCCCAACTGCAATCTGGCATACAGGCTTTCCGTTCTGTATTGAAGCTCCCGATTGAAACCCCTTCTCTCCCCCCCCCCTAGACAAACCCGAAACCTAAATCGATGGGCATGTCGGTGGCTTGAGAAGAAGAAGACTCGATCGCTTCTTCTCAATTGCTTCCTGGGACACGCATGTTCGCTTGTATTGGCAATGTCGGTGGTTTGTTGGCAAAGGACCCTCGAGTGGTCGGCTCTAGCCTAGGCTTGGGTTACTTACTTGTACTTTTTACGGCTGCGATTATGACTCATGTAGCGGGCCTTGATTATATCCCGGATGGTATTTCGCTACGCGTGACGATCCGTGATAGCACACCCGTATAGTTCAATCCATCCTCTTTGCTAACGCCGGAGACCAAATACCGAAGGTCCAAGAACCACTCCCATGTCCTGCCGGACGTCTAGCGCGCGGTATTTTGGGCGTGTTTGAGAAGTGAGCTTTCAAGCGCATATGAACGAGAACGTGGTCAAAGCCATGGGCATTACCAGTCCGGGCATTAAGCAGCGATCTGCTATCATGAACCCAACTACGGAACCTTGAACTGACTAAAATGTAGTCAATTTGACTGGTCATATGACCGTCTTTTGAGTGCCAGGGTAACAGTTGTTTGTTGCGGTGCCAGAAGCGCGTGTTCGTAGCGAATAGTCGGTTCTGATCAGTAAACTTCAGCAATCTTTCACTATTTTCACATATAGGACCAAGCCTAAGGTGGCCAATGAGAACTGTTTGTGGAATTATCAGGTCCAGTCCAGCCATTTCAGTTCTCGGCAACAATCAGTAGATCGCGTTGAGGGAGCCTTTCAACTAATGTTTGCCGTTGTGAGTAAAACATCTCCTTATCCCACTTTTCGGCAGCGGATGTTGTTGAAGTAACATTTCACTCGCACGTAAGCCATTCGTTCATGCCCAGTTGTGTTGGGAGGATCGAGCACGTCACCACGCAAAGACACAGACAGTCCGAGGTCACGCCTGGCATGTCAACCTTGTAACAATGGGATGTGCTAGGGTGGCCGAGCACGTCACCCAGACGTCAGACAGTACGAGGTCAGGTGACGCCAGTCCGACGCATACACAACGGGCCATGTCGCGCGACCTTCAAAGGGTGGACATTATGCCAGGCCAAAGAAGGCATGCGGAGTCAGACTGCCACAGGTGCCGGACTGCTGCTGTCAGTGAGGTCACGCGAGGACAGACGCACAGACGTGCATAAGCGAGCATGCGGACTTGGAGAGCCAATGGGGAACAACGACGACTGCCCCTTAAATCGTGAAGCTGCCAGCAGAACGGGGACTCTACCGCTGGACACGCTGCCAACCAGACAAGCTGCTTGACACGGACCAGAGTTTATGTTCTACAGTAGTCGCCGGCTATTAAACCCACCTCGGGCCCAGACGAAGTTGGGCTTAATAAGCGGCGGGCACATTAACCGGAGAGTCCTAGTTCTTGATAAGCAAACGCAGGATAGGCATTATACATTACATACATACTGTATTATGTGTAGAGCTTTGTTATGTACAAGAAAAGAATGGTGTTTGTCTGTGTTTTCGAGACCTAGGGAGGCTAGCCAGATGACCTTGGTATGTTTTAGGGTCACGCTTGTCGGCATCGTCTAGCATGGGCCTAAACGCGTTGCTCCCCTTTTGTGTGTGTGTGTCCTCAGCGCTGCGGTTCGGGTGCGTTAGCCTTTTGCGCCGGCAGCTTTCTCGTATTGGCATTTTTCCTTTTCACCATTCATGTCTACTACCGTCCGAAAAGAGTGTCGCCAAATTTAACTTGAAAAATGAAAACAAATCACGTCCGGCAAAGTGGGTTTTGTAGCCGGCGACTGGGCTTATTAGCCGGCGGATTTTGCTATGTAAAATTCCGTCCCAAACTGATGTGGGCTTAATACGCGGCTGGGCTTATTAACCGGCGACTACTGTCCTACAAGTGGCAATAAAGTACTAGCTGTTATCCTATCCTGTCTTCTCTTCCTAACACTTACTGGGGGAACATAACCAGTGTTGACACAGGAACACACTAGGTTACAACAAGTAGTGAAGTGTAAGTTAGCTCCGGTAATCTTTATTTCCCGAGCACCTGAGTCAGGGATTCAGACTTCGGACAGACAGCAGTCATCTACGTTGTATTGATAAAGGTTGCGTGCCGTCAGGCTTTGGGTACCAGGGGCTAGGATCGTTCGTACATTGCCGTATCCAATACTAAGGTTCCGATTCCGTTTAAGTAGTCCATCTCGCATAATATTCGTCTGGACCACTGGACCAGGGTTGTGAGGCGTGTTTGTCCCGAAGACGCCGTAGCATGAATCGTAGTATTGCTACCGGACATAATTTTCATGAGGTTTCTTGGGAATTGTTGGTATGGACGAGTCCCCAACAGCCACTCGGATTGTTTGTTCGAGGTTGTCTTCTGTAACGCTGTGACTCACTAGCCTAACAGAATGGCAACGGGAGCAAGTGTACTTATTTAATGGCTGTTTCCGGTCGTCACGTCACAGTGCCATCCTCAGGCTTTGCCACATTTTATAAAACTTAAGCGTGCCAGACCCCAGCCAGCCACACTCTGATAGCACTGACTCCGTTGCTTCGCGACTGCTTATTCGCCAGACCGGAGCTTACCTTCGCCGAGGGCCGTTCTGCTATCCGCCACGCGCCGGGTAACCACCAGCTAGGCTAACGGGCAGCCCACTTTCCCGGAGCAGTCAGCCTTCCATGCTAGGAAAACCTGAGGCTTGAACTGGCGTTCGTAGGCGTTTGTAGCCATCTGCTCTGTTGCAAGCTGCCAGGCCGTTGCACAAGCATCAGTCACTCGAGGCTTATATCCTATAAGAGCAAAACCGAGCGGTTTAGACCTAACTGTGGTATTTTCCCCACAGGGTATTCAATGGACCCACTTTGCAGCTGCCGGGCGCCTATAGCCCGTTTTATTCTGTGCACAGCCCTCCCCTCCACCCATTTCATTAAGAAAGCCTGTCTTTGAGCCTTTTGATGTCTGTGTTAACCCTCTTTCCCACCCCTTCCCCTACCACCATTATCTCTTGACAGGTGAGACCGGACATTCAGTTCGATGAACTTCGAAAGAACGCCATTCGAGCACTCACTGACTTTCTCGGCTGTCGTCCGCTCAACGATGATAACGACTTTGAAGATGACCAACTGCTTCGGGCCTTTTTCGGATTACGGTTTTGGATAGTGGATGCTGGCCCTGGGGTAAGTCAGCTGGTAAGACCCATTTTATGGGCCCTGTCATGTTGCTCGGGTATGCTAACTCTGATTTAGGTGCTCACTGGTCATTTTTTGGTTAGAAATCAGCGAACCCCGATTTGAACCTCTGAGCTCGAAAACTTGGGGTTGAGTCTGACTTGCTGACAGCGGCTGCTAAGCCAAAACCAGCCATTCTGTGCTCTCTTTGCCTGTAGCCCCTTATTTGTATTTATAGATGTATAATGATGGAGTAGCGCTCACCCATTAGCTTATACATTGCCCTTAGTAAACCTAACTAAAAGTGCGATTTTTCTAACTAAAAGACTTTCCCACTATTAAATCCAGTCGGTGGATAAAAATAACGTGGCTAAATATAGGCTAAACTACCAAGTCAAATTTCGTCATGAAAGTTGCGCTATTTCTTGGTCATACTGTTTTTGCAGAGGACGAATAAAGGTAAGTGCAAGAGAGACTAGGTCGGCTATTTCTGGCCTATTAGCCGTCATCAGTCGGCCATATCCAACCTCAGTTTTAGAAGATCTGAAATTGGACTCCACTTTCGTTGTCTAAACAGTTATATAGACTAGACTTATGTTCATATTTGCCAACCTAATCGCAATAGGCGCATACACTGACTGTGCACTGAAAAACTCGCAATAAGTTATCGTTTGAAGTGCCTCGCGGGAGTATTTTGCTGGTTACTGCCCACTTCCTTCATTTTTTCCCAAAGTATAGTCAAGGAAGGAATAAGACATTTTAAATTATTTATGAACCAAAATAACAAGTGCTGATAATTTATCTATCTATTTTGTTGTACAATCGGCTTACGAGGGCACTTTTAGAATTCACATATTCCAGCAGATCAGCGAAGAAAAATATTTTCTAACAACCAGAATTTCAGACATCAGCCAGTCAAACGTCCAATTAGATTTTGCTGTCTACGAGTAACCAGTGCAGCAAAACGTTCGCACTGAACTCTGTTTTTTACCTTTCTTTCTCTAAAGGAGGTCTGTGAGATTCGTGATGAATCCGACAGTTATCCCCTGTTGCACGACACGGTGGACCTTTCCTCCGTCCCAGTGCCCTTCTGGATGCTGCCGTCTTCCAACGGCGACAGCGCCAACCGACCGAAACTTCTGCGCCTGCTGGCAGTCTGGCCCACTTCCAAGCTTCCGCCCATTATCTTTCGACCGCCAACCCCGTGCAGCCCTACAAATGACATTACATCCAATATTTCGCCCATCAAAGGAGAGAGACATCATCACACCAATGGCGAACCTTCCCATTCTCTGCACCCCTCGAAGAGCGAGCGTTCTCACCCGTCCCCCGACTTCACCGTCCCCGTGGATCCGCCCTCAACCGCTTCCGCCGCTTCGTCCTCCGCGAGCGCAGAATTTTCGCTCAGCGACTGTTTCAAGGCTAGTTTTTTTGCTCTGGGGATGCCGTTTTAAGAGGGTTGTGGTCACACCTGTTCTGCTTGCTTTTGTCGTGGCGCAGGGGACGTATGGCGATGTCGAACTGGATGTCGGGCATGTGAGACGGGTCCAGATGTGTGGGTTTTTTTGGACGAGAGGGCGAGACAGGTGACGGACTGTGGATGGATCCAGACTCAGTCGCCGAATCAGGCTGCAGCGGCAGACCTCGCGGAAGGATATGCCGTGTGTGGTAGCGGTTAAGTTTCTGTGGATCGTGCAATCGCGATCGACTACATTCACTGCACCCGAACAGTAGCTAGTTTTTCTCCCCAAATGTTAACCCACATTTTGAAGCGTGTTTTCGATCAGAACAGCTTGCTTACTTGAGGCTTTAAAGTTCGTTATCGTACAGCATAAATCCAAGACATTGCTGTCATCTTATAATGGCGACAGCAAAAACTATCAGCTACTTCAGTAGTATGGCTTTTTCGCATTAAAGTTCTATGCTCATCTGTATTCTAATATGTAAAACTATTCATTTGTCCATTTATTCGGTTTTAGGACCTTTCCAAATTCCGAAAATACTCCCATGTTTAACTTGGAAAGTTTTTTTCGGCAAGCATACTTTTTCAGCAATTCATCATCGGACCGTTACAATTCCAGTGATAGTGAAACTCGTATAATTGGACGGGGTTAATAAGTGTCTTGTGAGGACAAGTCATCGTTTTCCCGCCGTCCGCGTGGGTGGATCGGCATGTGAGGCCCTTGTGCTGGGGAAGGGGGGGAGGAGATTAGGATAGGCCTATGTGTCCGAAACGTAATGTGAAATTTACTGCCATTTTCATGGAGTGAAGTGCTGTCACTAGAGTGTAGGGGCGATATGCGATCGTCACCTGGCATCGGCCACGGAAGTAAAAGTGTTTGTATTAGCGCCTTCTGCCAACACTGGATTAGCTACTGCCTCGACTATTGCAAACAACCGTTGGCGTAGGTCATCTAATAAGTAGCCTGGTGTCCGGTAGACAACCTGGAGACTTCCTTATGATCAACTCGGTGATTCGTATCGACAAGGTGTGTGATAATAGAACCCGAAATTGATCTATTTTCACCTTTATTTAGACAGGTTGGTATGTGTTCACGTTCCCTCTTTTCCGGGTGCTTCTTTTTTTGGCCAATGTATCCTGCTCCACTGGAACATTTGAAAGAGTAGATGCACATAGAGTTTGCTTTCAACGGGAGTCGTTGTTTATTTCCCAGTTTTAGGAGGAGAGAGTTCGCTAAGAATATGTGTAAGTTCGCTGCGCAGAAAGCGCTTGTAATCGCAGTCCTCAGACGTCATCTAATCAGTTCGCTTGTTGCATTTCCCAAGAAAGGCAGTTTTATGAACACTTCTTTTCTGCGGTTAAGGTAGTAGGCTTTTTGGTGCGTTCATCAATATTTCTGAAGACGAACCTTTCTGGGTATCCATTTTCAGGTATTGCGTTCGGCAACTCTTGGAGTTCTGCTTC
This sequence comes from Ligula intestinalis, assembly GCA_036362985.1. Lineage (NCBI taxonomy): Eukaryota > Metazoa > Platyhelminthes > Cestoda > Diphyllobothriidea > Diphyllobothriidae > Ligula > Ligula intestinalis. Next base: position 40,988,371 of record JAYGXS010000003.1, read on the forward strand.
TAAAGTTTAAGAAGAGCAGATTCGTCGCACTCTAGCTGCTAATCCCTGGACTGTCAAACTGTACGATTTTCATCATTCATGAACTTGAAACAGTCCGATAATGAATTGCTGACATGTTTGCCGAATAAAACTTGCATAGTATTGCTTGCAAGTGCTACTCATGATCACGGTCGTGCCTGATCTATCTGATGGCATAGCTTGGTCTCCTTCGTGCTGTTTCCCTTTATTTGGACGCATACTAATGAGATATCTGAGTTAAGGAGTCTTTTTCGTGTGAAGTTGGGCAGCATCGCTTTTGTAACACTCGTGCAGGCAGTGACCAGTGATATCTAATTCGAGTGCGTTTTCTATTTGGAATGATTACTTTAGGGTAATTTTGATATTTACAATTTTTCAGCATAATCCTATGGTATGTTAGACATAGCAGGATGCCAACTTTTGAACTGATGCTTTTTCTTTTCGCCCTCTATAAAAATGACAAGTTGAGTAGTGTGAATTTTTTCCATAGACCTTGTTTGCCCTTACAAATTCGAATATATTTTATAGGAAACATGCGCAGTAATATTCTCTCTAGTACTCAGTTGATAGAAAATCACGATTTGTTTCATTTTTTTAATCTGAAGGAAAGGTTATTTTCAAGTCTGAACAGTTGCTACTGCTGCAGTTTTTTAAGACTCGACAATGTCTAGTCAAATCGCGTAGTGTTTGTTCCTTTATAAATACCCTTTATGACGTTTACGGTATAGATCACATCCATTGCAACATTGTAGTAGCACTATATGCTACCTCAGCGACGTACAGGAATGTGTGATACTCCTTCCACAGAAGGCATCTAGCTTGTAAACTAGAAGCCCAAAACGCAAATACAACGGCAGATAAAGCTGAAATTTATATGGTGATTAGAATTTTTTTCTAAAACATAAGCAGACCCTTACTTTGAGTATGAAATTAGAAAAAACACGTGATATTCTATCAAAGAGGTGCAAGATAGCATTTATTGTTTGTGTTTTTAATTTTAAAAAAATATTTAAATTTTTAAGGGTATCAAATATCTGAAGAAAAATCTCACTAATCACGTAATGAGTAGGGTTTTTGAGGAAGCCGAAATACTGATGTGTGTTAATTTTTTTAGACTTTTGTTCCGAGATAAAAATAAATATTACAGATCTACTTGCGTAACCATTTCTAGCGCATTTGTAATTTTTACTTAATATCGCATAGGATCGGTCACTCCGTACGCTCTTGTCCGGTCTTGTTGACTTTGGCTCTCAACTTGAACTTAGTGGGTTTTAGGAGTGAACTCAAACTTCGGAACTCAATCCCATCATGAGGAGGCCCGTTTTTAAGTCGCCAGATGCTTGCGAAAAATGACTTACTGCTTTAAAAGACTTTTCTTACCCGTGTTAATGCGCCGTATTGTGACTTATTCTCGTGGACAAACAATTGATCTAAGCGTGCTATTGAATTTTTTTTCAGTAGTAAAGTTTACTAACTGGACGTTGAATTATCGCTCTGCGTTAATAGGCCTTCACCGAGTGTGAGCGGTTGCCAGACGATAAAGAAAAGTGTCCCCGTTGTTCCAAGAGGACTAAGAAAAGTCGGATTATCACCAAACTCCTGAACGCACCGGCCTATCTTCTGCTTCATCTAAACCGATTTGTTCGCGCACCCTGTACTGATGCTCAGGACTCCGCAAAGGGTATGTGTTTTGGGACACTTTGTTGGGAGACACATCGATTTGGCGCGAGAATTTATCATGTCATTTTTATTACTTCTTATCAAACATTTCGGTTACAGTGTTTCATGAATTTATGCTGCTGTTAAACCCGTCTTGTCGGTGGTGCTTTTGCGTGTTCATAGAAACAAAATGTGGGTGACTATCCAGTATGCAGCTGCCCAGCGGCTTTCTGTTATCCGGGCAAAACTGAGTGACGCCGATTGCTCATTTGCCACGAACAAACATTGCCTTAATCGCTGTTTCAGTTGACTCGCAGCAGTGGTTGCTTAGTATTTACCGTGCTCTCCCTTCTGTTACTTCCCACCTTTCAGTGGCAAGATGACTGGTAATGTGTGTGGCTGTTGTTTAGGCTTTGGCATAAACTTTCGTTCTCGCTTGCCACACACTAGACTGTCTTGCGCTCTGCCCTGGCCAGGCTTCTCGGATCTGGTGTATATGAAAGTTTTCCTGGCGTCCGGATTATGAATGAGGTATTACAATCAGACGCCAAGCCCTGTAGGCGGAGTTTCCTCGACAGTTTATGAGCCCCAAGTCATGCAATGTTGTGCACCGGGGGTCACTCGAAAGTGCAGCACATTCATTTTAGTTCGACAAGTCCACAATGCCACTCCACTCCTATACTGTTATGAGTTGATGGCAAAGCCGAGCTGGGTCGACTGAATGTGAAATGATACGTAGTCAGCGGCAAAGCCCCCGTGTAGGGTCTGTCCAAGTTTTTTGGGACCCTTTTTGGGTCCGACGTGACATGCAGCCTGCGTCAGAGGTTCGGTGCAGTTCGAAGTGCATTTTCTGCACATTTTACAGCACCTGACGTCAATCTCTCTCTCTAAGTTTTTGCTCCTATGAAGCTCGGCGACAATTTCGGACGATTTATATTGTTCCTATTGACTGGTCAGTTTCTTTGTTTGCATTTCAGACTCAGTGGCATGGGACATGCGGAAGATCTACTCCCTTGTCGATTACCCTATCGACGGTCTCGATATCTCCTGCCTCATGGAGAAGAGTCCAAAATCCTGTGAGTTAAGCTTCTACTTTCTTCGTTCCACAACACTTTTTGGCTGGGTGCGATGTAGGTCAGTGTTGTACCTCATGATGGTGTAATTTTCAAACGGCTTAGTTTTAACATTTTTTTTCCACCCATGAGAACCAGTATATTTGGGAAACTGATTCATCACGTTTTCTGGCGCATTTTAGCACCCCCTTCTCTCATAGTTAAATGCTCATTCACTCCCCGTATGTTTCTCTTCGTGAAAGGCAATCTGTAGGTGTCCGGGGCGGTGGTGTTTGGTCTGTTAAACACTCAATGGGAAGAGGAGCTTGTCCTTCTCATCGACCTTAGAGCAGCTCTGGGTAGGACATCCTTCGTCATATTTCCGCTATGCTCGTCTACATTCCAAGGGTTCTTTGTGTTTCTGCACGGCGTGTATTTAAGGCTTTGAATTGTGGCAGTCCTCGGCATGCATATACCGTTGGATATTTTTTTTGAAATTCATTCCTATGCTCTGGCCTGCTCTCTGATTACCCAGGATTCTTGGTTCGGACGGCTATTGGAAAGCTCACGCAGTGATGCCTTTCAATTTGACCAATAATTTATTTTTTGTTTTGCAATGTGAAACTTTTTCTGCCTTGAGAATTTCCTGTGCTGATTGTTTTACACAATCTCACAATGTCAAATTAGACGCCTTATTCTGACCTCCAGAAAATTCGAGCAGGAATTGTCTTGGAAAGTGCACAGGAGTGTTCCTTAACTTCTGAGTTTCAGAATCAGTAAGCATGTTTTTGTTTCTCTGGCCAGGCTCTTAAGTGTTAAAATATTTGGCGTCTATTCAGCTATTATTTTGGTTCTACCAATCAAGGCGTTTATCTCGAAGTGTGACCAATGCTCTGTTGTAAACTAAATACCAAAAATATCTCTTGTAGATTTGCGTTTGCTGCGATTGTCGATCGACCGAAGATACTACTTTTGCTGGCTGCCCTTATAGCCTCAATTACTTCAGCAAACAGCTGACACAAAACGAGGAAGAAATGTGTAATTTTGGCTGTCGTTGTACATGGAGGGCAGATAGTGAAACGACCTTCATCGAGGGCTTTCTATGAAATTGACTTAAGCTCTTCCGTACTGAGCTCTCCTGGACTACCAAGCTGTTCCACGATAACCCGATAAGCTAAATTGTGTTGCAGTTGTCTGTGTAGAGAGCTGTCGCTAGGTCCATTACTGAGGATTCCTCCTATCTACTCCGGGAAATTACGGCACAGGTGACTATCTTATGAGGCAGTTTTAAAATTTCAGCAAGCAAACATTTTGATCATCGTCATCCTAATGCATAGGCCGTGCAACAACAGAGACATTGACGGCAAGACAGCGAGTCGTGGCCCACTTTTCGGGGCGTTAGACTTGTAATTAGCAGGTCGCGGTATATCCTTCAATATAAACCAGTTAAACTGGTGTTGAAGACCTTGAGCATTGCCTTTTGAGAAAAAAGGCTAGGATCGGGGTTCCATGCTCTTACTAGTGTACATTTCACCTGAAAGTTAGTCATTTTGACTGGGGCTAACCATGGGCTCATTTTAGGGAAGGTGCGGTTGGTGTGACGCTGGCCTTTTTTCCTGTGGGCAAATCCATGCACTGTTCGCTCTCGGTAATAGCGACAGTTGTTGATTACAACGGACTAGTCATCACGAGTTTCAGAAATCGGGCGTCGAGCGCACAGTTACTGAAATTTTATCTGTCTTTCTTCATCCGCCTAGCTTTGTTTGACCGGCTTAAAAGACCACAGAACCGTCCTTTCCTGCCCCCTTACGACCTCGTAGCCGTTTGCAACCACAAGGGTCAGCTGGATTCCGGCCATTACACAGCCATCTGCCGTAACCTCTTTACCAACCAGTGGTGGCACTACAGTGACAAGAAGGTCGTCAAAGTGTCTGCCGATCAGGTAGGTGTGAATGCCACCTCGGTTTATCAGGCCCCCTATCTTGTTCCTTCTTTTCACCACATACTGCTCCCTTTGTTTTGGGTCCTGCCCGCACTATTTTGCAGGTCGTTCAGGCGAGCGCTTACATCCTGTTCTACAAAAAACGTGGTGCCTACAGCGACCGTGAGCAGCAGGAGCTTCGACGCATTTTGGCAAAGCTTGCCATAGGGAGCCTGGGCACGTCGCTGTCTGTTTCGCCACTGTCGAAGGAGGGGACGACGACTATGACCGAACATCACATATCGCCGCGCTCTGTCATTCGAAATTCCGGTCCGGATTCTGACGAAAGCGGTGACAAGACGTCACATCGGCGCGTATCCTTTGGCCCTATTGATAAGCGTAGTCGTCCACAAAAATCTCCGGCTGCGCGGAACTCCAGTACCAACCAAAGTCCACTTCTATCCGAAGGGAAATCGGATCATCCGGCTGTTGGTGAGAATGTCTATCCAAAACATCCACCTCCTGTGGGGCCGAAACCGAGGTCACGACATGATCCAAGTTAGTGCATTGCTGCTACCTCTTCTGTGCTTCACAACACATCTCAAAGCGAGGCATCGCCATCTGTTGATGAACGCCCACCGATCGCTAACGGAGCTCTTTTTTCCCGTTCGACCTTGGGGTTCACTCCTGTCAGCAGCCGCACGGCGGCAAGCAGTGTGGCAGATGAACGTTGCCGATAAAGGCAGGGAAGCCTGGAATGGCCATTTTTGGCTTATTAGCCATCATTAACCATCCAGCCAGTCATATCAACCCCAGGTGTCGCGTCACCCGAGGGTCTAACTTGCGATCCTTTGGTCAGAACTGCAACGCGCTTACCATCTGCCTGTTTTACTAGCCGCTGCGCGACTGCTGACGGGGCTCGAAAGTGAGTTCCGTCAGCGATCGATGAGCGTTCATCAACGCACGTTAATATTTTCGATCCAAACTGGCAAAACAACGAATCCGTGGCTCAGTGGTTTAGAGCGTTGGAATTCTCAGCAACATATCGCGGGTTCGAGTCTTGGGTTGCGCATCACTTGGGGTTGGGTATGACTGGCTGCTGACAGGTCATCGGCTAGAAATGGCCATTCCGGTTTCCCTTGTCTTTGCCGGCAATGTTCATCTACATCGTCATCTGTTATCGCAGGTCCGGTCAGCTAGACCCAATTGAGCCTCCAGCAGCACAGACGAATAACAGCTGAGGGTGCAGAAACTGCCCCAGCACCTAGATGGATAGTTATTAGGTCAGGTTTTGTTGGGCCTACCCCGCCTGTCGCTTAGCATAAAGCGACAACGTTGAACTTCGTGTAGTTGTACACAGCTCAGGCGATTTTAAAGCCCCACTGAACGTGTTGTTCTGCTTAGGATGAACTCCCAACTTTGTAAGAATCTTGTTACCTTCATTTGAAGGTCCGCTTCCAAGCAATTTTCGTCCAATTTACCTCCTTTATGCATCCTGGATAGGCAAAATTTCCGATTTTATTTGAGACTTTTCCTGGCTAACATAGTAACTACTAACACGACAAGAAGTTATTTTCTAGTGTGTATTGTTTCATATATTTACAGTACTTCTGTGAGTTTACTCTCACCATTTTTTTAAATGCAGCAAATTAATCACCTTGAGCGCTTCTGCTGTGACAAATTAATCCTTTGTAAGTTCGGGAAATACTGTCGAATACTATTGATAATGAGGAGGCTAGTAGAGCTCCAGAAGTATATAGTTGTCTCGTTGGTATGCCTGTATGGTCGCGTCCTCTGCCAAGTCACTGCTGGAAGAAAGGGTGTCTTTCAGTTTTATAAAGGTTTTTCATTTGCCGCATAATCATGAATACTAACTACACTGCATTTGCGTCCATGGTTTCCAAATTGCACGCCGTCAACGGTATGCTTCAGAAGAGTCATACATTCTTCTACGTTTTTCGTAGCGTAGGTCGAATTTAAAAGATATTCAGGAATCGAGAGACTTAAAAAAACTGGGACAACAAATGTTAACGTCATGTAATTTGTCACAGAAAGTGTGAGAAACCTTGTTTTGTGAATACTTCCCATCAACTATGTTTGGATTCATGAAGTCACCGAAAACAATCGGAAAGTGCTTAATGTATTTTCAGTGAATTTGATTTTCGCAAGTGGCTAAAACGATGCGCATTCAAACACCAGCATCCTGACATTTTGTAATCAAACTTTCCAACCGGTAGCATATTTTAGAATTTCAGACAACGGCTCGTGGTGTGGATCATTTGTGTGACATAGAGAGGTATGCTTTATTTTGAAAATTTCATTCCAAAACGTTCGGCAAAAACGTCCTCCATTCACAAGGAATAAAATTAGACGCGCAAACTCACAGCAATGAGAAATCAAAAGCAATCCATAATTGTCAATGACTGCAGTTGTCGACATCTTAGATAAATGTCCTTGGAAAATTCTTCAAATATAGGTCAATTCGGACTGCTTTCAAAACGACGGTAGCGTCGTATACTGATGGCCTCGTTGTAGTTCAAATAAACAAGGAGGGATAAAATTGGTTTATACTGGGCGAAGTAGGCCAACTGACGTATATATAAGAATATGAAGAGGGGGCAGGTTCATGGACCAAATTATTTTTGAACTGACATTTCGAAAACCTCGCTTTCATCGTCAGAGTTTAGTAGCAGGTGAGTCTGGTGATCTTGAGTTAGTCCGTCTTGCCCTTTGCCTCAAATTATATCGGTGTTGGATGTGCTAACTTTGACCTGCCCGTTCGTTATCGACCCCATTTGGTCTCCCGTAGGTTGGCTGCTGGTGGGCTGGCGTGACCTTCGTCCCCTCTGCGGTCAGTGTAGTTGTAGGCGAGTCAGTTTGCTTGCTGGCCTCCCCCACGTCACCCGGCGGATTGATAACTCGTTGCTGTTCGCTTGGGTTGTTCTTTGCCTCGCGGTTGCGACGTTGAGACAGTGTTTGATGTTGGTCGCGTGACCTCCGACTTCCACCCCTATTTTCCGTGAACGTTGGCTCTCGGTCCTGCGTACTCGTTTGCCCTACTGGCTCTGGCCGACTTGATCCAAGCCTTGTGCGAAGCGCCTGCTAGGTAAGGTTCAGGTCGATAGCTCTGTTGATTGTGCCACTGGAGGACCAACTTTCCAGCACTAACCTGGCCATTTTTTCATTGGCGGTTCATTTGGTCCATGAACCCGCCCCCTCTTCTTCTTCCTTAATTTTGGGAGATGATGAACGCGATAGCATATCTGGACCCCGAATATTTCGGCATTTAAATATAAGAATATGGAGGGAGGGAGGAAAAATGGCGCCTCAATTTGAAAAGCCCGCACAATGTGCAGTGTGGAGAACACAGACATGCAGTCATGTCTCCAAGTAGACGTGAACTGCAGAATTATCTATGCCGAATAAGTGTACGCCTAAACATTGGAGTTCATGAAGTACTAATCTTCTGCACGGTCGGTACCTTAACTAAACTCCAGTAAATATAATTTGAAATTACGTCTTTCACGATTAGTCTCTTCCATTTTGGCCATCTATTTAACGGTTTCATGTCCTGTTGTGTTTGCCATTGCCAGGTGAAACATCCCCCGAGCAAGCAGGAAGATGAACTCATAATTGGTTCCTGATCATTCTTTGGACTCCCATCAAACACCTTCGCATCGCATACTGAGCGTTATCACGCCTCATAAAATAATAGACTCTTCGTTATCTATTCTCCTCTGTAAAACACTAAACTTCTGTGTAAGTAGATGTCCGATCGCTTCCGGTAACGCTTGACTGATTGATTATCACTGATCGCACATCTGTTCGATGGTTCCGCTGAATCATCTGCCCGAACCCCGCATTTGCTTCTAGTCACAGTTGTTGGCCTGGGATACGCTAGAGCAGCCCCTGTCCTAGTCTCTTCGTGCCATCCGAAATGATAACGACGCACAAATCAACGCTTTGTTCACGGGCATGTTTTTGTACACAATTTGGGCTCTCAGTAGATGCAATTATAATTGCCCCTAATGTTTGCTGTCTACATCGTCTGCCATGAATGCCCGAAGGACGACTTACGGTAGCACGAAATGTAGGTTGACGTTAACAGCAACCAGGCAGAAAAAACATACAGCCAGGCTTTGCCGCGTTCACTGCATAAATCCCCGCTCCGATATAGTCACAACAGAGCTTTCATTTGGCGTATCCAGGACCCATAACAACCCTGTTAGTCTGAAAGGCAGTCGGACATGCAGTTAAATTCGGTACTGTCGCTTTGCTCGGCTTCTAACATCAATTATTTCTTGCCATTGAGCTTCGTAAGAGGCATTTTGGATTCATGCTGATGATATTTGGTTCTCGAAGCTGGCGACGGCACCTTCGCACATCTGAGCGCGCGATATTGAGAGTTGCAGCTATTACCTTGTGCTGGCTTGAGATCGCTTAAGCAGTAAGGTGATACACTTAGTCATATACTGTTTGGGAATCTCCTGCTGATTTAATGGACTGGAATGGCCTTACGCATCGGCGATTTTAAACTTTGCACTTTCTGTCCTCGTTAATCCACATCTTCCAACTTAACTGCAGATATTCGCTTTTCATTTTAACTTCAGTGGACTCCTCTCACGGCAAAAACGACAAACCTTCCGACCCCACGCTCTCAGAAACCTCCATCTGGAAGCCTCGAGGTATGACAGTTTTCACCAGTTGACGGGTTCGATTCCTTACACAGCGTGTAATTAGTCAAGGAGAGCCTATTATTTGATCTTCTACCCCGACAACACATTCACATTGCAGTTAAGTCTAACTTCCCTTGGCAAGTACTAATTGCGGGAAAACTATTTTTTACACCAACTGGACCTGGCTCTCAGCGGTCGGCAGATGTTTTCTCTCACTTCGATTTGGCTTCCCATGTTTGGTTTGCTTCGAAGTTCGTCACTTGACTTTTTACAGCAGTGTGCCAGTTCTGCTCCACAAGACGATCAAGTAAACTTTAGGATGACTAAGGCCTGGCCATCCTTGTAAATGTACTCTAGAAAGTAGGTAACAGTGATTGCGCAAATTACTGCTGCAACTATCTTGACCATTATAATTCTCAAACCATTTATAAGGCACTTATAAGGAGAACACGAAAACGAAATGGGGATCTTGGTTAATTACAAATGTCCTGGTACGTCATCCACACCACGGCACATTCTTGGACATTTCTTACTCATGAGGAAGCTGCAGTTTTAGCACCATAGACAACAGCGTCCGCGCTCTGGGTGCGGTTTGTGGTATTCAGTGCGCGGTCGCTTGGGCTTAGGCGTCCGTGAATAATTTCGTTTCTGTCTGCATAAATTGGACGTGAGTAGCTGTCCGCCGGATTGCAGGTCACCATGAGCACGGTGAAGAACCCAAGGCTGAACAAGGTAGAAACGAGTATGACGGGCGCATTAGCTAAGGTGATCGCAAAATCTAGCGGAGTGAGTTTCGCATCTCATATAGTGGGCCTCACGCGTCGGACATACTCAACAGCCATTATGATCTAATTGAGAAGTGATTGATAGCCGGGTTGCGCTATGACCGTTCGCGGTTTGACTGGAAGTTTTTTTACTGACCAGTCAGTTAAGATCAGGCACGCCGAAGGCGCGGCCTTCCTGTGACCCCTGCAAGTCCCGTGTTGACATTGTGGAGCCCTGTTCTATGATATGACTGGGAGGAGGGGGCAGCCATCCTTGTGAATGTCCTCAAGAGCATACATGGGACGGGGTGAGAGGAAGACTGCTGCGAAGATTTTCGTCATTATCAATCTCAGATCATTTCAGAATGCGCTTGAGTTTACGCGTAGACGCAGCCAAGCTGGGTTGGACGCAGATGTGCCAGCCAGATATTCACAGTGCGGCGTATTCTGGAATTCTGCCATGGTAGCCACAACACGTGGCCGTTCTTTGTGGAATCTTAACGCATCTTCCGTTTTTTAAGGGTCAATGGAGATGATAGTAGTTTCGTTTTATTGCTGATGGCCATGCTTAAATTTTAGCACTACAATCAACAGGGTCCGTGCTGTATGTGAGGTGTGTTGTAGTAAGCGCAGAGTCTTCCACGCATGAGAGGCCGCAGAATTTTGTTTCTGCCTTCATCTGTCTTGCGTATATATTTTCAGTCGTCATAAGCATTGTGAAGAATCAGAGGCTGGTGAGGGTAGAAGTATCCAAGGTATTTTTCAAAATGACAACAGTGATATGGGGGCTGGTCCTCATTTCGTGACATGGATCGCTTCAATAGTTCCACACTGTTTTCGAAGTCCACGTTGTTTCTGGGGAGAAATGCTGCCTCAGGTGTGTGTTCCAACGACTGAGTAGCACGTGTGCCTCCCAAAAGGGGCCATGTGGTAGATGCGCTGGACCAACACGGAGGTTAGCTCAGAGTACGGCAGGCGTCATTAGGGTTGCAGTCCCATAACAAATGCCGAACGTGGGGGTGTGGTGGCACGCGTAGGTGTAGCCTCACGCCGCACCAGCCACCTGCACTCGATCCCGCCTCCAGTCCTATTGACTATGTCTTGACACCGGGCGCATGTGGTGAAGGATGAAAGAGTGCGGTAGATGCAGTACAAGTCTACTGTCACTTAAGACTAATTCACGCGCGATTCATCGTCCCTGCATCACTCTGTTATGGGTGCACACAGTGAAATTGTAATCGACGATTCAACTACACGGGCAGTTGTGGTTGCCAACGGGGCTACCTAAAATCACACCCAACACCTAGAAATTGAATATATATTCCCCATTTCACCCTTTTTGTCGGATTCTCTTTTTGCAGATAATGAACCCCAAAAGCAAACAGAACGCTCGTCTCAGTCTTCCCAAGAGACAGCAGTCTTCAATAAACAGAAGAAAACCTGGTTCTAGTTCTCCGTTCTCAAACACGTGGTCTGGCCTGCTCTGTTGCACACCCTAGCGCATCTGTGATGTTTAAGGCTGTTCCCTACATCCGCATGCTGTAGCTAAAGCCCAAAACCGCAACACCATGCGCCTGGTCGACGGAAACTTTTTCACACTATATCCCCTTGTTCGTCTTTCTTACTCTTCATAAGTGCGTCAATGCTAACCACATAGGTGGCCCTCCCCACTTCACTGCCCAAAGCCGTCTACCCATGCTTTTTGTTCTCGGACTTAGTTACCGCACCCTACTCCCCCCTCCATTTCCTTATTTTATTCTGCCTCCAGAACATGCGTAGTCCCCCGCCTCACCGACTGACGCCACTTTCATATGCCCTCTGCCTCGTCCACTCAGATGTGATACTGCCTTCTTATACTATTCCCTTTATCTTCTGAGTCACAAATATGACGATTTTAAGATTCTGCCGAGGGACGTTGTGTGCACTTTCGTGTGGCGACACGGTGCCAATGCTAAGGGCGCAGAAGTTTTGCAGTGCGAGCACAAGTCAAATTTGGCATGCGCTAAGCTGCCACTATAGAGGACAGTCTTCAGTGCCGTTTTATTAAGGGAGAGATGGACGAACACCTTTGAAATCCCTTATGGTGACAAAGTATCTAAGAAAAAGCACACTCACACATAAAGGAGATTGAAAATTTTACCTGTATAACTATACAGTAAAAATCCTGAATTGAAGGGCCGTAAGATTTTGAGAGGAGAAACGACTTCGCGAAGCGGTATGGCGGAGTAGGATGCCAATATAAATGCAGGTCTGCGAGTAAAAAGCAGTGATACAGGCAATGGGTGTAAAACCTCTATACTGAAATGGCCAAAACGGCATCCGGATGTGGGTGGGCGAAAAGTGGATCGGAGATGGTTTCGATCGTATCTGCCAAGATAACTCCGGTTAATTTTCCGGGGAGGCGGCCGAAATCACACATGAAGGAAACAATACAGGCTGGCAAACTCATTTGGAAATGGTCTCCGATATTTGCAATAGTCTTTACTCAAAACTGCTTGAGAAGGATAAGCAAAATAAAGGGTAATTGCACGCGCATGGCCAATGAGCATTTGGCACGATCGCACACCTGACCACAAAAATATCTGATATTTTGGCCAAACATACAGCAGGTGTCCATCCGGTCTTCCCTCCCGACTTAAGGTATGCAATTTTTACAAATGCATGGACTTCTGTGGCTTGGTAACAGTCAGGTACTTCTTGCGATGACTGTGCACCTTCGGCTAACGTTCGGGATCAACTTCTTAATGGTCACGTGAAGGTGTTTCTGCAACTATTATTAAGTCCACTTATGAGCTCACTGTGCACTCAAGGAGAGGAAAATCTGTAGTTTTGCTGACGCCATGGTTCTATTCACTCACTTGCTCTTGAGAGTCTTATTAACGTTTAACTTAGTGGTCGCGTCCGCTAAAAAATTACGCTTGCTAGGTGGCAATGACTCTACACTCATTACCTTATGCTCTTTGATAGATTCAGGGTTAATCTCGTTGTTGTTGTTGTTGTTGTTGTACTAACTTACTCCCTTAACCTAGTTTGCCAGAAAACATGATATAAAGTATTTAAGAAAGATGAAGGTATAAAATTTTTAAGAAAGATGAAGGTATAAAATTTTAAGACAGATGAAAGAATTCGGTGACTTTGTCTGGGCGAATCCATAAGTCTTCAGGCGTGAGGTCCGTAGGGTTGGCCGGGCAATCGAAGAGGTGGCACGTTGTGTAGGAAGGCAGGAGGCAGTCAAGACAATTGTCCATGACGTCGAAGCATGAGGTGAGACGACATTTGAATGAATTCAGCAGCGTGGAGAAGCCGGAACGCAGCTGGGATAGTCTGGTTCTGGTGTTTCTGGACAGGTTGGCCCTAAGTCCTCTAGCCATGACGTCGGAGACCGGCGGAGGAGCGTTGAGGAGTCTGTTAGGTTTATAGCTGCTAATGGCTTGCTCGACAGTTTCGGTGTGGGGTATCAGTATATTAGTAGGATACACCGAAGCATGTGAGCGGTACGCGTCTATGGTAGATTGCTTCATGCGTCTAGCAGGTGGAGGGCGTGTTCTGGGTTATGGGACTGCGCAATGTAGATTTTTGCCTGCATGATAGAGTGAACTTTCAGAGGCTGGTCTTGAGTTTCCTGATAGAGAGGATGTACATTGGTCATAGTAACACAGCCCGTGGCGATGCGGAGGGCAGCGTTCTCAGTGCGTTGGACTTTCGCCTAGCTGCTGTCGCTTAACAGTGGGGCAAATTTAGGTGATGCATGCTCAGTCGTTGCCTTGCCTGTTGCTCGGTAGGTCGTGACTAGCGTCTCAGTGTCCTGACCTCAAGAAGAACCTGTCAAAGCTTTTAGGGTGTTGAACTTGGCTTTTAATTTCTTGGCTTGGATGTCAGCATGGCAGTGTAGAGCCAGCGTCGGGTCGAGAGTGAGGCCCAGAAGTTTAGGATACTGACATAAAGCAATGTCATTGCCCTACACCTGAATTGGAGGATGGGACTTGTATTCGTTGGGGTCCGGAGTAAACAGAGTTACTGAGGACTTACATGCGGATAGCTTCAAATACTTATAATCTAGATCCCGGACTAAACTAGGAATGTAGTTTAAAGCGTCGGCAGCTATGCGGAAATTCAGGTTAGAAGACAGCAAGGTGATATCATCAGCATTACACACTATTTCGACTTCAGGGGGGATTCGGGAGGTCAGCCTTATAAATGTTGAATAGCGATGGCGAAATGACAGAACCTTGAGGAACTCCTGTCCTAGAGGTGGACCCATCTCTGGATGGACTACAGCAAAGAGGTGAACTTCACTTACCCCCATACCAAAATTTGCCAGTATAATGTTTATATCTTTTTTTCGAGAGTGGATCTTCTTTATCCGGCGAGGTTGATCCGAATCCTTCTTCTTATTGCCGGCATCGAGCCCAATCTGGGACCTGCTCAAGCATCTATCAGACGGTTCTGTTCCACAGATCTTACCAAACCAAGCCTGTGTGTGCCTTGCATCAACTGGCAACGCTTCCGCTCAAAAGGCACTAATTGCTCTGATCTCACTTCCATCCATCAATACAGCGGCTCATCATACAGGTGCATAATCTGTCGTCATCCATGAAATGTGCCTGCTCACACGCCTTGACAAGTGCTACCTCCACCTTCCTCATCATCACCTCTTGGAAGTCGGCAATCAACTCATTTACCGCCACCTCTAATGTCATTGTCCACACCTCCAGCCTCGCAACTACCCTCACTGCCACCACCGCCTATGCCGCGGTCCTCCACGACTCAATCTGTTTCACAACAACCCTCAGTACCGCCGCAGCTTATGTCGCTGACCTTCCCAGACGCGTCACCACTGTCTGACCTTAAAATACTACAGCTGAACTGCAATGGCCTTTCTGGGAAAACAGATGAAATCATTCAACAACTCCACGATCACGACATCATAATAGCGGCTCTCCAGGAGGCGAAGCTATCAGCAAAGTCGAAGGTTCCACGCTTCCCGGTCTTTGCCGTCGTTCGAAGAGATAGAGCTCGTAACGCCGGTGGTGGACTGGTCACCTTGGTTCACCACAGTATCAAATACAAGGAGCTGAACTCCGCGTACTCTCCTCTTGAAGAGCTCAATGTGCAAGTTACCATTGGACCATCCAGTCTGACTATTCATAACGTATAAATTCCACCACAAAGCAGCTGTGATGCTAACCTCAGGCCATTAATATCCCACATGTTAACGGGTGATTCGAAACTTACCTTGGGCGACTTCAATGCCCACGATGACCTATGGTTCTCTAACCTTTCCTGTACTAGATGTGCTACACTAGCCGAGGAGATCAACAAACACCAACTTCGGGGTCCTCAAAACGGATGGAACGTCCACGAGACTTCCTCATCTAGGTACTTGAGCTAGCCCTGACATCTCCACCGTCAGTTGCGACCTATTACTATCCACCCCATGAGACTCTATGCAAACTGAAATCTGACCATCTCCCGATAGTTATCACACATGCTTCCCCGATTCGTATCGCTCACTAGAGCTTTATGAACCTACGTAAAGCCAACTGGCCCGGTTTCCTTAGTGAAACTGAAAATCTATTTGATCAGGCTCCTTTCACTCTAGCTGTCCGCCAGGGTGTATCGACCTTCAATCGCATCATGCATACCGCCTCTAAGCACAACATTCCAGCGGGCAAGGTCTTTGATCCCATCCCTGGATACCCTGCTGATGCGGCCACCTTATCGAGAGAACGTGACGTCACCTGAGCTCAAAACCGTCAGACACCCGTCGTTCCCGACCATGACCTTAGAGATCTCCCGACTGTTCAATGAACACAAGAGGACTCTATGGCAAGAAAAGCTAGCTACTTTCTCCAGCCGCACTAACACCAGCAAGTTATGGCAGACAATCAAATCCATCGGTAGAGGAGCGCCTGCTCCTCCCAACCAGGTTATCAAATTCAATGGTATACCGATAAAGACCGACAGGGACATTGCCAACCAATTTAATGTCCAATTCACCACAGCTGGAGTCCATAAATCATCGAAGAATTCGAGGATCGTCAAACACACGTCGTGCAAACCTTTATTGATGCCGCTCCAATTCCCAGCTCATGATACTATAACTGCGATTAAGCGTGCTAAAAACACTAAGGCCTTTGTACCTGACAACATTAAGATGGTACACCTAAAACACCTAGGCCACCTAGGTATCGAAGTCCTGATCATGTTATTTAATCTGTCTCTAGCCACGTGCCGTATACCAGCTATCTGGAAAATGGCCCATATCCTACCCAGCCACAAAGCGGGTAAAGACGCCGTAGTCTCTGACAGCTACCGCCCGATCTCGCTCCTCAGCCCGGCCGTGAAAATACTTGCGTCTTATTCTCACCTCGCTCAATAGATACGCCAACCTCAAAGAGCACCAACACGGTTTCAGAGCTTTCCACTCTACGTCGTCAGCCTTACAACGCACCACGGACCGCATTGCATGTGGATTCAACAAAACGAAACCTGCGGACAGAACAGTAGTGGCCATCCTCGGCCTTACTAAAGCTTTTGACTCGGTCAACATTGACGCGTTGATTTCATCTCTCATGGATTCGTCTCTACCGAACGAGCTCTGCAGATGGCTGAACTGCTATCTCCGTGGCAGACAAATGCGAGTCGAATTTTCGGGCACGCTATCCAAAGTTAATCTCGTTGAAGAACTAGGCGGCAAATATTTCTGCTAAATGGAAAACTATTTGGCCTCTGCTGGCCGTACATCTATACAGACTTTGATGTACTCGAATAACAGTATGCGAGCTCTTGAAACCGAGACACCATTTTATCTATTCTATATGCGCATGCAACTTTTTAAATATGCATCGAATTGACTATCTTGCGCATTATAAACCTGATTCTAAGGCGTGGCCCAATGCAGTTCTTGGAATCCGAAATTTGAGGGAGTTCAGTTTTCCTACTTCAAGTGGATAAGTGTCCCCCTCCTCCAGCACATTTCTTCCACAGCGCGTAGTAGGCTTTCTCCACGAGAGTACACCCATGTGCGCTCTTATGTAAGCTATATTCAACAGGAGCCATTGAAACCTGCCTACTAGCCCTAAGAGAATCGAGGCACTCCACGTAGTGGTAGACTCAAACACGTCAGGTTCATTATAGTGAGGATGGGTCGTGAGGACGAAGTTACCTGAATCTATCTCCCTCTCCTTTCCCTCGTCCATGCACCTGTCCGCCAACTTTGTATCGCCAGTCAATATTTTTTTCTCCGACTGGCTGCAGATGAGAGCATCCCAGGCGGATGTACTTTGATTGGAACTTGCTTAATGACAACGTCAGCAGCAAACACTAGCGATGCTGTAAGCGCTCTTTACAAGCGATGTACAACAACCAGTGATCTTACCGGCAATAAAAGTACTGGACAGTACATACATTTCACTGTATCCTGATCAGTGGATACGCACGATAACAGAAGAGCCTGATGGTTAAAAATAGTGCGTTTGCTTAGAAAAACAATAAAATATACAAATGTCGGTATGGTTAGTTTTTGAGGTACTCTTCAAAGTCAACTAATTTAAACCAATGTCCACAATAGCACTTCGCTGGCGGTCCTTTGGAAATCTCCATCCAGTTAATAGCATTGGCTTCCGGTTCACCTGTAACAGATTTTACGCAGAGTGAGAAGACTAGCAAATTTGTGCCTGTGACATAAGTAAGAATTTGGGTGTTGGGAGAGACTTTAAAAATTATGACAGCAGTTTTAATATCGATAAAGAAAGTCCGAAATTTGGCAATTAGCCCCATAGAAAGCATAGACAAGCACAAAACATTTTGTCAGGAGAACGACCCAATGAATCTAGGGTTAAATGGAACAGGAAACTGGGATGGAGAGAGGCAAGAAAAATTTATTATGAAGCCAAATAAACTTCATGGGAAGGCAGCACGTCAGAACTTCAAGAAACTAGCCAACTTCGAAAAAGACACTATATGATCATGCGGATCATGTGGCGACTGCTTCCAGAAAGATAAAGGCAACATAAAGGTGTATTGCGTTAGCTTAACCACTGGGGTCAGGCTCTTGACGGAAGAAACGTGAATCCCAAAACTTACACAAGCATCCAATAAGACGGGTAGGCGCAGATGACGCTATTAAATTGGGTTCTTCTTCTGTTGTATATGTAGGCATTTTGACACGTCGTACTTCGTAGGGATCCTTTTTATATGATGAAATATAAACAGTTACCTGTTCATAAACAATCTTTTCGACAGCCCTAAAGTCATTTCTTTTGATCGCATCACTCAAGCACTTCAGAGCATTTCCTGAAAAAATAAGCGTGATGTCCGTTAAAATTACCCTCTGAAGAATGGTTAACGGTTGAGAAGGACCTTAGGTTCGGAGTGCGAAGTAGGCATCCCATGAGGCGCAAAGGTATCATCTTTACTCGGTTCTATTTTGGACATGAACAGAACACCGAAAGCGTAATTCAGCTCGAGAGACAGGTTCACAGCATATGAGTAATATTTAGTAGTACAGCTATATGGCTTATAATGGATAAATTCATTAATAAGAGTTCATCTTCTGCTCACCGGAATAAATTTATAGATTTGCTGACGTTTCGGACAGCTGCGCCGGCTGTCTTTTGTCGAAGCGAATACCGTCTTTATCGATCAGCAAGTTTAAGACTGCGGCTGATTCGACAAAGGGCAGCGACCCAGCTGTCCGAAGCGTCAGCAAATCTATAAATTTATTCTGGTGAGCAGAAGATGACTTCTTATTCTTATTCCGGAATTCTGACTTTTTCAAATTTGAGAAGTTTATTAATATTTAAAATTTCATTAATTGTTCGGTGAGGTGAACATAAAAAGGAAACAACTAAAATTTTGACATACAGGAAAATATGTGCAAAGTGATGACAACAGCGCAATTAAAAAGTAGACCAGTTTATTTGAAGGCCTTTATTTGCAGATGGAAACAAGGGTAATCCTGATACTCGTGCAGGTGTCCATAGTTTAATAGATCCACGCATCTCACGATGTGTCAGCCTATAATTCTTAGAATATAATAAAATATATAGCGCACTTCTTTAAGCACTTCCTAGCACCATAAAGACTTAAGGCAACCATTTAATAACTCGCAACAACTGAAGAGGCCAGCACGTGATAAGCAAACCCGTGGGGTGCTGCCTACCTGCAGACCTTCGCACTTCGAAAACTTTGACACATGTCATAACTGAAATCCATTTTTGCTTCTGTATTGGAAACTTACAGTCGCTAAAGGCATTGGATTTGATCAGACGAGAACACATTAGGTGCATTAGAGAGAGGGAGAGAAAAGATCCACCTAGTGTTCAAACGGTTCAGCAAAACATGGCTCCATTCATTGAAACCAATGGATGGGATAATAAAAGTCAAAACTTAGAGGTTGGCACGATATTCACATCTATTACAGACACAAGTCCAATTTCAACTTTTGGATTTCCCGTTTTTTACACGGGAGGTAGCGTGCTAGGAATGGAAGCACAGAGTGCTCATATGCCGATATACGACAAGACATACGTCGTCTTCGGCGCATAGTACGGGAAGACTTCGCAGCTATTAGTTCAGAGTGAACTAGATGAGCAGCCTCACCAAGAGTGGGATCGGAAAATTGCTTGACAGTTTTAAAGTGTCGCTGTGTTATAATGTCAACTAAAAAAGCATAAGAAACACCGGCTGCTGAAGACAGCATTCGGAGCATACGTTTAAAAATTAACAGGCCTTTTTAAGCAATGCCGGAAAAAATAACCAGACAGCAGTAGAGGATGAAGGGAAGAATGCAGACATCTATAAATCGTCAGATTGGGGTTTGGGTGATATGAACGTAACCGATTGATATAATACATAAATTTGTGAATTTTAATGAAGAATAAATGAAAGATTAGAGGTCAGAGTAACAGAGAGGTTCCGGAAAAACTAGGTCATGCAAGGGCAAGCACTGACAGATGCGAATGAGGCAGGACAATTAGCAACAACGCCAGAGAGATAACACGCGTGTGTGCGTCATGTCAGTGCACATAATATTACCCAAAATTTGCGGATAAAATGCACGTCATGCGATCTATTGGCCTGCCGACGTTGCATATTCGATCGCATTGTCCTTGCATGGTTGCAACGCAAACTGCCCACATTCAAATATTCAGACACAGTTTGGCCGTGAGTGTGTTCACTTATAATATGAGTAGGTTATACGTAAGTGGGTTGTTACCCATTATAGCTAACTTAACTTAGACTTGTTGGCATCATAAATAAACGAAAGCAAACGACCAGTCAGTTTACATCTAAATGAACTTGAAAATCACTTTTCGTCTGTAGATCCCATTCCGTCGTGGTCTGCTGATCGGGATGCGTTAAGTGCGCCTTCCCCTGCTCAGCAGAATGAACTCACTACACAGCGCCTATATACGTATTCGTTTTTTTAATCATTCCTAATAAACTTTTCGTTTTCAATACGCCTACGCCTTGCATGCTTGCACGTACGTGCCGTACAACAAGTGTCCGTTACTAGACACGTAACCAATATAAGCAAAATTTGTGGGTTAAAACGTTCAGCGGGGGGAAGGAGAATATAGCAATAGGTATTAGATTACAAGCAATCCTTACTATTAAACTAAGTATAGGGATAAAGCGTAATGGTAAAGCTTCCCCTATCGCCGTTGTCAAGGGGTTTCGAACATGCCATTTCGCCTGTATACCGATTTGTTGTACAAAAACGCTCTCGACGCGCGATTGGGATCTCGAAAGTGCGCTATCAAGGCAATGTCACGATGTATACGTATATGAAGTCCTAGTGGGTATGTCTCCTATTACAAACTTGACTGTTTATCCTTAAAGGTGTTCGGCACTTGAATTTCTGACAGCAAATAGAAACTGTCGAACATAGCCGATGCCATAGTAAGGAGGCATGAGGCGTTGCTAGACACTAACAATCAATGTCTACCTAACCATAAAAAGAAGACTATGCCGACTGGTAAGCCCATTTATAATATCTTAACGTAATAATGGCTTGGAGAGGCTATTGCTGGGCCACCTTCGGATGCACAATCATGAACACTAGCAATGAACAGACAGGAAGCGCCCATTTATATATTTTCCCGGTTTTCCATTGTTTAGATAAGTTTTCATAATTATAAACAGATTTCGAGTTAACTTAACTGCAAGTCAATGCGGGTAAAACGTAAAAAAGGGTTCGTTCGTAAAGTAAATTGATCAATTTACACTTGTAAACCGTCATTATCGCAGATAGCCAGGTATCGCTAAAAATAGAGATCTACGGTGTGGGCAAAATAGATATCAATTAGATATTCAAATTTCTATGACTGGACATTTCTTAGAAGTTCTATATATGTAAATTGCTACCAGAAAGTCCTAAAAAATGAAGTGGCATATCACTTTACTTTCCATAATGACAATGTTCTGGAACCAAAGGATAGAATGGTTCCAGTAGGACCAAAGTGTAGCCTTTGGTTCCACTGCGCCGTGATTGCGTATATGGGCGGTATTCCGTGCGCTGGCCGGGGTAGTCTACAAGCCGTCATCGAAATCGATGGTCGGGCACGCACACACAAGCTCCCCCGTCCACCTACACGCTGGTCCCACTGGAACCATTCTATCCTTTGGTTCCGGAAGATTGTCATTAGGGTTTCGACTAATCCAGCAGGAAACTGCACCGAAAAATGCAAAAAAAGCTTTTAAGACTTTTAACCAATTTTAAGTGGCTTTAATGAACTTGACGCCATAATAATTATATTTACGCATCCGTATACTGTCGTGCAAATGTTTTCTCCTCAGCCTTTTCTTCTTTAGAAAGTGCGCTGTGGAAAGGGGGCCAGTTAAACATATTTTCTCCAGTTTCTATTGATTGCTATCAATATCGACTGATATTTTTCGCTATTTTGAATCAAATAAGTCAGAAGTTCACTATTTTCTCCGTTTCAAAATTGAATTATGTATAAATTTTGCAGCACGACAATCGCTTCATGTCCATCAGTTCACAGGGCTACGATGAAAATGAGATAGGCGGAATATTTTAAAATTTCTCAATTAACTTGTTGCGCAGTGATCATGTAGGAAACTGACTTCATGCTTAGGGAATTTTTCGGATCGATGTTGCCCAAAAACTGAACTTTTGTACGAATATGACTGCGATGAACCACCGAAATAGGATCTAACGGAAATAGGAAAGAAAAAACTTACTGACAAGTGGCACAAATTAGTAAACATTGATATTTATAGCATCTAGAGACACTTTAGTGTCAGAAAAAATTTAATATCTCACCCATAACTTACATGTGGCTCTAATTTTCTGCTTTTTATATTTAGAACTAGCGCGGAAGCCCGGCTTTGCGTTGGGCTTCCTTGCATGTTGTTGACACATATGTAGGCAAACCCTGTATGAGAACCTCTTAAAATGATAATGTCCAGTTCAGTTTTGTTTTATTAGGGAAATATAGGTTAATACATTTGAACTCCCTCTTTGTACATAGCTATGACGCAGAACATGTGGCGTTGCCGGTAATGGAATTGGGTTAGGGGGGCAGACAGTAAAACACTTCTTACGCAATTTCCATAAGTCTACTTTTGAATGCCAGTTTTGGGATTTTAAGGAGAAAAACTGTCGCTGGTGGGGTGTCCTGCTGTTGAAAGTGTTGCAATCATGTCAGGAGGAGGCCATCGCAGTTGTTAAGCATCCTAATAGCCGCATGAGGAGAAGATCGCGGTGGTCACGAGAGCATCACCGAGTTCTGGAGATGTGCCCATCATACGTCCTTGCTGGTTACCGGGTCTGCCGACCAGATGACGAAACACGGGAGCCCACGATCAGCAAATGTTATTCTAAACAAACATAGTACTGAAAAGTAGCAAGCCGTATTTTTTTAATGTTATTTCTGCCAGAGAAGTCTGGTGGCAAATCTTACTTGCTGACGGGCGGCAATGTAATTAAGGTGAGAATGATTAGTGAGCCCAAGGCTATATCTCTTCCCCCGCCCAACTTCTTAAAGTATTATGTGGTTAAACATTTACTTCTTGGCTAGGGAACGTAAATTTATATGTAGTTGTGGCGGAATTCATCAAAAAATTTCAATTAAATAAGATTATGCTTGTTTATGTAAACTAAGAGGATTAAATTCAACCAACATTAAATTCTATTGCATAGAATATGAAATGTAGTTGAGGGATATTTGATCTTACGCAGGCAGAATTTTAAAAAATGGAAATTAGTCCTCCTATAGGTGGAATGTAACCAAAAAATTTAACGTTAATCTACCGAGCATTTGAAAGTAGGTTTTTATTATAATTCGACGGGAGTTTTTGGCCTCGAAATCATGCTTGCCGTCTAGCATCATTAAAAAGAACATCTTTTTTTGCTGGTCAAACTGCATCTTAAACGTGTCCACAGATGGTATTAAAATAAGAGCGAGTAAATAAGTATTTATGTGGCGGAAAGTGGCAAATGAGGAGAGCAGAATTTCGAAAGGCTAAAATTTATTCATCAAATAATTCAAAAATAGTGAGCAATATGGGATTGTGTGAAGACAGGAAATGAGGTACTATATAGAGTGGAGTTTTTAACAACAAAAAGAAACAGTTACGAACATTAAAATAATGATGATAGGGCACGTTAGCGGGGAAAACTGTACGGTAATAAGCAATGGGGCAGAAGGTTGAGCGACTGCAGAAGTACATGGATATTTTCACACGTATAGTTCAATACGTGCCCTTAAGGAAATGGAAGGTAGAGTCGTCAGACTAACGCTTCTGGGTGAACAACATTTCTCGTAACCCCGTTGGGTTCCAAGACGTATAAATTATTTTTCGAGCCAACTCGGGATATAGCAACGTAGAGCTGACCGTGGGAAAAGCACGTTTCTTCCAGGTGAATTCCAGCCACCCTGAAGGTTTGACCTTGGGACTTGTTGATGGAAATGGCGAAGCAAACCTTCACTGGAAATTGTAGTCGTCGGAAGTTGAACGGAGTGTCAGATAGCACGATAGGAATGCGGGGGATATAATCAGTCTCCCCTTTCGCACAACCGTTCATAATTGTGGCCTCTATGAGGTATGACATCTGCCGCTTGACAATTAGCCTAGTGCCATTGCACAGCCGCAATGGCATAGCATAATTGGCGCGCCAACATTCAGAATCAGTTTGTGTGATGGAACGCCAGATGTTTTCCAGCTGTACAGTTTTTGCTCACCTGGAAGAAGATGGATATTTCTGTTGTTAATGGCATTGATGTTATGACCCGCCTTGGTACTTCTAATCAGCACGAACCGGAATCCCAAAGAGCCCGTAAGAGAGACAGTGAGAAGACCAGTCGGCCAGACAAAGCGTCTACTCAAACAAGAGCATGGTACAGCGCGTTAATGCAAGCAAGCGCAAGTCAGTCAGATACCAGGTGTATGTAATTTTAAGGGAACGCGAGAGACAGACATTGTCCGACAGTGGACAATCAGGATTGAGCCGACAAGACTGGCTCACAGCAGGCGGCCGTCGCGAAGCCGTTGAGTGCGTTGACTCATCATGGGACGTGTGGTGTCCCAACAAGTGACAAATTTGTTTGTCGGAGCAAGAATTCCTCGTTCGCATAGCTATTCTGCGTCGGAAATGTTAGTTTGAAGATTAGGGAAAACTTTGTCTTTAAGATCTTCGCCAATGCTCAGCAAATTTGCAACCAAACTAATGGGGATGTTTCCGGTTGCGTCTCTTTCAATTTTCCCTTCGCCAATCTTCAAGATGTTAGTTGAGAATCCGTCGGATACATGGGCATTGTGGAGGAGAACTCTAATATTGGTCGTGCGTTTCAATATCTTAACCGTTGACCATAGCGGTGAATATTTTAGGCAGAATTTTACCTGGTCATCCCTGGTACCCCTTTGAATCACGGGTAGTGTCTGGCGGAAATCACCAGATAAAGCCATTGTGATGCCACCAAACTGAATTTTCGTTTCTGTGACATCACACAGCGTTCTGTCTACCGCTTCCAGTGCAATTTTGTTGGCCACGGTACAATCATCTTAAATTATAGCTGAGCATCGTTTCAACAATTCAGATGATCCACTATCTCTGCTTATATGGCATGTTGCGGTGCCATCATCAGGTAACCTCAGAGGAAGCTTGAAGGTACTGTGAGCAGTTTGGCCACCGGGAAGTAACGTCGCTGCTATACCAGCCGATGCAACAGCCAAAACCATTTTGCCTTCTTTGCGCAGCTCAGCCAAAGGCAGCTTAATGACGAAAGTTTTTCCAGTTTCACCGGGTGCATCCAAAAATAAAACGTAATCGCCAATGCTGCGGTTATGGACACTTCCAAAGATAGTGTTGTATGCCTGCAGTTGATCGATCAATAGCCTTAGTTTTTGAAGATCCACGTAAGCTGCCAGCTCGTTAACATTGTCGCAAAGTTTCCGTTGAATTTCAGTAGGAAGCTGATTTCCAATGCTCCTGTCTAATGGAGGAAATCCATACGTTTCAAGTTGCTCTCCACCCATTTCAAACAAGGTTTTTTCAATATAAATGAGTGCCATGTTGTAGATGGCCGCATCGCAGTCGATGGGAACATCGAAATTTTGCAACTGTAGTTGATGCCGGTATCCGACATATCATTTCTGTACTTCAACCATAGATCATAGGGGTAGTTTAACTCACAACTTCTTATCAACATTGCAAGTAGTCGTCGTAATTGAAATTGAGCGTTAGCAACGACAGCTTCAGCAATGGTATTCTCCCACTGATTATCATCTTGAAGCAGACCACGCCTCGCACAGGCTTCTCTGTAGGTTGAACAAAGAAAACTAACAATCGTCCTAAGATCTTCAAACGATATTGGACCTTTAACTTCACGGAATAACATTCTTAATTAGAAGCATTCTTGTTGAGATGGGTTAACAGTGTAGATTCTACACACTTTAACCTCATACTTGATGCCCGGATGTCCTTCAACTGGAATTCCTAACTTTCATCAGGCCCACTTTTTTCGATTCAATGTGCAGTATGAGAGGACCTGGATATACAAAAGGGTCTGGGTAGATGAATCTTGCTGGCACAATTTGAAGAAAGCAGTCAAAGTTGTGTCTTTGGGATTCTGAAGCTGATCCAAGCGGAATCCTTGCGCAAAGTAAATGCTTTGGCCATTTTCCAGGTGGACGCTTAAGTTTTCAATGGCCGGAAATCGGTTATGGATATCAAAACCAAATATTCTCCAGAATGCTTCATTACTGCTGATGTATCTGCCCATTTCATATTGGTTAATCCCATCATTGTTGTTACGGCGGTTGAGTGAGTACACTGCAGCATCGGATCCTTTGTTGATATACTTGCAGATGTACTTGCAGACGTACTTGATGGACTTCGCTGAGTTGCAATATTCAACATTGATATGGGCATTGAATACTTTTGACAGTAGGAGACAATACGGCACAATCCAACGGTTATCAATTACCACACCACCGTTTCGCCTTTCATTGATAACGGTTATCGCCTGAGTTGCATCTACGGATCGCTTGGGATATTTTTCTTGGTACATTTGCCATACTTCATGCAAGGGCTGTTGGGATTTATCTGACCGCATGGGCCATGCACCATTTGAGTTTGATCGTTTCAAACAGAAAAGGGTCAACGGACCGGTCAGGCAACATTGCGCATATGAATTTGTTGGCATCCGAAGAGTGCAGTTTATCCTTTAGCCAGACCAAAAGGTGAGCGTGAGGTAGTGCAAAAATCGAAGTTGCAGCTTGTAGCGGTCAAAATGCTGGTTGTACTCGGATCACTACAATCATCAGGTCGAATCCTAGGTTGGAATTAAAAAGGTACCTTTGAGAGAGATTTATTGTGTACAGAACTCCCTGCTGCTATCTCAGGTGGCAGTGGCCACTGGCAAAGCCAGGGCTAGCGTTGACTGCGTCCAGCCAGGCCTGGGAGGGAATCAGAAAGTTGTGGCAGCTGCTCAAAAAGGATTGTGGAGAGAGTTCCAGTGGTTTGCTATTGATGCGTTGCAATTTGCCCGAGGGGATGTCGCCCGTGGAGGTCTTTGCTGCATCGGCCGATTCAAGTGGCCCTTAGGCAGGCGTGCTTATTTGGACGCGGTTGTGTGACTGAATAAGCTGAGGTCAACTGTGGGGACCTCCGGAAAGCCGAAGTCAGGGAACGCTGGCGCGGCTGTTATCAGTTAGCCAGAAGCAGTTGCGACGTCAAGCCTTGGGGACGGGAGCGCCAGTGAAAGAAAGCATCGGAACAGTTGTTTGTGACGACACATGGCTTTGGGGAAGCGGGTCTTGGAGAAGGGAGGAAGGCATTGTGACTGACCGTCACAAGCTTTAGCGGCCTAAAACATTGTTCCCATTTGTTGTGTTGTTAAGCGCGCAGCCATCTGCCAACAGTAGATTCTAGATGCCATCCTTTGATAGTCTCGAAGAAGATTGCGTGTGATGGACGACGAGCAATTGTCTGTCGACTCCAGAGTCGATATCCATTTCCGACCACTCATCACGTTAGGCATCCACCAGCACTGCAAGGAATATGAGACCGGATGGAATGAGTGCGATTCGAAGTCCGGCTCTTCCTCATTTTTCCAAGTGAGTTTCAGAAATTACCCTTTTTTCCGTGACCTGCTCCATCATCCTTTAGTGGCGCAGTCCTCTTGAATTTAAGATTGTTGACTGTTTTAAGTTCTAAATAGACATCCTTCATCTCACCACAGTCGGCATGTAATCATGTCTCCTCAAATTCGTGAGTCGGACTTAGGATGCCGAAGCCTAGTACAGTTTAGACAGAGGAAGATGCAAAAAGGAAAGCTAACTTTGTTACTTCCGAACGCGAAGGTCCTCCGTAGCCCGTGTTTTGGAGAGAGAAGGATACACAATTGTTGTACTGAAGTCGTGCGCGTCCAAGAGTTTTCATTGCAGTAGCCTGGATACTATCCCGCAGTTCCTTCCATTGGGTTTCGAGACTGCTAGGCGCCCCAGGTGGAAGTTCATGCCGCTGGTAATATTGAACTGTCCATCAACGGTAAACTATTTAACTTACTTAGTGATCGTCTGCGGGGTTGTACTTCCAGCCGTCATCTTGGAGGTGACTAGGCAGTAATTGGTCCAACCATCGGTACCATACATCGCCTTAGTAACGAGCACGCCTCAACAAGCTTAGCAACTGCTAGTGACGCGAGCGTGGGTGTACCCGTAACGCCTGTGGCAGCGCCTTTCAAAACACGTCACATATACTCACAGATTCAGATAGCCTAATCACTAAGTTATAAAAGTTGGTTGTCAGAGCCCGCTTGGCGACAGTAAAATGTCCATCAAGGTAATCAATAATTCCTACTAATGTTGGTTTGCTATTAATAAATAAAAGATTGTAGCACTGACGCCACGCCCGGAAAGCGCACGTGACTTCGCTACTCTACCTCCTTCTTGGCTAGCTAATCAGAGGTGCCGTAGACATCCATTGGCCAAGCATTTAATCAAGCGTCTAGTGACTCACTCTCGTATGACGTTTATTCACTTACGCACACTAACAGAAGCATGCGCGCAGGGCCTGCTGCGCGTCGAAGATTCAGACCACCACTTATTTCCTGTACACAATAAACAACTCCTACTGGTCTTATCCCTCTTCTTCTTGTTCTGAACTGGGCGCGAAAATTGTGCTATTCTGGGCATACTCAAGGCTTAGACTTCTACAAGCTATTTAATTTTCCTTTTGAATCTGCTACGACAGGAATCATGGGTCCCGCTGTAACACTACGGCCAACCTAGCATCAAGTTACTACATACATAGCTCAATGCTCTCTAGGAAGATGAACACTACCGACAAAGACAAGAGAGATTGGAATGACCATTTCAGGCTCATTAGCCAAGATCAGCCAGTCACACCCAACCCCAGGTAATGCACAACTAGAGGCTCTAATCCGTGACATGTTGATCAGAAGTACAACGCGCTTACCATTGGGCATCGGACTCGTTGTCTTACCAGTGTAGATCAGACATGTTGACATTCATTTCTGAATGCCCATGGATCGTTAACCGATCTCAACGTCCCGTTATGTCTTGGGGCTCACAACAATCGTCCGGATCTAAACTAGCAAGATAACGAGCCCGTGGCCCAATGGTTAAAGCATGAAACATTTGAACAAATGGTGGCAGGTTCGAGTCTCGGGTGATGCACCACTTGGGATTAGGTATGACTGGCTGATAAGCCATAATGTATTTGTCGGCCACGTTCCCCTGCCTATATTACTAGCCATTGTGCGTCTGCTGGCGGGCTCCAAGGCAGAACAAAACAGGTGAGTCCCGCTAGCAGTGAGCGTTCACCATCGCATGTCGGTGATTATCGCCCAATCACAGCTATCCAAACCGACCTTAAAGTAAACTCGAACATACCGTCGCTCAAGGCGCTCCGATACCTGTTCAGATGACACTTTGATGGTACTGGCTGTGTCCTCATCTGACCGCCAACTTGTTTTCCGTTCATTCTGTACAGAATAGAGTTCTCTCTCTCCCAAGTGACATCAGTTCTTGATGGCAGAACTAGGCCATTCCCCTGTTGTGAATGTCCATGTTTGTTACAGGATTCACTATACTAGCAACACGGATACTAGCTGCGAGCCCAGATACGTGCGTTTTCGTTGCATGTCAGCTGCAGGGGCTAGGCTCATCAGTAGGTCCTGCCGCTGTTCCCTATGTGCTTTCTAGTAGATGCTCCAGTATGGAGATTACGGATTTTTTGATTATACGCTGTGCATACTTGAAAAAATTGTTAAAACTGACCAATCATCTAAGTTTTAAAACTGTTCGTTACTTTGAGTAAAATTTGGCCGATTAAGAAGCTAAAGTCTCAAAATTAGAGCATATCAAAAAGGTGACTGATGAACCTACGCATTTGCAGCAGCCATGCAGCGGCAATCGGAAAAGCACATTTTAGCTTGAAGCGCCATGCTTTATTTACCTACCACGCGTCATCCTTCTAGGTTAGTATTTGATTGTTGAGGTTTGGCAGCTTTGCTTAATTTCAGTTGACCCAATTGTGGAAAACTCGAGTTTGAGAAGATTGGACGGTCTTTTAGACAACCAAAACGCAGTCTCTGGGTGCGAATAACTTGACGATGAGAATGCATTCTGTCGTGGCCAATTATGTTCCATTTGCTATGATAGTGGTTTATGACGGTGATTCTTTAATTCAGAGTACTAGAAAGGAGGTTACAACATCTGCTTTGCGGCCTACAGCACTCGTGGAGGACGGAACCGAGACAGGTAATCATTAATCGCAAGAATTCAGTAAACTTGTAAGTGAAAGTACGCGATTCGGCGGCTCAATGGCCGAATGTCTGGTATTAGCACTTTTCGCCCCATTCCATGTCCAACAAGAAGGTCGGAGTGCTCACTAGCTTCACATAGTGAAAAGAGTATTGGACAGACAGATCTCCAGATTTTGCCCGCCACTCGCATCAATTTAGGCACCCCATATGCAAGCTGAATTTTTCTTTCCCATGCAGAATAACGGGTAAAGTACGCGAGGCATAAGCACTGTTTGCACGGCTAGGCGAAGAAGGATCATAAAATGTGGACAAAGTAAAGTGATTAGAAGAAAGTGCGATTAGAGCGGAAGGGAAGGAAGGAGCGGGGTATGATACGATGACAAGAAAGGACATCTGACAGGACAAAGGAATGAATGTTGGCAGTAGCCATTAACAGTAGGGGGTGTAAATATATGCAAGCTATGTAAACATACTAAGAGTGCTGGCGCAGGTCGAAGCGCCAGTACACAGACACACACACAGTTATGCGGGAACATCACAGTTTTGCATGGGCAGGATATGATCAGCCAGAGTGTGTGGACGGTATGTGTGTGTACATCACAGGAAAGGGAACGGGACAAAAAATAACAGATACAACTCAGGAGATAGGGGAGACGGGGGGCGAGGGAGAGAGGAACAGAAGATTGCGCAGCTGTACGTCAAGGTTCAGCATCTAGTTTGGCAACAGTGGACACGGGAGAAGGCGCCCCTGTTGGCGTCAATGGGGCGGCCAGAGGGGAGGCCACCACCGACGGCTGTGGCGGCGGCAGCGTGCCAGAGCTACGAAAGAGCGCGAGGTAGACGATGGCCAAGAGCACCAGCAACATAAGGACACCGATGGCAGCGAGAACTGCCCGATTTTGGATCATCCTTGAGTGTGCGAAAAGAGGCGTTAAATGCAGAGAAGAAGCTTAACGACGAGGTGGAGGAGAAGGGGCGGGGAGGAAGGCTCCGACATACGGCTAACAGACGTGTGTATGGCTACGTCGAATGAAAAGGTATCGATAGTAGATAAACAATGTTGGCTTAAATGAATATCGATCTTGACTTTGTTCAACTGCGCGACACAAAAATGCATTTGTTATCCGGTTTGGAACTTTGCGGTTGCCCGCAGTTCGCGCAGACACTCTATTAGTCAGACCACATGGGGTGAAACAAAACTAAGGCCAATTTAACCCGACAGTTCTAGGATCGATTCCGACAATGCTCATTGTATGCCTCACAGCGTATTGGGTAGACGAACGATGACTCGCGCTGCATCTACCGCTCTCTCAACACCGACGCCTACTTGGGCCCGGTAACACGGCCCAGTGGATCACACCGGAGGGGAGATAGGACACTGAGATTAAAAGCCCACGCACGAGTGCCAGTCCAGTAGGGACAACAACGGTTATCTACACAGGGCCCGGACTCTGCTTGAAGTTGCATAGCTCCGAACAGTTAGGAGCATGAACGAAATTCTCGGAGCTTTCTCAATAACGAAAAAAGCATTAAGTGCCAAGTCCAATAAGAATAGATCTACAATGAAGAAAGGTCTCAGATACCACGCAGGCCAGTGGCCAGAATATGGTCGGGTATGTGATGTGTCCAATCGAAGACTTTCTTTGTTTTCCACACCCGTGCCAGCAGGCTGGGCTTGGTCGGCCAGAGGCGCTACATACGTAAAACGTGCTTACCGGACTCTTCTTCCATGCCTGTGTATGAAGTCAGCTACTTACTGCAGAAATCAGAGGTAGAAAAATAAGCCTTTGCAGAAAGCTGCTTTCATTCATGCAGTACAGTAAGTAAGAATCCCGAATCTGCCGCATAGTGAGGCGCAACCCACCTGCCTGTATCTGCTGATCTGCAACTCCACACAAAAAAGACATATCTGCAGGAAAACCCCCGGGTGTCTTACAAACACTAGATGATGACGAAAAAGGATGGTAAGACCATATCCCCACCTACTCTGCCTATTCATTATTATTGAGCTACTGACATAGTTATAGGATGTAGCAATGTTGGTTTATTATGGAGCAGATTTCCCTCCTATCAGACAGCAGACGTCCCCAAAACCTCAAGGAGTTAGATTCTGCAGTAAGTCAAAAGTTGGATTGAAGACAGCAATAGCACCATGCCACATAAAAGCTTGATAAAAATTTATAAAATTCAATAAGCGGCTGGGCCTATTAACCGTGGGCTTAATACAGTAGTCGCCGGTTGTTAAGCCCACATCGGGCCCAGACCAAAGTGGGCTTAATAAGCGGCGGCTACTGTACTTAGTAGCGTTGCGCTAACCCATGGCATGACAGCGTGATGGGGCGGAAACCGAGGCAAGCCCTGATGTGCTCCGGGCCTCCAAAAACATGTACTTACTCTGAATAGTCAGTATTACAAACATTCAGCTACATTGCTATTCAGGAGTTTTAAAAAGTAGTAGAAGCATGAGCCGCAGAAATAATATAACGTCAATCATTATAGGACTGTCTCCATCGCTAGCTACCAGACAGGGCAAAAAAACGAGGCTAGACGCCATGATCGATAGAAAAACTATCGCGCTGGCTACATTTTCCTTAGCCACCCTCGTTGCATATCACAAGACAGATACTGAAGCATGCCTGCAGTTAGCCTATAGACAGCAAATGACACTACTTTGCGACATAAATTCATGGCAAAAACTTGAGCTACCATGCCCAAAAGCTTATTATTACTTTATACTGGATAATGGGCGCCGGCTTCCTACAAGCACATACAGGCCATAGTATAGCACACTATTTGTTGGTCTTAGGACAAACGATCACTAGAGTCAACATTCTTAGCAAAGGTATACTACTGCTGGCAGCAGTATTCTAGCCTTTGTAGTCCAAAGTAAGTGGAAACTGCCACTGTCTCGTGGACAGAGCTGAGTGGGCGAAAACCAAGGAAAGCCCTGTTGTACTCTGCGTCTCAAACATGAAGTTACTGGAAATAGTATAATTTAAGGTTTACACTTCTTTAAAGTCCAAGCTACAGATAGATACTGTAGTAGGCCTAAATGTAGTCTACAGACGGCAAACTGCACGAGATAAGGGCAAGGTAGGACTTTTGCATTACTTTACCAACGCTCTATTATTATACAAATGCTAATCGCCATTACCTCACAGATTGGGAGCACATAGTGGGTGCGACTTCTTAAAAAGCACACACAAGAGTATAAAGATATATTATCTACTGGCCTAGTAAAGCATGATTACTAGAATTAGCACTTTAGCATAGGCACGCACCTGTAGCAGCATTACCTTAGTCCAAACCTAGCAGAAACGTACACAACTCGATGAATATAGTTAAGAGGTGGGCACCCAGGCGAGCTCTGCTCTTCTCAAGGCCCCAAACATGTACTTACTCGGAATAGTTTAAACCCAGATTCATACTCTTTGTTGAGATCAAGGGGTATGAGCCCTAGCACTGGCTTAATCAGCGTCAACTCTGACAAATGATAGCGTCACTGCTAGCACCAGTACTACTAAACTTCTTGTTGAGCTTGAAGGAATATGAGCCCAGTGCTGACTTTAATCACGGGCACTTCTGACTTACAATACAGTCAGTAATAGTACCAGCAAATACTATCACTCAGCTATATCCTAGATTGTAGTAGTAGAAATAGCAGAAGTGGTAGTAGCAGTACCAGCCCTGGCTTCCTTAAGTCTGGCTAGACACCTACCATAGGTGAGTGAGGGTAGACAGTGCAGTTGTACCCGCGCAAAGTCTACTGTCACTAAAGACTAAGTTAGGCGGTGTTTCTGGCTGCATTGGAGAAAGCGGCTTCCGCCCGATTTTTGCTCGGTCATATTGATTTCGGTCTTGTCATCGAATAAGGCGGAGGAAGGTTAGAGTGAGGTAGGCAGTTGCACATCTATTTTACTTTAATCTCGTCTCAAATCACTGTCCCTGCTCTTGAGCACATGGCGGACTTCATCGAACTCGATGGTCAAACAACACACACAGTAAGTAAAAAAGACCAATGAAGATTGAAGTGGACATTTCTGATGAATTTTGCACCCACTTAACTAACTACGCCTAGTGGTGGCTCAATGGTGGGAAGGCCTAACTTCGAATACCCTGGTTTTCTTATCAGATGGCCGGTACGCTGAGTTAATGACGGCAAACCCACCAAAAGTGGCTATTTTAGTCTAAGTTCTCTTTTACGTCAATATGTTTCAATAAAATCATGCAATAACTGTCTTTTTTAAATAAAAATCAAACCCCTGACTGAAAGCCGTTTAAGTAGAAATCATCGTACTGTCGCCTACGAAGTCTCTTAGGACTGACACTCTGCTAATCAGTACTGATGCGGGAAGGAATACCGGCAATGGCCATTTTTGATTTATCAGCTGTCATCAGCCGGCTATACCCACCCCGAGGTTTTGGGGACACCAGAGATTTGGTCAAAGTCCAATGCGTTCTGCTATCAGGCAGGCTGTCCTGTCAACCATGATAGAGGAAATCCAATGTTATAGGAGAGGGCTGCATTGATCATGTTATGGAACGAGCACGAAGATGGCGAAA
>JAYGXS010000003.1:41023297-41050523 GCA_036362985.1 Ligula intestinalis
GCCCTCCATAATTTACACCAAATAACCCAGGAAAAGAATGTCAGTCATTGTTCCACGTGCGATTCGGCGTACACACACAGTGTACCTGGTCCATTTGTCTTGCGCTCATTTCCTCCACACACTATTTCCCGCTTTATTATAACGTGCTCTACTCAACCGAATCGCTGTCTCGTTCACTCAATATTTTCTTAAATTGTCTTGCCCTTAGAACCGCCCCTCTATCTCACCATCATCACTCCCTACCTCCCGTCATGCGGCTTTTGTTCCTCCTTTTTTCCACCTATTCCCCCTTATTCACGCCCAATTCCCTTTTCTCTGAGAAATTCAATAAAAACCACCGTGACATGGATTACCGTGTTGGTATGCCAAACCGTTGACTGCTGGAAGCGACAGTTAAAGAGCGGGAGCGAATAACGCAGGTGGTGGTGGTGATGGTGAAAGCGCTGGATGAGAGTTTGTAACCTCGTTTCAGTGTTGCAGGGGGCTGAAAATGCGTAGAAAGCGCGTTGTGCTAAGTCCGGTCTCCAATATAGCACGCGGTACGGGCGGACGGACGAAGTAGCGCAGTCGGGCACTAAACCGTCACTCTCCCCTATCCATTCATAATGGACTTATCTGCTTTAACGCAGTGACGGCTCAATTTTAGTGACACTTGCTTCTAAAGGCCGCCAGTCCGACAAGGAAATCAAGTTTTCATATTCAATTATCACGCCAGCATCTGGGATGCAGCGCACCCAAAAGATGCCTGAGGAAGGCATCTACTAAAAAAGACGATAGCAAAGTAGTAATGCGTGATATTAGTGGAAATTAGCGAAAAAAGTTCACCGAAGGAGAGGGGTCTTGGAAATGCAACGTCTCAAGCAGCGATTCGGGTAACGCAGCCGCTGAGACCGGAATTTTGTGTACAGATCTCATTATGTAGCGCATGAAGCCCCAAAATCAACCTCGCGCGCGAATCGGTTCCCCCTTATTTCTGTATGGCCCGTGTTGTCCGCACTTTGGAAGACCGTGGTGATAATAAGTGACCACTGCAGTCTCACATCTTGACCGTTTCTTCTCAAGTAGGTTCACACAGCCGGTTAGCATACAAGCAGATTCATGTGCTGATGGTTGGTTGACCGATCAGTTGACCTTCAGATCTTTTTCGCTTGTTTTGACGTGTGATCACAACTTTAGACTGTATTCTAAACCACCTCACAGTCTTGGAACATTTTGTTTTCTCCAGAGGCCTGCAAGAAAGCTATTATGGTTCGATATAATTAGCCAGGCATCAGCGGCGAAAATACGTAAATATTGAACTGTATCAATAATTTCCGGTTGCGATACAAAGGAAACTCAGACGAGGTGATTGCTGGAACAAGAAGCCTAATGGCCTGAAGTTTCGGATTCTCATCCACATCCTTAATCAGACATAGTGACAGATAAGGAGGAACTATGAAGCACGCTATATTAATGGGTGAAAACTGATTTTGAAACCTTCGTGGTGTGTTAACATCTAATCAAGACAAGCCTACCGTACTGACTATTGACACGATGGAAGGTCATCAGATGCTACTTTGACAATTGGTTGATTGCGCTGAACACTATACTGGAAAACAAGGATTTGATAGTGAAATTGAAAATCTGACGTGAAAAGAGATGAGTCATCACTGTTTTAAAATTCGTGGCGAGAAGTGGTGTTGGGGGAGGGCTAACCGTGATTTTCACTTCCAAGTAGATTATCCCAGGTTGTAACCCATGACAGCGAAAAGGCTACTAGGTTTTCAGGTAAATTTCGGATGGGTGGATTTCAATAATTAAAACAACAGTATAGGTAGCTGCTCGATGGGATAGCTTTAACCAAGAACCTCGTGCTACTATTTGTTAAGGAAGCCGGAACACCCATAACTTTAATGAGGTCACAGCCATACGTGCACCGAAGCGGTCTTCAACTCATACGTTTTCGAAGAAGGGGAGGCAAAATAACGATAAAGAAAACAAGATATAGAAAGAGAGCCATCCTGATGGCGCGGTTGTGTGGCTACAAACGAACAAAAGCATTTCTTCTCCAAACACAGTCGCCACATGCGACTGCCAGGAGGCCTAATTAATTCGCAGAAACCCCCTCCCCCGGTAAGGGAAATAGAGAAAATAAACGGGACAGACATTGGACTTACCGGCGGTACATGCTGGAAATGATGCGAGAACTCTTTGAGAGGTCTTCATTCGCATGACGCAGCTAGAAAAAAAGTCAGTTGCCGGTCACACGGTTCTGGTGTTTTTTTAACTGGCTATATAGGAAGACCTACGATTTAGTCACAGATTCGGTTGGTCATGTAGCTTGATGTTCAATTAATAAAACGATCGCAATAGACAATATCATATGCGGTTGAAGACATTTCGAGTCGCGTGGGAAGTATTATCTACTGATCGGGACTGATTGTAGGATGAAATACGGGAGTTACATTTAACGACAAAACAGGATGATAAAGTAACCAAAATAAACTGTTGTGGCGGTCACTGACTGCTGAGCAGGTCTGTCTTTAACCCTAACCAGATTCAAAAGTGGAATATATAGCAAACAGTAGCCGTCTCAAGAATTCCCTACAAAGTAGTCTACGCATTAGCACCGGAGGTCTGAAAGGCCTTTGAAATACTGTGCTTGTAACTTATGCCCAAAGTACCTGCCATACAGTCACTTCGGGAAAATGTGTTTTAACAGACAGTGGACCCCAAGTCACATCGAAGGTATCTATTTGCGTTTTCAGTAGCCCACAACTACTACGCTTACAGTCAAGACGCCAAATACTTTGTACTTTTTACGGCCTTGATCATGCCTAATCTGGCCGGTCTTGATGTTACTAATTGTACCTCTCCACGTGTGACGATTAGCGGCAGCGGAACTGGAAATCCCCACCAATTCTTTGCTCTAGCGATGAAGATCAAGAACCGCTGCCATGTCTTGACGAACGGGATTCAGCCAGGTCTTCAGTATCTTTCCTCTTCGACGCCTCCAGGTGAGCTGTGGCGCCGGATCAATGGCCGCAGCATAACAAAGTTCGTGATGCAGAGGATGGAGAACGTGCTCAAACCACCGTAGTCGTCTATATTGGATGGCCTGAGATATCCTCGCGATACTGTCATAGAGTGCGGACTCTCTCGTTTGAGACGAAGTCGGCGTACTTCACTCGAATGATTGGCCTCAAGCAGCAGTCGTCAAATACCTCCAGTATTAGCCCATTTTCAGCGCACAAAGCCCAGTATTCACATCTATAAAGGACTGACCGGGCAGATGAGCGGTACACGCGGGTCCTCGTGGGGATTGAGATGTCACATTGGATCCATAGGCGCTTTAGAAGGATTTAGAAAAAGCGGCGAGCAATATCAATTAAGGAAACCATGTCGTCCTTACTCTGTCTATTCGGCAGCAGCCTCGCCCCTATGTATTAAGAGCTGTCTACTTCTTCAGATTGACGGCCACTAATCCCCAGAGGTTCATTTTCCTGGCCAGAGATGCAGCTCGAGCATAATTTGGGTTTCCCAGTATTCAGATGAGAGTTTGCCAGGGAGATTTCTTTTACATATACTTGGTTGCCAATACAAGCGATGCTTTGTTATCTTCGGTTAACAAGGTTCCGAAATTCTCCACTTCCGTCCCCTAAGAACTTCGATCTGACCTATTTGCATGTCACCCCTTACCTTTTTTCCCTTTCCCTTCTGAGGTGAACTAGTCGGTTTGGATAATTACGTAACTTTGACCTTGAAACTGAAGGTTATCTCTGTTACTTTAAACTGTTGCTGTATATTGGTGCAATCCAAACCTGTGATCTTTCACAGAAACTCAGCCGACGCCTCTGTTGT
The DNA here is from genome assembly GCA_036362985.1 of Ligula intestinalis. Lineage (NCBI taxonomy): Eukaryota > Metazoa > Platyhelminthes > Cestoda > Diphyllobothriidea > Diphyllobothriidae > Ligula > Ligula intestinalis. Next base: position 41,027,138 of record JAYGXS010000003.1, read on the forward strand.
ATACGGGTATACACAGTCAAGATTTGTACCCTGGCTATTCTTGATTATTTGTGAGAAGTACCATGCGGAAAATCTAGCTTAAGTTTGCATCCTGATTGGACGTACGCCTTATGCTCTAAGGTACCGAACTGTTATTTATGTGCTTTTGACCTCAGACGACACCAGTACGATGCAAGCATGATTCGAACGACTGACACCACCAGGAGAACGGGGTCTGTCCGTCAGCGAGGCAGCAATAGAAATAGCGCAATCACAGATGCCAGGCAGACGGAGGCCTTCGGATAGGGTAAGCTGCGAAATAAGTACCGTCCAGTCTACGGAATAAGAATTCACGCAATTCGGCCATTACCGCCTTGGTTGCTGTCCCGCATCGTCCTGCAACTGGAGATGTCTACTTTCCAGCTCAATAACTTCAGAGAACAGTCGCTAATAAAACTTTGTCCAGTGTGTTGCTGGAAAGGAGGCCTGCAGCCAACCGATATCTGTGGAGAGCGACCGCTTGTACAATGATAAACTAGCAATACGGAGCCAGCTAAATCATTTGTGATGGATATCGATGCAGGTACAAGTACCACCAATCCCGCGATTTCTAAATGGTTATCTATGATACACTTTAACCTGTGCTCAAAGTCTAGTTTGCCTTCAATTTACCGAATAAAGTTCGTAAGCGTGTGCGTCATCTAATTAATTTCGAATCATTTTCTCCAAATAAGGATTTTGTCAATGCATGGCGGTAATGAAGAACAACACGAGATGCATTGCGCACCACATACCCGATCACGACTTCTCTGTAAGGTGTCCCTCTGATGATCCAGATCACTCAGGATCTGCCCACCGATCTCCTCAGTTTCGTAGGCAGTGCGAAGGCCCTCCTGAAGACGCCGACCTGTTCGTTCAACACGCTGTGTGTTGGTCAATAAGCCAGCTCGCATGTCACTGTCCACCAGAAGTTCTTCGCGGAGACCGGTCTCATCAAAAGCGGAATTGCTGGGCGCATGGAGACTGTAGCGCGGCCGCCGCTGTGAAAAGTGAAACAATAAGTACCACATATAGGACTCCAAACGGACTTTTTGACTTGCGGAAGCAAAACGGTGAAAACGAAATTCGAAGAAGACTAGCAGTTCGAATGGTATAATTAACACGTCAAAGAGGGGTGAAGACTAGCTAGTTCCCGAAAATCTCTGAAGGTAGTGTCGAACCTACATGGAGATGGCAGCTAGTAGATCTAGACTATAATAACGATATGACACTTCTAGCATTAGGCTATCCCCGTGCGCGTAGTTTCTAGAGCGAAGGAAATCGCCCAGTCCACTAGTTTAGGCACAAGAACTACAAAAACAAGTCAGCTTAAACTGAATTTTCAGGTTCTTTAATTCATAGCCCCCAAACAGAAAAGTTGGAGTGACTACAAAGAAATGGGGATTAAGATACTACAAAATGCAAGAGTGAGGACGGCCTAACCCTTGTGAAAAGGGCAGTCATCCGTCTACCTTACTTTATAACTGGGTTATCCGTGTAGGATGAGAGAAAACCAATACTTGAGTTCATCTCGAATGAAAAAATCCGCACTCATTGCGACATCCCGGAGATATCTCAGGTAGCTTGAGAAAAACTGTTCAGATTTGCTGAGCCTATGCTGCCCTGGAGCCGACACCGCTGTCTAAGTAGTCTCCAGACCTCCTTCTACACAGTCTGGAGGAATAAAGAGCTTTTTCTCTAACCATTCAATTTTATCCGTTGAAGACGATGAGTCCAGCTACCGTATAGGTTCTTAAAGATCGTGAAAAGTGAAGATGCCTCAAAGCGAGGATTCTCGAGGCTGAATGGACGAGCCGCAATCGCAGTTTTATTGAACACAAGTAAATGCGTGGTTTCCCAGACAATATGAGTGCAGCGCGCACTTATGAAACTTCTCGGGCTAACGAAATTCGCTGGAATATGAGCCAGCAAGGCACTAGTCAAAAACCAAGAAATCGCCTAGCCTATGCCTTGCCTGAAAACTCGCCGGAATTCAAGTTAGACGGAAGTAGATATTTTATCGCATCTCATGAGACCTCTTTTTTGATATATTCGTTGGCAAGCTAGTGCGTAAGGAATTAGTGTATTAGAATGGCCCACCAACCAACGGATACCTTTTGGAGGACAGAAATAATTAACCCATATTAGGGAAACGTTTACCTGTGTAGTCTGATCACAGGGCAGAAATGGGCTGTAGATTTATCGCGCAGTGGCGACCAAATTATCAGTGCTACAGAAAAAGATGTTTGCTAATGGGGTAGTCTCTTTCGGCATCTTAGACGTCAGCATCATCCAGGGGTAACAAACGCTGACTAATTGACAAAAATGGCTATCTTAGTAGCTCTAAAACTTGTCGGAAACACTTTGGTAAGTAATCCAAGAAACACCACTGAAAATATAGCTATTGGTGGTTGCATTTGATGCTTAAAATAGGGGAGATAAGCGTACAAATTCCTGCGCAAGCCTGTCCAACTCGTGGCGATAAGATTGGATGCGTGTTGAATATTTCGGTTTTTGGTCTCCGGGAAGCTCTTGAATTTCCAAGCCCATCTGTTCCAACAGTTCCCGAGTCTCTTCGAAAAGCCGTGAGGTGGCAGCAATTTCGGGCTTTCGGTCATCTTAAACCAGCCAAGTGCGCAAATTAAATGGCGTCAGTAATTCAGAATACAAATTAGTTATATAAAAATTAATAAATAATAAGAGCTCTAGGGCACAGACATTAAAAAACGGTATGAACAATTAAACGCTTGTTTTTTTCGATAAGAAGCAAGGGCGAATGAGGATCATTTAAAAGTTTTCTTAAAAAAGAAAACAAGAGCAAATTTGGATATAATGTTCGTTTCCAGAAAAGGAGAAGTAGCAGGTGGAAATCAAGAAATTTGTATGGAATGTGAGTTCGACGAAGGATTTCTTCCAGGAGAAAAAAGGGAAAAGTTCTATGTTTCTCTTTTCAAATTAAAATGCCACATTCAATGGAAAAAGCAGTATCAAACTCATTAATTGTTGGTTTTATCATCCACAATACAGTCAAAGAACGATCTCATGAAATTTTAACTGGAATTCTCAAGCGCGTCGTCAATCATGAAGGTTGACTTAGGTGGGGGTGTAATAGTAATGATCTTACAGCCTAATTTCAAGATATCTCAGACAGTTTATGATGCCGGCTTGTAAATACACTTTTTTCGGCTGCCTGCACGGACAAGACTCGGTATATTTACTTCTGCCAATAGAGGTGAATATGCGAGTTCCAGGAAGCAGTTCAGAAGAAGGACATGCGACAACTGGGACAAGATTTTGATTGTCCTGACGTCTCGGATTCCGTCGGGAATCCTTAATCATAGGTAACAGTATCATAGTCATAGTTATGCGCAGGCTATGAATATGATACCATTACCTATGATCAAGAATTTCCGATGGAATTCGAAACATCAAGACAATAAAACTCTTGTTCCAATACTAACTTTTAATTTTTTAGATTTTCTTATTAATTCAAACAGGATTTATATTTTTAAAATGCACGAAAGTGGACTTTATTGCACCTGTTCGGTAGTAAATTACACCTTTAAATTTTATTTTCGAAGAAGGGGTATGATTCTGCTTTGAAAAGCCTATAAGTATGATATTTGGAGATCTTACAGTGTCGATTCAAACAGCACTCTACTTGTAGATTTATTTATGTTGTTTGTGAAGTATACATCATACTTCATATGCACTAGAAAATTTCTGGAGGTCCAAAAGACATCGTAATACCATAGAGGAACGCAGTATTTCATAGTACACGAAGCTTGCTATTTTTAGGCTGTCAACCTTTCATACTCGCGAATTTAAAAAAAACTAGAAAGGTATCCTTGTTATTTAGTATAAACCTTGAAGAAGACATTATTTTCCCCAAAAGGACATTATACAATATTTCCGTATATGGTTTCTTTAAAATATATTTGAATTCCTAAGGGCATAAAATATCAATGGAAAAAATCATACTACTCAGGCAGTTATTTTTACCAAGCAAGCGACCGAAAAGAAGAACATTCACAAGCCAACATCTTGGCATATCAAGTTTATCATGGAATTATGCTGCACGACAACCAATAAAAAACCCTCACTTAGTGATCTTTCCTAATCGAAAACAGCACTGAATGTAAGTCACTATTTCATAATTTCGACCATCGACTGTGAACTGCTATAACTTCCAGTCATCCGATACCTAGACAAAAAGGTCTGTATTTCTGTTTCTTTCAAATAGCCGAGTAAGCGCGTGAGATACTAAAAAAACACTTCAATTATGTTTGCCTATGTTTGCATGGTGAAATTTTGATGCGATGACACAAGCCAGGAAAATATGAAAAAAATAATCAAGTCCAGCGATCGAGTCTTCTTCTTTTTTTCATAATCAAGTCAGTTCCTCGTGGGTCTGGGTCTGGCTCAATTAACAGGCATGTCGAGCTTCCTGAGGCCTATCTCGCGTTGCGCGAGCAGATCGAGGGCACAGGTCAAAGGCAGAGGTCAATCTCCGCAGACACGACTTAATTACACTGTGAGCTGTACGTTTTTTTAAATTCCTTGACAATGAGCTCGCGGGAGAGTTCGAAACGTCGGACAAATAGACTCTTGGTCCCAGAGGACGTCTTAAATTCTTCTATCAAGTTACCTGGGCCTCGCATATTCTCGACCATTCAGAATATATATGAATGAATGTGCTTTCACCGATCTAGCAGAGGAACAATTAAGTTCAGCTTTGCCAAGGAGCTCGCAACTCAAACCCTCCAGACCATCACATTGTGACCAGGTGATATGATGAAGTAGATCTGACAAAGCAAAAGGAGATCAGAATGGCCATTTCTGGCTTATAAGCCGTCATCAGCAACTCGTACCAAATCTCGAGGGTTGGCACCCCCGAGATGTGAACCCGGGACATTTGGTCATTGTGTTCAAGACACCACATATAGTCTACGGGTTCAATGCTTTGTCGGTTTTGATTGGGAATATGATGAATGAATTTGCTTTCACCGATCTAGTAGAGGAGCAATTAAGTTTCGCTTTGCCCAGGAGCTTGCAACGCAAACCCTCAAACCGTCACATGGTGACCAGGTGATATGATGAAGTGGATCCGATAAAGCAAAGGGAGACCGGAATGACCATTTCTGGCTTATTAGCCGTCATCAGCCATTCATACCTAATCTCGACGGTTGGCATCCCCGAGATATGAACGTGCCTCATTAAAGCGCCCTTAAAGTTAAATACAAGCGGACCTCCAAAAGCTGTCTAGATGTTTTGTTCTGGGTTCTTCCCTCTAGCGCCATGGTTACTATTTTTAAGTCTGAAATGAACGTGGCGATGTCTTACTTCTCTGATCAGCTTAAAAATCTCGAAAACCGATAGGCGTTAAAGTAGCCACATACTTTCTGGAAAGCTTTACTATAGAAGAGGCCTGGGGCACGACTGAACGCTTCTTTGCTTTTCTACTGTACTTTAGGAGGGACGCATATCCGACATCCCTCCTCTCCCCCTTTCCCACCAAATTAGTTGTGTTTTTCTTAACATAAACACGTATTAGCTTCCACTCTTTTTTAAATGTATTTTGGAGGTGAACTGCCGTCCAGGCACTCCTTTTTGTTTTTTTACTAGACTGTGGAGCGTGTAGCCGGAAAAGAAATCTGTGTCAGAAAATTGCTTTAGAAGCACTTTAACAGGTGTAAATGTCTGAAGCATGAATCGTTTTAGCACTCCAAAACGGATGTCCGGCTTGAAATGGTCAGAAAACTAAGAAAGTCCAGAAAATTACATGCCAATACGCCATTGCAAAAATTGTATGCCTTTTATAATTGATGTGAAAAGTAAACTGATTCTAATTTTTTCGCAATATAATGGCTAGTCAAATTATTTGCATTCCCTAACTCTATTATTAAAATTAACGTTTTTGATGTCGTTAATAACGACCGTCGACCTTACACTCTTAAAAGGACGAAAGATTCGGTGCAGGACTAACTCTCGTGATGAAATAATGACTGTTAGAGACTATCTTAGTAGTTTAAAAACCATTAACGCTAAATAATTTACTCTTCAGCATTTGAAGTTCGACAACGACGCATTCTGCTGCCAAGCCTATGGGCTTATTCTTCACTATGTATGCGTTACTTTTCGAATTAGATATAATCCACAGATAAATTCCAATTGAATTCAAATCCCAAAAACGGTCGGTGAAACAACAGTCGGTATTAACCTTAGTTTTCTTATGATTAAATATGGATCGTCGGCTGTTGTTAGTGAGTTCCTTGACGTTTGGTAATATGAGTATATGTTACGACACTTTTTGTTGCTATTTATTATTAAAATGGCAAAATGTAGAGGATCTCTGGCAGCCACAGCCTTTTAAGTGTTATAGCCTGAAGAATAAGCGCCAAAGTTCAGTTGGTAGATCTGTGCATGCTATTCTACTTGATGTGTGATAAACTCTAGTCATTTGTACGCCTACATTCAGGCTTTTTGAAAGTAATCCTCCACGTGTCACAGTTACGTCAATTGAATGTGAGTTCACTAACTAAATAGCATAGGAAGACCGAAGCGTGGAGTGGCAACTCCTGACACACGGTATCAGCACAAACAAATGGCGGTAGCAAACTGCCATTAAATGAGTTTCCTGTCCCCGCTATCATTCTGCTGGCGAGGATCAGGCTACAATTATTGCGTATTAAAAAAAGTTGTGAATAAGCCAGCCCGGAATAGTTACCATTAATTCAATCACAGCAATAGCACTGTAGCAAAAACAAAATGGGCAGAAATTTTCACTAACCGCCTTCCAAGCGGGCAATGTTATTGAGTTTTGCGGTTATTTCACTAGTCAGATTTCCGTACTGTTTTTCATAGGATTCCAGTATGGAAGCCATAGCAACTAGGTGCCAAACAACGTCACTAAAATACTTGAGTGGAACTTCAGATGGCCTAAGGACCGCGGGCCGGATAATTTTTGAATAAGGCGCTTACTAAAGTACTTCAGTAAATTGCATTTATAAAATTGTAATTTAAAACTGTGACAAGCCAAAAGTTTTTGTATATAAGGAAGCTTCACTCTTAACCAAGAGGCCTGCGGAAACTTTTAAGGGTGTAACAGGTGTATTTTAACTAATTCTCTGAATCATTACGGGAAAATAAAAGGGATAATTTGGAGGAAAGCGAGGGGTACAATAATGGATTAGATACTCACCACAAAAGTCTGCAAAGGAAGTGGAATAAAATGCCGGAAATTTAAAGGACGATTGAAAATGAAATGAGGAACAATATATTACTAACTTTTACTCATATTTTCACAGGCTAGACTAAGACTTACGTCGTGAAGCCGAAAATTCAACGAAAAAAAGAACCACAGCAAATAAGGAACTAAAAAATGGTCAATGAACTAAATATCTGGATGTCTGACATAAAATATGCCAGCAGATCGACATAGAAATGAAAAGACTGCTGGAACTTGAAATAAGCCTAATACAAGGTGTCCCGAGTAAATGTATACACATGTTAAATATTTGTACACTTGGTGTTTATTATAATTTTAGTTTTTCAAAAATTTCGAACTATCAGTCAATCCTTACGGCGCATGAGTTCTCAAGATTGGAAGCGGCCATCCTAAGAAGTGTTCAGTATCCCCGGAACCTGAGCGATGCCAACCTAATTGAGAAATTTAGCAAAATATGGCCACCAATACAATCCACCTCTGACAGAAACCTGGTTCACAACTTGTCCTCACATCGTCTCAACCAGCCACAGTTAGCGGTTCTTTCCTGCGACGTGAAGTTCAGTTCAAGAGATGCTCGAACAGAAGACTTGATTGCATCATTCGAATCAGCGCTGCAGAAATGTGAGGCAGACGAGGAGTGCAAAGGCGTCATGTGGCAACAGGTGTCATATTTACTCCTCCAGCACAAAAGTGAGATGATGATTTCCGAGTCAGAAACCCGTGAACTTATGAACATACGGAAGATGAAGGCTACTATCACTCTGCCCACCGACAAGGGGCGCTCAATGATCGTCATGGATAAGGTCGTCTACTGTGCGAAGGCAAACAATCTGCTGATGGACGAGGATTCGTATGTACCATTGAATGACAGCGAGTTCAATAAACTCAAAAGCGCCATTAGTAAGACGATTGAAAAGTTGACGAAGACAGGAGCCCTGACGAGAAGATAAGCGCTGGCTGCAAAGGCCACCAATCCTGAAATGGCACGTTTTTTGGCCTACAAAAGGTACACAAACCAGGGGTGCCTCTACGCCCCATCGTATCTCTATGGGATACTCCAAATTTTGGTTTGTCGAAGTGGCTGTACCAGCGGCTTTGCCTCCTTAACAAGGATTCAAAAGGAGATTGAAGTCTGCTTAGGAATATTTGACCGGCATCCAACGCTTGGACGTGGAGGCAGACGAGGTGATGGTAACGTTTGATGTGATCTACTTGTTTACATGTATTCCACCCAGTCTGGCCATCCACACGATTGACGGTCTTTTCCAAGAGAAATACGATGAAACCGAACTTAAACTCAAGCGCGTGGATATCATCGAGATCCTGGGGCTGTGTCTTAAAACATTTTTAAGGTTCAATGGCCAAGTTTACGAACAAAAGAAGGGGACACCGATGGGCTCGCCTCTTTCTGGCCTTATTACTGAAGTTGTTTTGCAGAGGCTCGAGCGGCTGGTCTTCAGCTCCTATCCACCGAACTTCTGGGCCAGATACGTCGATGACACGTTCGTCATCATCAGAAGGAACAAAGTGAAAGAGTTCAAGGCACCGCTGAATTCTATCTTACCTGAGATCCAGTTCACTATGGAAGAAAGGGACGTACAGGGGACGAAGCTGGGAGAAGGGAATATAAGGAAAACGGTTAATCGTAAGGCAACAAACACCACCCGCATCCTCCTCTTCAGAAGCAACCACCCTTTTGGGCACAAACGCAGTTGTGTTAGTACCATCTCCCAACGCGCTCAGACACACTGCAACGACGAAAGTTGGCAGAAGAAGGAGGTTTAATACTTGCATGCGCTCTTTGAAGCCAACGGTTATCCAAATTCCTTCATGCGCACGTGTCTTACGAAGCCTTACGTTGAGCGGTCGAAAGGAAAGGGCTTCAAGTTTTGGCTCGCTATCCCTTATGTGAAGAACGTACCTAAGGCCACCGCAAGAATCCCAAAGCCATTCGAGATCGGTGTGGCTCACAAGCCGAAATCAACCAGCATAAAGCAGATTATGAGGCCAAACAACCAGCTACCGTCGACAAAACAGTCAGCCGTTGTCTACAGCAAACCATGCCAAGACTGTGATGCAAGGTATGCCAGTCAAACTGGCAGACGCCTTGGCACCAGGTTGCATGAGAATCAGCTCGCAATCAACTGCAAGGATAAGCTGTCTTTGGTCTATGTGCACGTATAGCAGAAAAACCACACCTTCGTATTCGACGATGCAAGGGTAATGGGCCGAGCTAATGACAAGATGGCTGGACTTCTCCTGGAAAGTTGGTCTTCAACTGGGACACTTAACAGAGCCATAGACATTCATCCTGCTTACCAGGCGGTACGCAAACGGCTTGAGTCAGTTCGAACAAGGCCAACAGGACGGTGAAGAAGGCACAAGCGTAGGATACAACTGAGATCAGAGGAAGAGAGACGAGGGTCGGCCAGAGACCAGATGACCAGCGTAGAACGCTACCTCACCGCTATCGCGTACACGAGGTTGACATGAACTCATGCGGGCAGCAACAAGGAATTAGTCCGTCTGTGGACGAGGGACAGGCCAGTAAGCGCACTGACTTGCCAACAATTACGACAGCCACACAGGGGACAAAGGTCACACGAGCCCCCCTGCGGTCAATCCCACGGACAGTCAGCAGCGAGCAAGCAGGTCAAAGTTCGTGCGCCGAGCATGGATATAATAACAGGCATGCAGAGAGGCTGATACAGTCCAGGCAAACAGAAATAACCACCACGTTAATCTGAAGATGTAAACAAGCGAGTTTCCGAAACATCAGTCCCAATATAACTCGGTCCATGTCCTTGAACTTTCTTCTTCGTCTTCTTTGGGGGATGATGAAAACGATGTAAAAAATATTTACAAGCACTATTTGATTGATATTTCAGTGCATGTTCCCAAACTGACGTCAGTTTTAATCCAGACATTGTTCTAAATGCCACTCTAAATACACTACTCTTCGGTCAAGATTTTCGTCATTAAAAGCATGGATTAGTCTTTGGGTATAACTTTTTGAATGACAACGTTGTATAATGCGAGAACCTGCGGTGAAAAAACAGTAAAATGATACTTTCAATATGCTAACATTTTTTCAATAATAAAATGCAGTAAACTCCAAGTTTACAATTATTTGAAATGTGTATGCATTTTTGGGGATACTTCTTATTTGTTTTCTCACAATCATAAAACGGTCGAATCTGTAGGTCAGGTCAGGTTTTATAAATTGAAATGCAGGTAAATAACTTTGAAGTCCCTGTTGGTACAGTACAGTAAGGTCCTTGTACCTCATTGTATTTTTCAGGTCAGGTAAGTCATTTTGTTTAAATATACCCACTTTTTGAAATAAACTTGGCAATGTGACTAGCCTCTTTTAGCGTGCTCTGGCAGTTACAAGATAATGCCTGCATTTTCTACACTATACCATCTCCACTCTCTCTGTCCTCCCGCCCTTTCAACGACACCTACCACTGGTGATCATCCCCTGGTTCAAGACCAACTGACGGTGATCGGAACGCAAATGCTCTGAAGAATGTCCGGCTTCTGACGGTCGAACCGAGCTCCCTCCTTCTGCAAACCAATATTTTGGCTACTGTTACCACAGATCACTTGTACCTCGTGAGTCATATCGTTCCCTTTTTCCTTCCCGTTTTGTCAAGTTGTACACTTTTACATTAGCATAGCGCAATAGTTTAGTTGCTACTAGTTAGCACTAAGTTTAGAAGTGTCTCTTGCATAATTTTCTAATGAATTCGGTACGTTTTGCAGGTATAGGAACTACAAATCAAATACCCATATCGTTCAGTGTGAGCGAATGCAACAGCCAGTCGAACCGGAAATTTACACCACAGATTTCATCATCTGAACGACATACCAGTGCGCGAAGTATACGCCCAAAATGGCGCAAACCTGTGAATCGCCAATTCCTGTTAGACTTTGCTTCACTGTTAGATTTTAATGAGATGCCTACGTTCAGCTGTTTATCCTGTGCGGTGGCCTTCCGATGAGTCTTACAGCGACCAAAGTGCGCTTCAAGCAACTTTTCCTCCCCTATTTTTTAACCACTTGTAAGGGGTAAATTTAAGGTAATGTATCGGCTAAGAGTTTAAGTTATTGCACATGCGGTTGGGCCGCAGTTAGCTTCAATTTGACGTTGCCGTTTTTTGCTTATTATTTTGTTTGGGGTTCAACCGGACTCAGGGTAAGAATAAGGCTTAGGGTGTTGGGTTAGGATTAGGACTTTATAATGTGTTTAGGGTTAACGTTGCAGGGCAATTATTTTATTAATGACGGCTAGGCAAGAAAGGGTATGGGCAGTTTGGTTGGTTTGTGTTTGCAAATACAAAGCGTGCTTTGCAATTCCAGTAAGGGTAAGTTTTTGCGATTGAGTTAGGAGTTTGTTCACTTTCGTGGTTGGGCTACGTTTTCATGATTCCTGCTAAGGTAAGGATATGGAAAAAAACAGGTAAGAGTTGGAGTTAACTATTAGATACAGAGGTTTGCTTGGGTAAGGTTTCAATTTATTTGAAGTGGTTGTGTTTGGCCATTGGCTTTTATTTTTGGTCTAGGTGTAGAACAAAGGGTCTGATGAGTGAAAAGTAGTTAAGGTCAGGATAAGCCTTTAGTACGCGGCTTAGGATAAGGATTAATGTTTACTTTAAAGTTGCCGTAAATTTTCATTTTAAGCGATGAGCATTAGCATCCCTAATAGTAAGTGGGATCCTACTAGAATTATGCGGGAATCCTACAAGTCCACAAAATAGGATCCTACGGGAGGTCCACATGGAACAAGTGTAGAATTCTACGGGAGCTCTACATTGGGTCCATAACCCAGACCCTCAATTTTCCACCGGACAGGGGAAACCTCCTTCATCGCGAAAACCCCCTTTTTTCGAAACGCGATAATAGACAGGTTTTAGAAGACATTTTATAGTAGGAAACTGTATTATATATTTATAAAAGGTTAAGAAAATATTATTGTACGAAAAAGAAGTTTTTGGCACTTGAGTCAACTTTAAACATTGATTGCAGTACCATTTAGAATTCGTTGTAAATGAAACGTTGTGCCTCCGGATGATTGTTGATAGTGAGCTTTTGTGTCTGCGCCATGATGTTTGCGAGACTATGCAGGGAACTTTCCATATAAGTGAAATGCCGAAGGAACCTGGACTTAAATGATTGCCCTCCACGACGCTGACGTTTACGAGTTTGACTGATAATGCCTAGAAGCAGAGCCATTGTAGCGCAAGTGCTTACCAGGTGACCTCAGAGGCGTCGGTAATCTGCAAGTTGGCATTGTTATTTCACTGCCAGACAAACTACTGTCGGACTCCTGAACCATTTTCTATAACATTTTGGCAAATGAAGTTCTTACCGATGGTGGTGACGATGAAATACTCACATTTTCGTACAGAAAATCACTTAATTGAATATATTAAGCAGCCACTTGCATTTCTCCCGTTGGACTATCCACAATTCACAGCGGTGGAGGAGAGCTGCTGGCTACAAGTTGTTCTAAAAAACAAATGCTCCTTACTTGTTGGCTGTGTTTATCGCCCACCTAATGCCGATGCAGACTACGATCTTTGTCTCTCGCAGGCATTTCATGCCGCAGCTGACTTGAATCTTAAGTATTGCTTGATTGCAGGCGATTTTAACCTTCCTGACGTGCAGTGGTTTCCACCATCCGGTCCTTCAAAGTACGAGAACTTACTTGAGGCAATAGATATCGGCATGTGGGATCAGGTAGTCGATTTTCCCACTCGAGGAGCAAACATACTCGACCTAATTTTTTGTAGGGGATGCGAACCACTTTCAGTGTCATCCTTAGACGCACTTGGGAGTTCAGACCATGTTACAGTTGTTAGTGAACTAGAACTGGAGGCGGATAAAACATTTTCCCAAAAGTATAGTATTTATCATGACTTCCGATCAGCAAACACGGTTGACCTACTGGCACATCTAAACGCTCTCGACTGGTCTGAATTTTTCCAATGTTTGGATGTAAATGTTTGTACCGATGCACTGTACAAAGTGTTGGATCCACTCATCCTCCACTTTGTCCCGCGTAAGAAAGTAATACATGTCAAGGATGAAGTGTACCTTCCTCTGTCTTTCCGTCGTAGGCTGCGTAAACTCTCTCGTCGTTTGCATCGGCTGAACGACACTTCCGTTCTGCCCTTGATCACACTGATCTTTGAGCAGGCTAAGAAGCTCTCCGAAGAAAAACAGATAGCCGATGAGGCTCACTTCGCTGAAAACTCTTCCCTTAATGTTGCGAAACTCTTTTCGCGTACAGTAAAAGCGCAGATGAAAACGCAGCACCCCATACTTAGAGATGCTTTAGGAAACCCCATAGCTGACGCTAAGCTGACCGCCGATAGCTTCAATGCGTTCCTATCCAAAACGTTTAGTGAAAGCTCGTTCGCTGCACCTCCGGTTATCCAGGCTTGGACGGGTGCCATACTCGAAACCATAAGTTTTACCGTCTGGGATGTGACTGTAGCCATTCGTCGTTATCGTCAATCCTATAGTCCAGGACCAGATGGCGTCCCAGTTAGCCTTCTAAAAGCTGAAGCGAATGATATCTTTCCGTCTATTCTTTGTAAGGTATTTAATCTTGCTCTTGAGAGCGAAACCTTTCCTTCGTTGTGGAAGGAATCGCACATAATGCCTATTCGCAAGCACGGCCGATCGACATCATTCGACAACTTTAGGCCAATAAATACACTTCCCGCAGCATCGAAGATCTTGGAGACCTTAATCAAAGAAAAGATGATGCGTCACTTGACAGAGAACAACCTGCTCAGTACAGCTCAACATGGCTTTCTCGAGAAACGATCTTGTGACACCTGCCAGCTCTCTTTCTTTGATTATGTGCTGCAATCTAGAGACAGTGGGTTTGCCACTTATAGCGTCTATTTTGATTTTACTAAGGCCTTTGATCGGGTTGATCATAACCTCCTCCTTCTGAAACTGGCCTCCTTCGGCATAGGTAGCAAGCCTCTGAACTTCATATCTTCCTATTTGGATGCTCGCACACAACGAGTAAAAATTTCCAATGTTATCTCCAACCCCACGCATGTGAGGAGTGGAGTTATACAGGGTAGAGTACTGGGTCCGCTCCTATTTTGCCTTTTTGTCAACGACGTTTCAGATTGTTTTCAATATGGCAGACCCTTCATGTACGCTGATGATTTAAAAGTCGCTTATCGATATAAACCAGCAGATCGCAACATCGTGCTCGAGCTGATAAAAAAGGATCTTCAGGCCTTCGCCCAGTGGTGTTGCACATGGCGCCTCACCCTTTCATGGCACAAATGTTCCGTTATGGTTGTTGGCGACGATCATCAACCGGAATTAAGCATTGACGGCCACGAACTAAATGTTCCAGCAGTTATCAAGGATTTGGGCATATCCTACTCTAATAGTCTCAATTTGTCAGAGCACTGTGCCCTGATAGTCTCGAAAGCACGCCGAACAACCGGATTTATCCTTAGAAATTTTAAGACTATCAATGTTAGAACTAGCCTTTATAATATGTACGTGAGACCTAGTCTTGAATACTGCTCGCCTCTGTTCAGTCTTCTGCGCACTAGTGAACGGAAGAAAATAGAATCGGTGCAGCACTTCTTCACTAGAAGAGTTTTCACTACAGAACACCGTAACTTAACCTACCAACAAAGGTGCGAACTTATAAAGCTGGATCCCTATGGCTTCGTCGATTGCAGAAGGGTCTATTTTTACTGTTTAAACTTTTGAATGGTCAAACCTTTAATCCTCTTAGTACAATAAGGCAGCTTGAGCACTCTCGACGCGCCAGTCATCGAGACGCATTTTTATTTCTTCCTATGGCACGCACAGTTAAGTACCGGCAATTCTTTTCAGTAAATGCCATATCAATCTGGAATAAGCTGCCCAAAAGTATTAAAACCCAGCAAAACTACCCTATGTTTAAGAGAGCTGTAACTAGTTTTCTACATTCAGGACAACTTTCACGAATTTTGGGTGCTGACTCGGTGGAATCTCTCTTTCACTCTGATGGCGTTTGTGGACTTTGAACCCCGCCAGGCTTCACTGCTGAAGATAATGCGGCTGAAGCAGCAACCCGCAGTCTGCTAACCCTTCAGCCGATAGCTCGCAACTTTTGCCGACAACCATTGAAGAAAGACTGAGAACACTGTGTTCTTGTGCCAACCCTCTCCGTCTGGAACTAATGTTTTTAAACGATATGAAACAGTTCTCCTGCTGATGAGTCAACTCAGCTTACAACTGTACATTTATTCCGTTTGTATCATACCTTTGAAGGCAGGTTTTTATCACTTGAAACAAACTCCTAATCTCGCCCAGTATTGACGAAACAAAAAACCTGAAACAAAACCAATACTGGCTGCAACATAAGGAGTTTGTTTTAGGTTTTTTCCGGTCTTCGAGGTGTTGGAAGGCGCCCAAGAGGTGCATTACCAACTCTTTACAATTGCCTGTAAACTGGCATAATAAACATATTATTATTAATCGGAGTTCGCTTTTTGCGATTGGATCGGCGTCTGAAGGAGTTTTCGTCGGACGTCAGAAGTCTAAAATGGAGAGGTCACGTTTAGCGCCTATTGAACGATTAATTATTGTCAAAGCAGGAACCAGGCATGGTAAAAGTCGCTTCCAGCGGTGTCTAAGAGTTTATTAGTAAAAGGCGATATAGTACAAATGCAAGAAAAGCATAAGAACAATAAAGGTTAAAAAGGGAAACTAACCTGCTGGCTAAAATTGAAATAAATGCAGAATAATCGCGTTTAGCTTGTCTCCAAAGGGTACTCCTTGGTGTAGGCTTCCACATACTACAAAACAAAAGCAGCATATCAGAATTTATGCCACAGATAAAGCCACAGCATAGATAGCCCGCCTACGCGTTCAGCGACGCACGTGCGGTACGACAGAATGCAGTCCAAAGTTGCCGCTAGCGAAAGCAGTTGGAGTAGCCAATCAGATTACACTGACATTTTTTGCGCATAAGTTTCAGCCAATGAAATGTGAGATGTTGTGTGTGTATGAGCTGACAGGTCCATAGGTCTCCAAATTGCTATTAGGGATGCGGATTGGAATTTTGTTTAGTACTTAAATTAATTTTTTTGGCAATGTTTTGGGGATTCCTTATGGGGGAATGGACAGCCTTAGTGGTATCAGTAGCAGTTTATTTAAGGGATATATGAGTAAATTGCCTTTGAGCTTCCTACTTTTACATGTGTGTCGTGGTAGCAAAAACGATGTCTCAATTTGTTAGCGAGGCCAATTGTCTTGAGCCATGAGGTGGTGCATAGTTTTTCTACGTAGACAGTGAAAAAAAACCTCTTAGGATTTTTCAGTAGAAAAATCTGTCTGGTTTAACAGGGCTGTTTGTATGAATATTTTATGGCCAAGACTATTTTAAAATTTTATTTAGTTAGGGTTTAATTTTGATATAGAGGTTAGGGGTAAGTTTATGTTTTTGGATTAGTAATCTGGTGAGAATATTGTTAATTATTGTTGCTAACGTTAAGGGAAGGGTTTCAAATTACACTCATGACCATGCGCCATCATTAGTGCATTCGATTTCAAAACACCAGCTACGACGAGGAGAAAAAAAATATTCTACGAGGATCTGCAGGCCCTACTTTAGACTGTGTCGAAGGCGGAAATTGTAGTCTTTCTTGGTCAGCTAAATGCATAACTGTTGCGGTGGAGGGAGAGAATTGTGTCATCGTGCTCCTAGCGGCTGTAACGATAACAACCGTCCTCTTGTGTGAACCTTCGTAGGACAACATTTCTTCCTAATTAAAAACTTCTTCTGCTATCTGACACTGGGGAGGCAACTTGAATGAAGTAATTTCACGACGTTGGCACTGTTGCTTTACGTTTTCTTCCGGAGGTAAGATGGATAGGACATGCTGGTGGCTAAGACAACCCGCGGTGCTAACGACTGGATGCATCACAGCCTCGTCAGCTTCGGATGACAGTTTCACCTTACTTACTCATTTGTACTTGTTATGGCTGCGATCATGACTGATCTAGCAGGCTTTAATTATGTCCCACATGGTGATTCTCCAAGCGCGACGATCCGTGGCCGCAGACCTGGACAGTTCGACCCATTCTCTTCGCCAGCGCCGGAGACCGAATACCGAAGGTCCAAGAACCACTTCCATGTCCTGACAGACTGACTCGAACCAGTTTCTGAGTTGACCCCCTCTTCAACGTTTCCAATAAGGCAACGGTTTCAAGTCGAGGGTAGTAGCACTGAGCTTTTGGAGGTTTGCGACGAAGAACGTGCCCAACCACCTAAGCCATCTTTCCTGAATGGCCTGGGATATCCTTGTGATTGTGTCACAGCGAGTGCGGACTGCCTCAGTATCAGTATCAGTATATTGAGGGTATGTAGGAAAAATTCCTTTGAGTGCCCTATTTGTACATATGTGCAGTGTTAGCAAAAAATTTGTTGCTTAGACTGTTGGCGAGGCCAGTTGTCCTGAGTCATAGGATGAAAATAGGAGCAGACAGTGAAAAACTCCTCAGGGATTTTTAGGAGAAAAACTGTCGCCCTTGTGGGGGTAATGCGTGGGATTTAGGAGAAAAAAGGGGGTTCCCACTGGGGGGGGGCATTGCAAAGGTTCCCAGGATCATCACCGTGTGGAAGCCACGTCCTGATTCTTCCTTGCTGATTGCAGAGTCCGCCACAGAACTGGAAAAACAGAGGCATCCGTCCAGATCGTCGAGAGTCCGCTTTGGGTCGAACCAAGGGTGACTGTTTAGACCGGCAGGTCTGGCTGATAAGATCGCCAGCGGGTAATCACGGTACGCAGATAGCCAAGTAGGGTAGACCGCGGAGACCTTCGCATGAGGCTATGCGTGGGAGGGCGTTATAAATAGCAAACGTGAGTTTTCACTCGTAAAATATTTTCTGTTTCTGGGTCTGGTATGTGTTATACAGATAGATGTCAATTAGCAAACATGAAATTTCTTTGGATAAGAAGACTCGAAGCTGGTCTATGCTTTCTGTTTCGCGTTAACAATAGTCCTAATCTCCCACAAATTAACGCTCTCCTTCCAGTTGACCGACCTTACGCCACTCGTAACTCTTCCATGATAATTTTACCACCCCATAGCTCCACATCTAACCGTTCTCGCTTTTTTACCTCCAAATATGCTTTTATTTGGAACAATCTTCCTCTCGATATTAGACTGTCTTCTACACTGTCGATTTTTAAAGGCAAATTATATAAGCATTTAAATTTAGAGGAAATAAAGTCGTTACTGTCTGTTTCCTTTCCAAACACGCAAGTTGTAGATTTTGAAAAGGGTCCTCCTGGCATTTGAAGCTCTTCCCAGGATACTAAAATGGTTTCTAAATATGTTAGCATTTCCCTCTGCAGAGTCAAGCATCACTTCCAAGGGCTGCGAATTCTTCTCCGTTTTTGCAACCTTCGTTGTGGTCTTCGCGATTGGCTCTGGAATCTGGTGGGTCGCAACTCGATGACGTTGCCTTGACTTCTACTGCCTTCTCCTGCCTTCCGGATAACCCCTTCCTAACTCAACGATATATTATTTTTTCCCATGACCATAAACGTCCCGAACCCTCAACATCAGGTCCCAAACTAACCACATCAAACCCTTTTACCTTTTAAGGCAGTTTTTTCTCCTAAACTTTTTTTGAACTCGGTGGCCCGCTGAACTCATCCACCGATCTAGGAGTTGTTTTTACTGCCGATGACAATTATTTATAAGAGTTCACTGCTTATCATTATTATTTTTATTTTCACGATAGCACTAAGTTTGTAACGACAGGGCCCCTTGGGCCTTAAATATACAAATTATTATTATTATTATTATTATAATTATTATTATTATTATATATAAAAATTAATACTACGGAAAAATTGGAAGTAGCATTACTGTTATTGCAAATTGTCAGTTCCGATCCATCGTGCACTGCTATATCGATCCAGTTTTTGCTTAAAACCCTCTAGCGATTCCGACATAACAACGTCCTGAGGGTGCGCATTCCACGCTCCGACCACCCTTTTTGAAAAGAAGTGTTTCCGAGCGTCCAGCCTGGCCCCTGTCACCTTTAATTTGAGGGGATGATCCCTCAGATTCGTGGTCGTTGCTAATTCGAAAAAATCCCCTGATATAAGACAGCAGTCTTGAAGACGTAATACGCGGAATGCTAGTATCAGGTCCCCCCGAAGCTGCCTGTAGCGCAAAGGGAAGAGGTTGAGATTCGACAGCCGTGTTTCATAAGGCTGCGAGCCCTGCCCCATAACAATTTTGGTTGCGCGCCGTTGTACCTTTTCCAGGATGTTGATGTCTTTCCTGGCCCAGGGTCTCCAAGCATGGATAGCGGATTCTAGGTGCGGTCGTACGAAGGTTCCGAAGACTTTTGTGAAGCACTCTTCATTGAAGGTAGAAAAAGCTCGTTTGACGAGGTATAGGATCGACATCGCGGACTTGGCTACCTTTGTGCAATGCAGGGATGGTTTAAGCGAGGGTGTGATCCAGACTCCCAAGTCTTTCTGGGCGTTCACTTCCTTCAATGGTATGACATTCAGTCGCTAAGCCGTGCCGTTTGAAGAACCGGATTTGCCAACTCGAATGGTGGTGCACTTGCTCTCATTGAACGGTAAGAGCCAGTCCGCCGACCATTTTTGAAGTCTATTTAAATTTTCCTGTAAGTGCACTTCGTCAGCCGCAGTTCGAATTACGCTCCAAAGTTTTATATCATCGGCAAACATGGCGATGCCGCAATCCAGTTCGCGGCCACAGTCGTTGATGTAGATAACAAACAAAATAGGGCCGAGAACGGAGCCTTGGGGAACACCACTCTCAACCTCAACCTTGGCTGACTGTTTGTCGCTGATGTGGACAGTTTGCGAGCGACCGATTAGGAAGCTTTTTATCCACGTAAGGAGCCTACCCCTTACTTCTATGCGGCTGACTTTATAAAGGAGGCGGTGGTGCGGCACGCTATCGAAAGCCTTTTTGAAGTCAATATAGACAGCATGCACTGAGTTTCCACTATCGACTGCCTCAGTCCACCGTTCTAAACAGTAGAGCAAGTTTGTAACGCAGGACCTACCTCTACGAAAACCATGCTGAGCATCCGATAGCAGATGGTTTTGTTCCAGGAACTGCATAAGTTGTTGCTTGATAATTTTTTCCATGATTTTGCAACAGATTGCAGTAAGGCTGACTGGTCGGTAGTTATTCGCTGAGACCCGGCTTCCCCCCTTTTATAGCGGTGAAATCCTCGCGGATTTCCAATCTACTGGTAGGCATCCTGTTTCGAAGGAGGTTTGGAAGAGCATAGAGAGTGGTTTGGCCAACTCATTGGCGAGCTCCTTCAAAATCTTGGCTGGTACGTTGTCGGGACCTGGTGACTTAGATTCTTTTAAGCTTAAGAGTTCCTTAAGAACAGCAGCCTCGGGGAATTGGACAGTCTCAACTACTGTATCCGCTTCGGTGTCGTGGGTGGGGTGATCGTATGCCGTTTCCTTTGTGAAGACTGATTGGAAAAATTTCGACAGATGATCAGCCTTCGCTTCATCATCTATCAAGTCTCTTCCCTCAGCGGTCCTTAGCAGGGGTATCGGATCCTTGTTTTTGGTACTCTGCCTGAGATAACTGTAAAACAGTTTGGGGTTCACTGTGGCCCGGTTTAGCAAGTCTGCTTCGAAAGCCCGTCTTGTTTTGAGAATAATACCCTTGACCCGGTTTCTCTGAGTTTTGTAGGCACTGACAGATGCAGGAGTCCTGTCTGCTAGCATTTTTTTCCACAGCTTCCGCTTTTTGTTCACTTCTATTTTTAAGGCCTGCGTAAGCCATTGCGGTCTAGTGTTAACCTTTTTCCGCGAAATCGGACAGCGTTTGTCGATGAGTCTGTGCAGTGTGGTCCGGAACGCTTCCCAGTCCGCAGTTATGTTTCCAGAAAATAGAGTTTCCCAATCGGCGCGCGTGAGTTCGGTCTTCATTCGATCGAAATCGCCTCGCCAAATATTTCGTCTGGCTGTTGAGGGTCTCTCCGGTATTGAGAATAATGAGTACTCCCATAGCAGTACAACATGGTCACTTTTACCTAGTGGTGGGAGACATGACACTTCGTCGATGCTGTCCTGCGATTTCGTGAGAACGAGGTCCAGACAGTTGGACTGTTGGCCATCGCGCATCCTTGTCGGAAAAGGGACGTGTTGCGTGAGAAATAACTTCAGAGTCATGCTCAGAAGGCAGCTGTCGAAGGTTAGACTGGAGCTATGTGCGCAGGCCGCACTCCAGTCGATGTGAGGCGCGTTAAAGTCCCCCAAAATCAGGATGTCCGATCGTGCAGTTATCTT
This sequence comes from Ligula intestinalis, assembly GCA_036362985.1. Taxonomy (NCBI): domain Eukaryota; kingdom Metazoa; phylum Platyhelminthes; class Cestoda; order Diphyllobothriidea; family Diphyllobothriidae; genus Ligula; species Ligula intestinalis. Next base: position 41,048,735 of record JAYGXS010000003.1, read on the forward strand.
TTCCAGCTCTTCTAGCAAGGAGGCATCCACTACTGGCTCTCTTCTCGGTGGTCGGTAGAGTGTCAGTACATCGAGGTTGGGTGCACCGGGTACTTTAATGGACAGCCAGATGGCCTCGGAAGTACATGCCAGTTTATCCGTTTTGTCTAAAACTGTGAGTCCTTTTTTTACGTATGTTGCTACGCCACCGCCTTGACGACCTTCTCTGTCTTTTCTGAACAATTGATAGCCAGGCATGGATACCGCGCCGTCGGCTACCTGTTCAGACAGCCAAGTTTCCGTTATTGAAACTATATCTGGTGATAACTCAAAGGCATGAATCTTCAGCTCGTCAAGCTTTGAAAGCATACTCTGTGCATTTGTGTACATGAAAGTTAACTTTCTGTTTGCTCGAGAATTTGTTACAGTCAGGCTCTCCCCGCCCCTTTCCGGATCGACTGTGCGGTCATCCGGGGAGAAACTTTCCTGGGGGAGAACAGTGGACGGTGGACCACTTGGTTGTTGTAAATAACCAAATGTTTTTCCCCTTCGTTCTGCCTCTGTATGTTTTTCGATTGGGCTCAATCCTCCCTCTACTGAGCCGACTGTGTGGTTATCCGGAACGGACCTATCCAAGGTGAGAACAATGGACGTTGAATCACTTGGTTGTTGTAAATAACCAAGTTTTGTTCGCCCTTGCTGGCCCGCTCCCTCTTTTCGGAAACAAGTTGATGACGTTTGTTCCGTTCTGCAGCTGAGAACTCCTGTTGAAAAAAAACTCCCGGGTCAGAAATTTTTATTTTAAAACGCCTAGATAGAATGAGCTTGGCGTCTTGGCTTCTTGTCATGACCAGTTTCAGAGGTCTGGGACGTGCCGTTCCAGTTGGGCTCTCAGGCCGTTTGCCAAGGCCTTTTCGCACTCTAATGGTACATTGGGTCCCAGCATTTTGTTCATAAGGGCATGGAAGAGCTGGCCATCTGCGGAATGCCCGTCCATGGGAGTGGCTGCGGTTGATTCCGTTAATCCCTGTATGATGATGCTGGCTTCTCTCTTAGTGCCATTTTTCGTGCCTACGACACTGTCGCTTGCTTGCTCGTTAACAGCTCTTGTGCTGCTATTGTGACCATCTTGTGTGCGACCGGACTCTATGGTTGATGTGCTGCCCTCGTTTTCTGTTGTGGGCTTCAGGCTCGGGCCTGCGACACTGTCACCCACTTTCTGGTTAATAGCAGTACTGGCAGTGGATTCCGATAGACCTGGTATTACGAAACTTTTGCCCCTATCGATGACTTTCTGCGTCCCCTCTACGCCGACGGTCACTTCTTAGTGCAACGCTTTCGTGTTTTCCTTCGTGTCTTTGCTGACGGCAGCCTGTACTTTACGTGGCGAACCAATCGTGTTTTTGTTGTTTATGGCGAGATTGTTTAAACTCGCCTCAGCGGTGGCTGATTGGTCTACTGTGGGGGCCTTAACCGTAAGTATGGGCTCCCTGGTATCTGTCTCCGCGGCAGCCTGCACTTTACGGGGCGAACCAATCGTGTTTTTGTTATCTACGGCGAGATTGTTTAAACTCGTCTCAGCGGTGGCTGATTGATCAACTGTGAGGGCGTGCACTGTAAGTATGGGCTCCCTCGTTTGTTTTTCGGCGGCTTCCTTCGCTTTCATCCCTTTGTGTGCATCGGACCGCAGTTTTCTCGGTGCAAATACTGTCTCTTTTTCTTCTCCCAGCTCTTCTCCGATCCCCTTTCGTGCAATTTCACTAGTTTTGACCTGTAAAGAGGGTGAGACTGGTTGGTCAGGTAGACGCTT
>JAYGXS010000003.1:41058161-41096001 GCA_036362985.1 Ligula intestinalis
ATGTGGGCTCTTGGCCCTACTTACGTGTTGTTTAAATTTATCAATAACCAAGTTTGTTAAAAACTAAATACAACACTTTTTCACACTTTCGGTTTTGACGCGTGCTAGCAACTATCTTGCTAATCACCCTCCACAGCTCAATTCTCTCCTCACCTGCCGCTGTTTATTTTGCCCTTCAACGACACCTCTCTGGTGATCACTCTCGGGCTCCAGGAGAATCCAGCGACAAGTTGCAAACGAGTTTTCTCCCCATTTTGCAACTCACAGCCCAACGAACTTGGATCCAGTCCTCGCAGAGTTATCCTTTGGCAAGTCGACTACTTGACTACTGCCGACTAGGATCGTGAAGGATCTAAGTGAGTTGTATCATTTCTAATCTTCATCGTCAATCTCTTTACTGGACTTTACAACTTTTCCACTAGAATAGTCTGGTAAATCCCTTATTAGCAGTTAGTCTACCCTCGAAAGTTTTCATCGCGTATTTGCTAAGACGTTTTGTATATTTGTAGTGATAAAGCCACTACAGGCAACATTAGCAGTGATCTGGATTTGCAACTTATAGCTACATGGTTGCTCGACGCTGCACCAGAAAGCGATGATAAAGAGATTGATATGTTCATAAAGCCAAAGAGGAAAAGGGCTAGGAAGGCCAAACCAGTCACGGGTTTGGACTCAGCTTACCCAATAGCAGTAAATCAGGAACTATCGAACCGAGTGCACTTGATACAAGTACTCGGTTGGTCGAAATACGTGAACTCACAACAGCTCCCCATTGAGTCGCAAGCAGAATATAGTTGTAAAAAAGGTCCCAGATTCAGCGTCAACAATTCCACAAGAATGAGTATACCATGACGTGAATCTCCTAAAAAAGTACGCCAAACCGTTGCTAAAACAGGCGAGTCATTCCGCATTCTTAAGACATTTCGAAAAGGGAAGGCTCCAACAGCTCCAGTATCAAATTCTCGGCCACGATCTCTTAAAGTAATTTTAGAAACTTAAGCACAGGCGCAACTTTTGCTTGAGTGCAAACCATCCTTAAGGAGTCTGCATTCGCAAGTTTTTTTCAGCCGGATTACGAGTTGAAAGAGTCGATGAAGGTGAGACAGTTAATAATAGAGCTGGAAAAACGAAGAACCAATGGCGAAAAAATCTCAAAATAAGAAAGGGACAAATATTTCAAGTCAAAAGAGCATTTTTCTGGTCGAAGGCGGTAACAGCGACAGCCTAGCTGTCCCGCCACCGAAACCAAAGACGTGCCCCTTAAATTGGTCGTTTTAAATGCCAGATCTCTGCTTAATAAGATGCTTCTGCTCCAGACTCTGGTTTTCGTCAGCCGCCCAGACATTGTAATGGTAACAGAGACATAGGCATCGCCCTGTGTAGTTAACTTCGAACTCTCGGTTCTAGGCTATGCATGCATTCGGAATGATTGGAAAAATGGCCGTGGCGGAGGAAGCTGCATCTTTATTAAGCAGCCACTTACGTTTCTGCCATTGGACTATCAACAATTTACAGCTGCTGGCTCCAGGCTGTTTTAACGAATAAATGCTCCTTACTCGTTGGCTGTGTTTATCGCCTACCTGATGCCAATTTGGGCAACGATCTTTGTCTCTCGCAGGCATTTCATGCCGCAGCTGACTTGAAGCTTAAGTATTGCTTGATTGCAAGTGACTTCAATCTTCCTGAGGTGCAATGCTTTCCAACCTCCGGTCCTTCAAAGTTTGAGAACTTAAGACAGTAGATATCGGCATGTGGAATCAGGAAGTCGATTTTCCCACCCGAGGATCAAACATACTGGACCTAATTTTCTGTAGAGGGTGCGAACCACTGTCAGTGTCATCTTTGGACGCACTTGGGAGTTCAGACTATTTCACAGTTTTTACTACACTAGACCTGGAGGCGGACGATACATTTTCCCAAAAATATAGTTTTTTTCATGGATTCCGACCAGCAACTACGGCGGAATTATTGACACATTTTAATTCCCTCGAGTGATCTGACTTTTTCCAATAATACGATGCAAATGTTTGTACCGATACACTGTACAAAGTGCTGGATCCACTCATCTTCCATTTTGTTCCCCATAAGAAAATAATACATGTCAAGGAGGAAGTGTACCATCCTCTGTCGTTTCACCGTAGGCTGCGTAAACTCTCACGTTGTTTGTATCAACAGAAGGACGGTTCTGTTCTGCTCTTGATCCAACTGATCTTTGAGCAGGCTAAGAAGCTCTCCGAAGAAAAGCAGATAGCCGATGAGGCCGATTTTGCTAAAAAGCTCTCCCTAAATGTTGCGAAACTCTTTTCGCGCATAGTCAAAGCGCAGAGAAAAGCACAACAGCCCATACTTCAAGACGCCTTATGAATCCCCGTTATTGAAGCTAAGTAGACCGCTGATAGCTTCAATGCGTTCCTATCCCGAACGTTTGGTAAAAACTTGGTCACTGCACTTCCGAATATCCGGTCTTGGACAGGTGTCGTCCTCGAAACCAGAAGTTTTACCCTCTGGGACGTGACTGCAGCCATTTGTTTATCTTATAGTCCAGGACCAGATGGCATCCTGGTTAGCCTTCTTAAAGCTGAGGCGAATGATATCTTTCCATCTATTTTGTGTAAGATATTTAATTTTGCTCTTGAAAGTGGAAGCTTTCCTACGTTATGGAAGGAATCGCTCATAAATCCTATTCCCAAGCACGGCCGATCGACATCTTTTTGACGACTTAAGGCCACTAAAAACATTTCCCGCAGCCTCGAAGGTCTTAAAGACAGTGATCAAAGAAAAAATAATTTCATTTAACTTTGCTGTGTTTATGCTGTTTTATTTAGCCGAGGTGTGCATGGACTTCTAAGAGTTGAATCTACTCATCGAAAACGAATTTTCGCATTTTCAACTTTCCGATTTTTCCAAGTAAGTTGTTTTGTGTATTCAATTAAGCAGTAATTAAAATACTTATACTTAACTAAAAGTCTTTCTTTATTAGTTGAGTTGTGGATACGTTTAGACTGGTTTCAGATACGTTAATAATTTTTCGCTAGTTAAGACATACGTCACGATTTACGTCAACCACTGTAGTTGCCCTCTCCCATGACAGTAAAATTGTTGAGCCCATGATTTGATTGGTTTTTCGAAAATAAGTTTTAGGTTTCAGACCCCCTAATTGCAATAAACAGATTTAACAGGATCAGTTATACAGATGAAGATTTGAAAATCGCTTTCTTGGACCCTATTAAAGCTTTCGACACTGTTGATCGCGTAGGGGAAGTAAAATAAATAATGTACTTATTTAAACCGAAAATTAACTCTTCAATAGAGCTTACAAATTAAGTTTAAAAAAGTCCCCCCCACTGACCAGATTTGACGAGCCAAAATTGACATGTAAGTTAGTAGAGCTCTCAAAAACATTATAACTTTTTCAAATAACATTTAAATAAGTAGAATTAGTAAATGCTCAGCGAGTAAGTTGTTGATAAACATTCTGGTTATAGTTTTTTAAAGGGCTTTAGCCCTCAGGGATTGCACGTGCTACCCGCAGAACAAATAAATTATTCAGAATAAGGCAATACACAATTAAGAATGTCCAATTTTGTTAACCACTTATCAGTTTTCTGCATTAAATCAAGGAAAACGTTCGTTGATGCCCGGAAAGGCTTAAAGGTAGCAATCTATTATAGAGCTTACCATGAATATCAAATCCCAAAATTCTGTAACCGGTGGTAATAGCGTTTATACGGGTTGGACAATACGGGGACGCAGAGGATAAAATAAAGGAATAAAGGCTGATATACAGCAGTGACAAATAGCGCGATGATTTAAAAATAAACTAAGCCAAAAAATGATAAGTTAAAAAAATTAATAAACTAATATATAAAAAATCAAATAAAGTTACTGTTCACGTGGTATAGAGTGATGGGGTTTGCTTTTTGTGATGAACCTTATAATAGATTGTTACCTGCTAAAAACTGCGAATCGAGTTCAAAAGCCCCGAAGCAAGGGAGACAACCTTGTATTTGAAACTTCACCCAAAAATCCAAGGGCAGGTAGTGTGAATATTGGTTTTGAGGGTGAGGTATCCGGGCCTAGCCAACAAAGCACAAGAGAAGCAAATCAGCGTTCTCGCTTTGAGCGAGGTCGCACGAACGTTAGCACCTCAATGGTGCACTTTTTTCGTTCACCTGAATCCTTTGTCCTAACTACCCTCATTTAGACGCCCAGCGAGTAGCAGAAGGTTCGTTGATGACCATTTTTCGAGTTTTTTTAAACATAATTTTATAACAAACAAATTTAACCCAGCCCATAGTTTAACCATTGAAACGAACCTGATGTTAGACTGTTGGACGTAATTTAAACTGGGCTTGCAAATCAGAGACAAGAACATGTGAATATATGTGCTTCGCCGATCTAGTAGAGGAACAATTAAGTTTCGCTTTGCATGGGAGCTCACAACATGAACCCGCCAGACCGTGACATAGTGACTATGATGATATGATGAAATGGATCTGACAAAGCAAATGGCGACCGAAATGGCCATTGCTGGCTTGTTAGCCGTCATCAGCTAGTCATACCCAATCTCGAAGGTTGGCATCCCCGAGATTTGAACCCTAGACCATTGGTCGTTGTGTTCAATACATTACCACGGCACCATGGGCTCCTTGCTTTGTCGGTTGAGATCGGGAATATTATAAATATATGTGCTTTGCTGATCTAGTAGGGGAACAATTAAGTTCCGCTTTGTTCAGGAGCTCACAACGTGAACCCGCCAGACCGTCTCATAGTAAGGCATCGAACACAGCTCAACGGTTGGGTAGCTCACTCGAAATCGGGAGTGAGACGTCATTCGACAGCAGATTCTTTCTCCCATCTCTCCCCGTCTGCCAACAATCACTTATTCGTAGGCAAATAGGTCTTCTCGAGTTTTTGCGATTTTTTGCAGTGTTTGAGGGGCAAACGTTAGTACAGCAGTCACTGAAACTTGTAAATGTTTATATACGCAGTCAGGTAACAACGTTTCTTAGTTTTAAGATAACAGAATGCACTGTGTATGTGGCCAGACTCATGACAGCTTTCATTCAATTTTACAAAAAGATGACTTAGTTGTCAGCGATTGTCTTTGTGCAAATTTAGGCTATGCAGGTTTCATGAGCGTTCACACCTTTGTAGTGAAATAAAAGACAAGGGAGAAACAAGGGAGATTATGATCTCCCATAATACAGGTGGCCTTGCGCTAAATTCCAGAAAAGTGATGGCTAACGTTAGAGTTAGCGTTAGGTCATATGAATACGTATCCTTCCTTGACCTAAGCGCAAAGCCTCTTTTATTGCTCTGCGCTTCCTATTCAGTTACTCCACATTTTTGACGGCGCCAAAGATGTGCTTTACAAATAAACCTTATTATTATTATTAACTGCAATTATTTTGTACGCGGTCAGATTTTCCTAACTGATGAGCACGAAGTTGAAACGTTATATCTTTATTGATAAGTGGACGGAAATATTAATATTCGGACAAATAACCGGCAGGTAAGTATGTAATGCAAACAATAGGGTGTTGGGCGCAGTGACAAGCTGAGGCAGGTTCAAACTTCGGGTCAATAACCCTTGGGAAAATGACGAAACAGGAAGGCGCAAAGGGTAATTTAATGTCTTGCTTATATTTCTGGGTAAAACCTAAATTAAAGTTAGCCGACCTCTTGCGTGCTCCACAAATCGGAACTCCACGTCAGAACGAAATAGTCAATTTTCGACTTCAATGCGACCCGATCGACAAATACTACCCTCGTGTGGCAGTGATTATCCCCCCAGTTCAGTTGGCAGTGCGTGAGATTATTAGTCCAGATGGAAAGAACACTTGTTTTTAAATGCCCAATGACCTGCTGAATGTATTCCCGCACAAGGAGTGCACCAAGGTGTGAGATAAATGCATGACTGGCGGATTACTGCTGGGGGCGCAGATCAGTAAACACCAACTTAACGCAAGAGAAAATGGAAAAAAACCTCACAAGTGACTGACATACTATGTTTATGAAGAAGAAATTGATTGCGTTATAGTACACTGTACACATAGGAGCTATGGTGACGCATTGAAACGCTGGCTCAGGCCTTGCCAGTTATTTTCAGTAGACCACGCCTTCATTCTTGATTCAGTCTTTAAGCCCGACCCAAGCGAAGGAGCGTGGAGAGAGTGTGGTAGATGCTGCGCAAGCCTCACAGATTGCGCCGCCTTGCCGTAGAGCACAGTGTGGACATCCATCACAAGGATGCTTTGCATTTGAAAACTTGCCCTATTCATTCATAATATATTGAAATGCATGTCGCCTTTAGGGTGCACATGCGGTCTCTTGTTTAGTTGCTTTGAACGTTGAAACATGCCCTTGGGTAACCTTCCAACGTAACATGAGAATATATTCAGAAATTAGTGGACAGCTGAAACAAAGGGAATGTTTTCACAATGATCAGAAGTGTTTTCTTAAAAAAATTCACTTAATTATTGTAGATTTGCTATCTCGCGAAATATGAATCGAAATTCCGAAGTGTGTTTTCTTTTCGAAAAGATTAGTTAAGTATGATTGTAATATAAACCAGCGTGCAGGCTCATCCCCCAGACATTTCAGTCACGTCAGGAAGTCGGCCTTTTGATCGAGCTTCTTTCTGACTGCTCGCAAAAAGAACAGATTGAAAAAAGACTAATGAATTAATACGCCCTTTCTAATTAATTTTTGACGCTATCAGAGATTTAAATATATTTTATATAAAACATGCAAAAATTATCTTTCTTGTACTAATTTGGTAGAAAACTGCGTCTTCAAATCTTATACTTGCAGAAAGGGCATCATTCGGTTTTAAAAATTTTAAATTCTCCAATTCTTCCAACTTACACGTTGCACACATTTCAGCTAAGGAAGTATACAAATTACTCTATGTTATTCCAATGAAGTCATATAATGCTCATTAGCGTTTGCAATGGATGTGGACGAGGTTGTATATTTTAAAAGCAATACTAATAACGGAGGGAGATAAGATGCGGGCTTCAAAATTTTAAAATTATAAGCATTTTATAACACAAGGGTATTCGTTTATTGAATATAAAATTTAAAGAAGACGTACTTCACTATCAAATAAGTACGATAGGTAATACATTAATGCATGTTTTCTATATAATATTTTTGAAGTTACAAGGGAAACGAAAATTAATAAGAAATTGCGTAATACACAAATAATAATTTTTCACAAAATGTGCTTTTTAAGGGCGGCCAGGAAGAATCCCTGTCAAATGCCGACATCCTGACGTGATTTATTTTTTGAATCAACATAAGGACCGTCCCTTTATGTAATCTTTTCGAATCGAAAACGCATTTCAGAATTAGTCGTCTTCCCATCCTAAGGAAAACATTTTTTCCTTCCTGAAAGAAGATGCTGTCTAAGGTTACTGCTGAAAACTAGAAAAAGATGACGAATGCCTTCGCCAGACACAGATGTCTGAAAAATTTTCCGTTAAAAATAAACATAAGTGCTTGATACTCAAACATGCCATCACCTTCCGCATGTAGCCGCATTGCAATCTTCAACTTTTAACGTTTGAAAATGCAGCAACATTCCTTGTCAACAGGATATGTATGTTCTAAGGGTTACATAGTCGTTAAGTACTTCTTCAATGGCTTATTTCCCTCCATAACGTTTTCTATCAATCCAGGTCACGAGAATGTCGTTAAGCGCCCGTATGCTCTTGGAACATTCTACGGAAGTCTGTGACCTTATTTGCCGAAAACAGGCCTACCAAATTGAGGTATGTGTACAGAAAATTGGGGATAATTTCAAACGATTTCCGAATCTCTCCAGAAGCAAACGTCTGATGTATTCCAAGAATTTGACGCAAAGGTAGAAGCCTTTCTGACAAAAGACGCCCACTTTAATCAAATTTGCTCAAAACTCAAGCGTGAAAGTGACAATCAGCGAGAATGTAGAAGCGCGAATATCTACAGAGACTGGAAAAATTGTGTGCACTTACCTATGATTCTAAAGAAGCTTCAAAAAATTCAATCCAAGAACGACAACTCACAACAACATCGACTTTTTGCCTTCTCTGACGCGCTTACGAATGCAAACTTGCGGGTAAGGTGATTACTGTCCTCATACTCTCTACACAAATAGGACCATCTTCACTTGGAGACCTTTTCTCCGGATGAATACTTTCCCTTCGTGATGAATCATCGATACTGCTGTCTCTCACTAGTACATGTACGGAATAATTGCAATCAGACCCGCTTATTAACTACCTACTGTTTTGCTAGCAGGCACTGCGTCGTCAGAGCTCCTCCGTAGTATGAAGCACCTCCACCTGTTGCCGCTGATTATCGGGAAATTTATTCGTAGCGGATTAGGAGGGCATACAGTATCATGGCTTCTTGCACAGCCAAAACCTCACGCATCCATCCTGCGGAATATCTGTGACCGTGCCTTGGTCATGCGAAAACGACGATTAGGGACGAAAAGTGTTATCGCCGCAGGAGCTGGAGGTTGGAATGACTGTTTCAAGCTTGTTTGCCTTCATCAGGCAGTCACAATAAGGTTTTAGCCCGCGTACTGGGAACACATTCGGCCCCCGAATATCAGGTTCTGTCGATTATGATTATAAGACGGAAGACAATAAAAGGGAGACGTTTACTTTTTTAAAGAACCCGGAGAGGTGATCTCAGGCAGCGACGGCAGCTAACGAGACAAGGGCGTTTACCGATGTCATAAAGTCATGTCAAAAGTCCCAACAGGATTGTTTATGCCCAGATAACCTATGTGTAGCATGTTTAAATAGGAAATGGGCTATCGTGAGGGCTTAATAGCACTTCCGCTTGAGCCAAATTCAGCCGACTGGCTGCTGGACAGCGTGTTTTACAAGGGGCCTTCGTGGTGAGATTATGTGATCGTCAGTTGGTCGAGCCCAAAACAATAAAGTCTTGTGTTTCCATGCGGACGGTAGGTCAATTTTCCAGTAGGAGACACGTACTCATTGCAGGAATTTTTGCACATATTGGTCCGCTGCACAAATTGGTTAGATAATTGCTCAGTGTCCGTAGTGGACCATCGTCTGTGTTTTCAGATGTTTCTATCCGCTAAACTAACTGAGAGAATTTATGTTTATGCTAGCCTATGAAGGAAACATCTGCGCAACCGACAACGGTCTCGCCTTCCTCTCGCTGCAGATAGCACTTTCTGTTCCGAATATCTCCGGCAGCTATAGCATACAACTCTTATTAGACTTTTTATTACATTTGACTGCAATGGACAAAAAGCGACTGACCTTATCTTACGTTGTGGGGCTTGTTGTTTTGTGTGGTTGCCAGGTCCTGTTTAGCATGTGCAGATGGGTTGTATAACTCCGTCATCCCCTCAAGCCCAACCCTAGCGTCAGGTTATTGACAATATTGGACAGTGGCCTGGGAGAAGGAAGTGAGAAGTAGGTCGTCTGTACAAGCTCCGTTACCGCAGCACTTATCGCATATTCCTCACCAAAATATTAGATGCGCTTTTAAACTATCACGATACGCTGTAAGCAGGGGCTTGGAAGGTTGCAAGTTGATTGAATTATTCAGTCCACCCCTCGGGACAGAGAGTCAGACTGCAATGAGTCCACTTCATTGTGGCCTCTCTGGCGCTCCCACGCAGTTGGGATCCCAGCCCTTAATGCTTCGGTGAAAGCCTGGTCCATCGTGCGCAAACTAGGTAAGTGTGGCTCGCACAGACAAAGTGTATAGCCCTTTTAGTCACTACGCCTTATCTTGCCTCCAATTTTCTTGACTCTCTCTTGACAACGGGCTCAGGTGCAAGAGAGAAGTGAGAGTGCGATATATCCCGCGTAAGTCGACCATCACTATAAAATAACTGACACAGAAGCTACCATGTCTGCACCCACCTTGCAATGGGACAGATGGTGAACCACATCGGATAGGACAGTTGAACTTTCAAGAAGTCTAAATCTAATTCCTCCAAATAAACAATGGAGCAACGGAAATGATCTCTGCTTTGCGCGTCTTAATCATAGTATTTTTCGATTAATATTGGACTCAAAAAATCTTTTGCGGCGTTAAGGCCCTCATGCCTTCTTTCTTTACTAACCACTTTTACCAAAATATTCAGTAGTTGTACAATTCCTGATATTACTTCTACGAGATACTGTATTTTTTCAACAGTTTTGCCAGGACATCATCTCAGTGCTATACCCCTTAGCACACAGTCCAGTGTAAATTACTGCATCTAAACACACTTTTATGTTGGAAGACTTTGAGTGACCCATCAGGAGGTAAGGTTTCAAGCTTTGTCAGCCATATGAAGTCCAAAGAGGTTATGTGCATGATGGTGGGAGGTTGTAATGCTTAAAAGTCAGATTACGTTTATGAATGCTATTTCACCGAAAATTACTAAAATGACTTTGTTGCGCTCAAAACCTTCATAATAAAAGTGGGCAACAGTAGTTTAAGTAGTGCACCTCATAAACCATTATTCCCAGCATTTTGTTTTAAGGAAACGGTGCTTACAGGGGTTTTTATGGGTGTGAAATTAGGATAGGCAGTGGAATATGCTTTACTAACTGCTATATGCATTTTATTTTATTGTACTTAGAAATGTTGTTTATTTATATCTGTAGATTTTCCTTATCTATATTATCGTTTAACAGATTGCGGAAAACCTTATCAAAATGCAGGTTCCTTTAAATTGCTGAAAAAATAGAAATGGTGGTAAGCAGGTCACCTACTTTGACTTACCTGCGGTCCAACTTACCGTTCTGGAGTTAAATTAGTATAGTGTGCAGCGCGAAATGCCTCGCACACCTTCACTTTACCTGCGGACTAACTTACTCCCAGCGGCCGCGGGAAAAAATTCAACTAAACTTTCCCACTTTACACTTCTAAAAATGTCCTTCCGTAGGACAAAATTTTGGGACTAGGCGTATATGAGGTGCACTACTTAAACTGCATTTGCCTTGCTACACCCATTTAAGACAGATTGCCTACTCTCATGAGACAACCTTTGCACGACAGTTGTTTCCCTCACAGTCTTTCGTTAGGTGGTGAAGATCCGATACATCGGTACATGTGCGCCAGCCAGACTTAGTTTGAAAATAGTGTGTCCAGTCGCGCACTGTATTAAGAGGGAAGACACTCGGGGGTCAGCCTGACCGCACCAGTGCAGTACGCGTGGGCGTGATCGGCTGGCCAAAGTCCGGTACCTTCGACGGTGCATCTATATGAGACCTGTCTTTTTGAGGGCCAACACACTTCAACAATTATATGGGGCGCAAAATTCCCTCTAGATGATGCCCATGAAGCTATCTACAATGACTACACTAAGCCTTTCATTCACAACCGTCTTTCCTGTCCAAACTTATTTTCTCTCTGTCAATTATGGTATGGGTATCCCTCATGTGGCTACTCACTTCCTAGACTTGCCAAATCGATTGAATGCTACACCAGAAGGATAAGTGCCGTAGTCGGGGATGGGAAGGATGACCACATGGAAATATAAATAAATTGAATCCATGATTATCTTTTCCCCTCCGTCCCCTCATTTAAACACGTATGTTACTTACAAAATAGCGACAACCAACCTACATGGGACACCAGTCATCGCAGATGGAGGCAATGCTGCGGAAGAATGTCAAAAATGTCTATCCACCTTCACAGCTTAGAGTCCAACAGAAAACTCTCCGGCCCTGTTATGGTAATCCGGACCCCAGACGAGACCCCAGCCGTCTAGTGGACCTCCGTTATAAGCCACCGGTGCGTTACAGTCCTGATGGGTGCAGGGAATGGTCTGTGGCAGAAATGACGCAACAGGCGGACTTTATGCGTCTACTGGTTTTAGGTGGTGAAAAAAATGCCCTGAGTTGGACTAACCTTGCTTACTGGAACGCGAAGAGCACAACCCAACAAAAGAGTATGTAAGTAAACGATTAGTACCCGCCTCCCTCAGGAAGAGAGCACAAGTTATTGTAAATTAAGTCTGATTCCAACTTGCAACCCCTTAACCTCTGAGAATGAACGAAAATTATTTTCCCTGCATGCAGTGAAAAATGTTGCCATCTATAACCTGTTGCACGCTTTGAATTCTACAGGGAAAAGGTTGCGATTGTGTCCAGGGTGACGTCCTCCAATCCTGTGAACTGGCTTAGCTCTTCTATCTGTGTAAATAAACATTTGGATCCATAATTTTGACTTTTTCTACCCTCAGAACTGTTGTGCGGTGCCAAAGTGAAACTGGCGCGAAATAAAGAACCGCTATTAGAACGTAATTAGGACAGCCGGTTTTTGCGTGCTTATTGATGGTCCAGATGCTAGTCGCCAAATTTAACCGGCTTGAACTAGAAGTCAAAGCGATGAAAAAGCTTATCCACAGGTCTTTTATTCCGGAGGAAACTACATAAAGAGCAATCCGTAGTAGAATGAAGGGTGGTGTGCCTAACATACCCCAGGAAACAAACAAGTATGTGTCTAAGATACCCGTAAAAAGTAATTCAGTCGCACCTCCCAAAGAACCAAAGAGGCCACCAGATACAACGCAAGAAGGTCGCCTTGTCATGAAAGGGAATCCGTCGGGCTCTTCCAATAAGCAAATATCAGATCAAAAGGTAGTCACATCTCAAGTTGAGGAGACCTGCACTCCGGTAGTGTCGAATCCCTCTAGCGGTCCCCGGATAAAGGCCCCGTTGACCGTGCACAGAGCGTTACTAGTCCGGATGTCCCAGCAGACATTCCCATTTTGCGAGGCCCATCTAAGGATTCTGAGTTGTCGGAGGATAACCAGAAGCCCACAATCAATCAACCATTTGAGGATTCTGAGTGGTCGGAGGATAACCAAAAACCCCCAATCAATAGCAGCGGCCCTGACAAGGGCAACTGCATTATAATACAGGGACTTCCCGAGTCCTCTACCGAAACACCCAACGAAAGAAGTGAGGCTTAAAAAGGGTTATTCCAAGAGCTCCTAAAGGGCTGTTGCAACCATCTGAGGAGATCTTTTATCAAAAGATATTTCGTCTTGGAATTCGCCCAAACTCAACTCAGCAGACTAGACCACGACTTCTTAAGATCGTCCTAACCAGTGACACAGAAGCAAAACTTCTACTGTCCAGGCGTTTTCGACTGAAGTACTCCAGAAACGGTGTGTTTTTTCAGCCGGATTACTCTCCTGCTGACAGGATGAAACGCCGCATGCTATTTCTAGAATTGAGGGACCGCAGAATAAAAGGAGAACCGAATCTCGTGATCTTCAAGGACCAGATAGTCGAAAGAAATTCTGCTCCCGCATGGACCAAACCGATTCGCACGACCGCACAGCTACTCCAGTAGCCTGCGTCGGGGTTACAAATAGACCACGCAAGAATTCAAAACTGAAATTTATGTATACTAATGCGCAAAGCTTACTTTCAGAAATGGATGAACTAAGGATCAGCGTATCCGACCTCCTTCCTGATGTTATTTCGATAACAGAAACATGGTTGTTGGACCAAGTTGACAATCGCAGGCTTGGGAATCCTGGCTTTCAACTGTTCCGGAAAGACAGAGACAACCGAAGAGGTGGAGGCGTAGCAACCTTCGTGAAAAACTGTTTGTATGTTTCCGAAAAAACGGCGAATCTGTCTTGTGCAGAAGCGGTAGGTTGACTGTAAAAGCAACGGGTTCCCAAAGCCTTGATATCTTAACTGTCAACCGACTACCAAGGAACGATTCTGAGGTGGATACCCTATTGGTGGATGAACTTAAAGCCCTTTCTACGCGATCAAATACCCTTATTGTTGGGAACTTCAACGCTCCTACCATCAACTAGAGCTCCTCCTCAGCTGACTGCCCTGAATCAGCATTCTACCACCAGCTCCTGAATTTAATTCAATCCCTGCTTCTCACCCGGCACGTCACATTTCCCACACGAATTCGTGAGGGCCAGCGGATGAACTGCCTCAACCTAGTGCTCACTAAGTCGCTCGACAATATTGGCATTGTTAATTGCCTACCCCCACTAGGTCAGAGTGACCATGTTGTTCTCATGTGGAAATACAGTTTACTTTCTTTGCCTGCCCAACCACAAGACCTCCGACCTAATATTTGGTGTGGCGATTTCGATCAAATGAAACATGATCTCTGTTTCATAGACTGGGCATCCACACTCTCCGACAACGTTGAAGAAGCTTGGGAACAGTTAAAAGAGAGAGTCCATAACCTCATCTCTAGCCACTGCCCTATCACTCGCCGAAAACTTACGAACAGGCCTCGCTGGCTGAATCCATCTTTAAAAACTGAAGTTAACAAGAAGAGAAAACTGTGGAAAAAGTACCGAATTGATAGGTCACCTTAATCTCTTAATAGGTAAAAAATGCAGAGGAACCGGGTCAAACGTCTCATTGTCACAGCTCGACAGCAGTTCGAAGAAGATCTGTTAAACCGAGCCATGGTTAAACCCAAAGTCCTGTACGGTTATATAATACAAAGCACGCGGAACAAGGATCCTTTCCCCCTACTGTGAACTGCCGAAGGTGTCCAAATCTCAGAGGACAAGGATAAAGCTGACCATCTCTCTCAGTTCTTCCGGTCCGTCGAGACGACTGAACCTGGTTTTCTATCCCACACTTATGAAGACGATTTTTATCCCATCGATGGATACAGTCCTCCTTATCGAAGATGTAATTAGGAATGAGCTTCTTAATTTGAAAGAATCGACCCTTCCAGGCCCCGATGCAATCCCGGCCAAGCTGTTGAAGGAGCTGGCTTTTGAAATGGCCAAGCCACTAGCCCAAATCTTCCAGGCGTCAGTTGTTAGGGGCTGCCTACCATCTGATTGGAAGACAGCGAGATCATCCCACTTTTCAAGAGTGGAAGCCGAGCGTCTGCAAATAATTACAGGCCGGTGAGCCTTAGCTCCATTTGTTACAAAACCATGGAAAAAATCATCAAGAAGGCGTTGATGAAATTCCTCGAGCAGAATCACCTCCTTTCCGATGCCCAACACGGTTTTCGCAGTAGTAGGTCCTGTCTTACCAATCTGCTATTCTCACTTGATAGCTGGACCAAAGCACGTGACGAGGGCAAACGGTGCATGCGATCTACATTGACTTCAAAAAAGCGTTCAATACCGTCCCTCATCAACGCCTGCTGCTTAAGCTGCGCAGTGCAGGCGTTCGCGGGAACCTCTTCCTATGGATCCAAAACTTTTTGTCAGGACGGTCACAAAGAGTGCGTCACCAGCAGTCCTCGGGTTCACCTGTGGTGAGTGCGTCCCACAGGGCTCAGTTTTAGGTCCCGTATTGTTCCTCGTTTTCATCAAAGACTGTATCAGGGATCGAGACTGTGAAATCACCTTGTTCGCCGATGACATCAAATTATGGAAAGTCGTCCAAAATGCGGCAGACGAAAACCATCTGCAAGCCAACTTGAACAGATTGGAGGACTGTTCAAAGCTTTGGCTAATGCCTTTCAATGTTAGTAAATGTAACTTTCTTCAAATCGGCAGTTGTAGAGCATCCTGCATGAAAGTCTATTCTTTAAATGGTTCACCGCTGCAATAAGTTGAGAGTCAGAAGGACCTAGGTGTTTGGATAACTTCTTCACTCAAACCAACGCTGAACTGTACGAAGGTGGCGAAGTCGGCCAGATCTATGTTATAGCTGATTAGATGAGCCTTGATGGGGTTTGAAAAAGACAGCTTTTCCAAAATCTTTTGAAGCTTCATTCGGCCGCCCTATCAGGCCGGGCGTCGGTGTGCACCACTATCGCCGTGTAAGTTACTTCCCCCAGTTTGGACTTGACAGCCTTTCAAATTCTATTACCCCTCAACTCCCCTCCCCCTCCTGTGTGCAATAGTCATTAAGTCCGTTTCACTGGTAGCTACCAACTTGTGTTTAAAACCTACCAATTCTGTCTTTTATCTTCACTCGCTAATTTATAAATCTCTTTTCCTAGTGTTTTGTTTTAGAACGCTAAAAACACATGTTAATTTTGCACCGCACGACTCATTCGTCTCTTCTCATTACACGGGAATAATAAATCTCTTTGACTATTCTTATCTGTTCTTAATCCGACTCATGCAACTTACGTAATTGTTTACCATACTGGTATCCGAGCTACTAGCTAAAAATCCGAACACGTGTTTCACCGTTATTCTATCACCAAGTCGCACATTCGCGAGGGGTTCGGCTCGTCGGTGGTTCCCCTAGCATTCCCTGTGTGCTTTCTGGTATATATTCCAGTTTGGGCCGAAATCCATCATGCATTGCAGTAAAACAGAGTAATATTACTACGCTACTTAAATAATTATTTGTCATATTGACAATATAATTTCCGTATGTTCCACAGGCGGGATGAGCGTGGGGTGCTAGTGGCTAAAGTGCTGGACTGATCACCGCCTTTTCACCTCCAACATGAAAATCCAATTGCAACCGCATAGGTGACTGCAAGGTAAGCTAACTCCAGATAACTTTATAACTTTATTACTCGATATGACTGAACGCCGATTAAAGGTGGGTGGCTGCATGCACTTTGACCCAAAACGACTGTAAGCCCTAGTTCACATGTCAACGTCGAGACCCAGGAAATGATTTAGTGTAATACCATGCAGATTACGGCACTGGTAGCCTTCGGTTACGCACGCCGATAGCACCAGGACTGACTTGATGACAATGACGAAGAAATGCACAATATTTTCTTAAAGACCACAAAAAAGTCGCAGACTTCCGATTTCGATACATAAAACCTGCGTCATGTCAAATATGATGATGTCATGGGCATATTCCAACCCATTTCGACCGCCGGTTTCGACGTTGTCCACCGCGTGCTTCAGCAAGCTGAAGGCAAGCGCGGTGACTAACATGTGAAGTCATTGAGAAGTAGAAGATGACTCGATCGCTAAGACAATGTATTTATTCGCCTGACGTTTCGAAATCCTATCGTATCACTGAAAGGCACTCCAACGTACGGACTGGCTAAATGGCTGTTTCGGCGTCGCCAATTCCTGACCTCTGATGCAGAGACCACGGTCCGCTCATCAACACAATTCTTGGAGATACTTAAAGGGGTAAGCCTCCTGCCAAGTGATATCAAGCTTTCCTTCGATGTCACGTCCCTTTTTACTTCTACCCCTCATGATCTGGCAGTCGAGACCGTCGACCTACTCCTACGAAGCAAATACGATGAGACGGAGAATCGCCTTGGACGTGCCCAAATCCTACAGCTCCTGAAGTTCTGTCTAAGGACATACTTCACCTTTGACGGAACAATATATGAGCAGGTGAAGGGGCACCAATGGGTTCACCAATTTCGGGACTCATAGCCGAAGCGGTCCTGCAGCAGCTGGAGTCGCTGATTTTCCAACACCACAGACCGAAATTCTAGGCTCGGTTTGTGGATGACACCTACGTCGTCATCGAACGGGATCAGGTGCTCACGTTCAAGGAAGGTCTCAACAGCGTCTTCCCGGACATCCAATTTACGATGGAGGAAGAAGAGAACAACCAACTGGCCTTCCTTGATGTACTTGTCTGTCGCAAAGATTGCGGTGGCCTAATGACTGAAGTATTCAGGAAAGCGGCAAACACGATGCAAGTACTGAACTACAACAGCAACCACCCAATCAGTCACAAATGCAGTTGCGTAAGGACGCTCTATCGGCGTATTGAGACGCACTGCAGTGAACCAGAAGATAAAGTTGCCGAGGTACAATACCTTCGACGGGTTTTCAGAGAAAATGGCTTCCCACGCAACATCGTAAACCAGTACTTGCGCAAACGAGATGGCCAACAAAGTCACACCGAACCCAAAATTTGGCGAGTGATCCCGTATGTCAAAAAAGTCTCGGAGGCTGTCGGCTGCCTTCTCGCACCACTTGGAGTTGGAGTCGCACACAGGCCGGAAGCAACCATAAGGCTTCAGATCATGAAACCTAAAGACCCACTGCCACGGTAAGAAACATCTGGAGTCGCCTACCAATTCTGGTGCAGTTGCGGGCAAAGCAACTATGTCGGAGAAATGGGCAGGCTTTTCAAGACGCGAATTGCCGAAGACGCGGCTGCAGTGCGGGGAACTGATGCCAATTCTCAAGTTGAGGCTCATTCGATGAGACCCAGCCATACATTCAAATTTGATGAAGCCAAAATTCTCGCAAGAGGTGACAACTGAGTGTGCCGAGAATTACTTGAGTTATGGCTCATGAGCCCCCAATCCATCAACAAGTGCAACGATTTGCCCAATCCATATTCGGTGCTGGAACTCAATTTGGCAGGGCAAATCGCCGCTTGGGGAAGAGATAGGCCACTACGTCATCTAATTCTAACACTGCAAGGCCAGCTGTTCATTGCTGACACAACGAATCAGCGGACAGTCAAGACATTTATGGATTTTTTCTTCACGTTTAAATTTTACGGTAGAACCTTGTGCACACACAAGCTGTTTATGCTACCGTTCTGTAAGTATGTTTCTGATGATAAATCCGCGACGGATTTCGAAACGTCAGGCGAATAAACATATTGTCCCAGCGATCGACTCGTCTTCTACTTCCCAATTACTTCCCGGGACTCGCATGTTCGCTTGTATTAGCAATGTGAAGTCATTTTAAGTGGTAGTAGACTCGCGTTGCATCTACCACACTCTCTCTTCCCTCACTCACCCGATCGTGGTTTCAAGAAAAAGTCAAGAAGACAGAGGGTGGGATCGGGCGACCACAGTTGCCAAACCTGGCTCAGCTCCCACTAATTGGGAGTTTTACAAAGGCCGTGGGTTGTTGGTGCCCAAGTCTGCTCCTATGCGCGCCACCACGCCCCCCTCATTTGTTATGTGAGCTCTACTCGAATAACGCTTGCCGTGACCTGGTTTGGCTTCTGTGTTTGTCCAGCACATATACCTCGCGGCCCGTTCGGGGGATATTTTGCAGTCCTCAAAGCAAGGCGACTGCATAACTGATAGCCAGGAGACAAAAAATTCACAAATTGACAAGGCAGAGCTCTTGGAATGTTGACCTTCGCAATTATAGAAGGGCTTCAAACACCCGTCGACGGAAGCTATCAACGGACTCTCTCCAATAGACCTTAATGACTACCTCCATCGTTCCCATTTCCTACTTGAGTTTATTAGAACTCTGCGACAGACCTTTCCTTGCTAAGCACCAGAAGTGAATTTACTTCCAGTCAAATTCTACAAGCGTGACGGCCCATTTATCATGGAAAAGCTAACTCTGAATTTCCTAGCGGCGTGATGCTAGAGACAAGTCCATGAAAACATCCGGTACAGAGAACTCCATGGTAACCACAGAGGTAGCTACCTTTTTACTACTACAGGAAAAGTCGACTGTGTCTTACTTAACGCCTTAAGGCGCATTTAGAGCAAGAACTTCTTCTGGAAAGACAGTGCGGATTTCAAAAACACAACGAGTACGTAGGGTTGTGATTGGTTGAATGAAGGCAGAACAAGTTCGAAACAAATTGATTCCATCTAACTGCCTCTTTGTCATACCTACACTCGGACGTTTATTCATATATCTTCGATCAGGAATGGGTGCAGACAGATCTATTATTTTTCCGAAGCAAATAAACTCCGATGGTTGGCAAAGGTCACACCGGCAGCTGTATTTATATCTTTATCCGAATTCAAATCAGTGGTATGAAATACCTTTCCCTCAGAGACAAGGATACCTTCTGCACACTAGGGCTATCACATGTTTTGATGCGAGTTTTACCTTTTTGTATTTGCATCGGTAAGTAGTCTAGCAAAAATGAAATACGTTAGGTTAGCCGTACATGAGGATTTATTTAAAGGGGTCATATTATTCTACATGGTATGTAGGAAAATTTTCAGCCACTAATGTCGCGATTTTGCGCCAACTTTGTTAACTCTTCACGTGCATACTTCAAGTTGTTCAGCGAAGCTTGTCGTGAATGTCCTTCCCTGCCAACACCTTCACTTCGGCCATTTTGATCTCCTGAACGGGACGTTCATTAACCGTAGGTACGTGCTCCATGGCTTCCAGTGTGTGCCAGCCCTCCAATACACGCCTGAAATATGGAAACATTTCAGATTGTGTCAAAATTATAATTCTCACAGACAACTGCATAGATAAGTGCGCGCAAATGTTTTCATTAATTGCAATGGAAGTTTAAGGATTACAGCCAACAGATCTGTGCGGTGATCGCTAGTTCTTTAAATCCGAATTTGAGCCCATTTTGGATTAGCTTAATTCAAAATGACGAAATAAGACGAAGGTAGAGGGTGGTTCTGCAGCCTTAAGTACTACACTTGCTGTATTTTTGAATAATATGATATATTTTAGTCATGGCTCTTGAAGCTGTCAATTGACTGATCAATTCGGTTCGTCTGTGGAATGGGAGTGAGGATGTTCTACCATTATTTGTCAGCTGCTGATCGATTAATGTGAGCTGAGGGCTTTCACACCGTAACCGTTGTTGAGGTTTGTAATACATTTAACGCTTATATTATCTGTCTTCATAAACGAACCTAGAACGTTATTTGATCAGGCAAGGAGTTCAATTGAAATATTGGCACTGTAGCAAACCAAAATAGTTTTGTACGCTATGAGGAAGAGGTCATATAATTTTAATAAAATTTAACGATGAATGTGGAGCATGTTGTATGCTTAATGGGCAAAATTAATAAATTAAGCGATACGATGTATTGTGAATGAAAATTTCATGGTCTTGAAAAATCTCCCTATCCGAAACAATTTTAAAACTAAAAATAACCTTACCTCAAATATAGAATTTAAAAAGGGCATAAATCGGTCCCAAATTAATAAAAGAAAGAATAGTTCGGTGCATACATTCTACACAACATATTTGGATTTATAAGGACATTGAAAATCAATGACAAACATGCACACATCTTGAATATCAATTTTATAGACTACGTTTTGGCAAGCAGGCAGGCAGAAAGACAGAAGCTTATTTTAAAGCAGGCATTCTGCTATGGTTGAAGTAACTTGGAACTAAGCTGCATGGAAAGCAATATTAAAATCTCACTAAAGTAACATTTTTCAAACGTAAACATATTTGAAATTTCGGTTGACTTTGTATAAGATTGGAAATATACGGTAGATATGCGATGGATGCCTATATAAGCTCAATGCTAACGTCAATTTGGTTTGATAAACAGGCTTCCGATGCACACGCCCACTCGTCCGGGGCATGTAAAGTAGAAACAATAAATTTCTGTTTTCAAGCTAAGCAGCCATTTCGTTATTTTACTTACTTACTTTCATTAGGTAGCTAGGCTTTTAAAAACTGGACTTCAGTCGGTGATGATTAGCACTGTTCTTCCTATTTGGCGCTGTATCCTACGGTGTTGTGGATCCAAGCCCGGTGACCTACGAGTGAATGAATTTTAAACGACAGTAGGCCTGTGCTGCATCGACCGCATTCTCTATTACTCCCAAATTGGGACTTGTGTAATGACCAATTTAGAGAGACCGGAGGCGAGAGAGGAAACAGGTGTCTGGTGAGGTCGGAGCTGCCCCTAGGTGCATCCCCATACCTAACCAGTATATGCAATAAAATGACCAATCATATTACGATGGTGTACGGATCTGTCTTGATTGCAGCACAGGTAAATGGGCATTCATCCTCTGACTTGGGAGCCAAGCATCAAAAGACCACACAGAATATATCGACGACGGCCATTATTCTTTTAAGACAGCTGTACAAAAGCACTCTCTTCCACTGTATAGAAAGCTTGTACCAAGAGATCTTTACGCACTTTGTAGTGTTAGCCAAGTCAGACATATATCGCAAGTGATAACACGCTAGAAATGACAACAAAATCCTCCAGATCTCTGTCACTATGACAAGAACGTGGTAATATAGAGCTAGGGGAGAGAGGACCAGCTTGTGATGGAAGATCCGAACCTCTGATTGCTGAAACTAAATGTGAACTAAGTTTAGATGAAAAGCAAAATATTTTTTGTCTCTCCCCCTATATGTGGATCAATATCATCTAATCTCAAAAATAATAATCTTTTTCAAAATTTTCCCGAACACCAGACAGAGTTTGCTTTTTTCTCTTCACGCGTTATTTTGGTGTCGAGATAAGTTTAAACATATACCGCTACTTCAACCACATTAGAAAAGACTAGTCAATACTCTCGATTGTATTCTACATGGCACGAGCAGTGGTGCGAGCTGTCCTCGATGACTAACTGGTTAGCAGTTCAAATCTCGGCGAGTATCACTGAAATATCACTGACTAATGACGAAATGGTTACTTAAACTCGTCAGCGTTTGAGAAAATTAGGAAAATTTAATAACATAGAACGAGGCTCTGATGAACACTGGAAAGCGTTCGTGTTTTCACACTTGGTGCTAAACGGTAATAAAAAATAGCTCTTCCTGTTGTTTCGATTTTTTCCAAATTAATACGTCCATTTCCTGTCTGCTCTCTTACTCAGTTTTACGTTAAAATAACATTGGTTTTGCCTGAAAACTGATCTGCCCATTTAAGCTTTAAGGTTTCAAGGCTTGACTCAGAAGCTATCGATTAACTTTAACAATGATAAAGTGAAGTGAGTATGAAAATTTGCTAAATGCGAGGAAACTGCACTAAATTATTATTTTATATCAACATGAAAGTCACAACAACGCTTAAATTATGAGCCATTGTGAATATTTTTGGTAGCGAAAATTGAATTCTTCGAGATAGAATTTATTCATTGGTATGGAAATTGCATTTTTCAGTCGTGCACTTTGTTTTGCTTGCGTTTCTCGACATACCCAATCAAATTAAACATACAGGCAAAGTAGAGGCATTTTATGCTGTCCTATTGCTTACCCGAAAGCGACGTAACGAAAGTCCATCCAGCGGGCTGGTTTGAAGGTGATGAAGAACTGGGAGGCATTCGTGTGTCTTCCCTTGTTCGCCATGCTTATAATTCCCCGTTTGTCATGCTTGACACTGAAGTTTTCATCTAATACAAAAACAAACAGTATTGATTTTTGCGTTCGCAAGATAGTATACAGTTTAGGAATGAATGGTGTTTTACTTAGATTCGAACATTATGTAAGGAAGACGTTGGTCCACAATTAAACCACCTTTGCTCCATAAACTTTAAAGGTTTGTCTGGTCACAATTCCGAAATAACTTTATTTTAAGAAACTTCACAAATAATGCTATTGCCAAAAAACTGCGGATACAAAAGAAATAACGTGAATTATGGAATAGGAAACTATACATATGTGGGCGCAGAGGACGTTTGTGCAAAAGTAGTCAGCTAATGTAGATTTGTCCTATTTTTTCAAAAAAGAGCCCACATATGTAAGCCGTTGGTAGGAAAATGGAAACTCTTGAGCGTTCAAAACCCTCTTTATATATACGGCATTCGACCTTTTGAGCTGATAGGCACTAGTCTGACCTTTGCTCGCCCGTTGTAACCACCGTACTGCTTCGTGGGATGCATGGCTTTGGAAGGAGGAAATCTAGTTATGTCGCGATAAAACGATATTTATTATACAGCGAATCGTAAAAAAGAGACATCCTTCAAGCATAAGCCAACATTGCTCTTTGAATTGTTTTGCAATTTTCCACGTATTTTCTAGGACAGATCTGTGGTATGCCAAAAACCGCCAGTATATTTCAGGTTATTCGAAAGTTGGTTATGCTACGACGGTGAAAAATGTGCGTAAAGTATGATTATTTTACGAAGAATCTGTACCTTTATATTAATTTGTAACTAAATGGTTAGGGCTACAACCGGGTACAACAACTAGGATGTGAAGGCCATCCAATATTCCTTTGTCTTGCAACTTAACTAATCTGGGTACAAGATGTCCTAAAAATCAGATAGGTAAAGCACTGTGTAAAAATTGATGCTATCAGAACATTAAAAATAACA
Source organism: Ligula intestinalis (assembly GCA_036362985.1). Classification (NCBI taxonomy): domain Eukaryota; kingdom Metazoa; phylum Platyhelminthes; class Cestoda; order Diphyllobothriidea; family Diphyllobothriidae; genus Ligula; species Ligula intestinalis. The sequence continues at coordinate 41,082,019 of JAYGXS010000003.1, forward strand.
CGAAATAATGACTAACAAGGAGTATTTTCTTTATTCTCTTGATTTTTACAATCTAGTGGGATCATTTGGCAATGACAATTTTTGAATTTTTTGATCATGCTTTAATCTCTTTTTTAATTTCTAAAACACTAGATAGGAAACATTTGCACTCAGTTTTATTTCGGGTTTATCAAAGTTACTACATCTCTGTTAAAATGGAAGAGTGGCTTCCCCTAGGCGCACTTCATCCATACTGATAGAAAAACTTTTCTATCAGTATGGATAAAATGCGCCGGAAATAGTACGTATATTGAAAAGAGGTGCTTTACGCAGATAATTTCCAACATATTTACAACTAACTTCGTTATTTACAAACAGTTTAACATGGTCAATTCTACACCTCACCATTACATAAACAAATTTTTAAATTCACCTTCAACAACATAAAAATTTAAACCTTCAATTAGTAATCAATAAACTTGCCTTCAAACACATCACCATAGATTGAATGTCCATCGTCGCCGCACCCATAAAGAATATCTACCGATCAAATCAGTAAAGCTATGATTACCTCCTCCTTGAATCCAGCCATCTGGTACTAACCTGTGAAAGATACTATCCTTGTAGGCCATCGTGTAAACTTCAATTTCATTTTTCGGAACTGGGCTTAAGTCGCTTCTGCATAGTGAAGCAAAGTTTTGGCATGTTTTTGGTAAAAGATCTGAAAAGAGCTAGAAGGAATAAATACTAATTGCATGGTTTACCTCAAAAAGCAATGTTCCGCATGATTTTCCGCCGATTGTTATAATCACGGAAACGTATATTCTCTAGACTGACTTATTAGACTTTCATAATAACTTACATCACGTCTAACAAGTTCATCACGGTATGCATCATAGGCCAATATTTCATAAAAACTATAAGGCCGATATTCATCCAGTCCATAGTTTGTCAATGCCCAGTCTCTGAGTGCATCACAGTTTCCAATGGGCTTTTTGTCACAGAAACAGATAACAACTCCATCAAAAGCCCAATATTCGCCTTTGAGTTCCTTAGAGTATAATATTTTATAGGGTAGCAATTCACTTTTTTCTTAGCATGTAAAAATTCAATCCACTCAAATTCATAAACACCCTTGATTTTAGGTTCCTCAAAAACTGAGGGATGCGTTTCATAGAGATCCTACAGAAATATTTAATATAAATCAGGTATTATTTATCGCAACCTTGGCACAGAAACAGGCAGCATGAAAATGCGATTTTCCAATCAGTCCTATAATCTTTAATCTCATTGAAATGATTTGGTAATTAAAACGGCTTTGTCTCTATGACACTAATGTAGACAAACAAGTCAAGTATATGGATCTATAGGTATCATAATATGTAGACGCTTAGCCACGTAATTCGGACACGAGACGTCAAAAGAGCCTAAGATGATGAGATATCAGCATAGATTTAAGAATGAGTAGGTCCTTCCGGATATGGAATCCTCCAATAATTAGAGTATTCAGGGCACGGATTAATTCACAAAAACTTGTTTAGAATTGTTGATAATCTGCAATGGCTAAGACAAGGTTAGATATGAGCAAAAAATCATCCGACTTGCACAGAATTGGTTGCTAGCAACAGCTGTATACTTGGTATCATATTTGTAACTTTCCTGCAGAAGTTTTCAAAGACCTGTTGACGACAACATACTTGTAAAAACACTTTAGCCAAGCCAACTGCTTGTTTAAGCTTTATTTAATGGTGCTTGAACGTTTTTAAAATGACACATGAATTATTGAGAGCATTCTAAAGCATTTGTAACATGCACACCCGGTTTCTCCTTATTCTACGCAACTGCCTCGCCCTCTACCTACACTGGTTTTCCCGCTGTCGATCCTTGTAACTGAGTTGTCTCTGCTGTCGGACTTGGTGTCTGGGATCCCTCAGATTCAGATGTTTGATGAGTCATGGCTACATATATATAGCTGTCCACAAGCAATCACATACACAACGCGAAGGGATCCGTATAGTATGAACATTTATCTAATTACGACAAGAATAATAATCACTAATGTTCCTCTGAAGACGTAAAGAGCTGGTGCTCCTCAGACACGTCCTTCAAGGCTCCGGCCTGGTTGCCGTCCTGCACTGTCTCATGGGTTGTCTCCACGACCGCCACTAAAATTGAAACATTACAAATGTGCATTCAATCAAAAGGGCGGTTAGTCCCTTACACGCCTCCCCCACCAAGAGGGAGCTCTGTCCGCAGAGCCGCAGAGGGATCAGGGGTACCTAATTGGGAAACTAAATGGGGGGGGAGTTAGGATATGGAGGAAGTTGGCATCGAGGTGGGGTGGGGGTCCCGTGGAAATTGATGGCGTAACGGGTGAGGTTGCGTCGGCGCTAGGGAGGGGACTCGTGTAGGGTGTCAGCTTGTCAAAATGAACGGTAGATATATGGCCGGAAGGGTCACGGGCGTCGCGGATGCGATAGGTGGAGGGGGATGGCTTCAACAACAACGAACGGGCCTTCCCACGGGCAGAAGATTTTAAAGGGTATCCCCACGGGGTGTGTAGCGCGTCGACGGAGGACGTAGTCGCCAGGGCAATGTGGGGTATCGTGAATGTTTAGATCGAAGTAGGAATACTGTTGTGCGTATGCGGTGTGAAGATTGGAACGGGCAAGATAATGTGCCAGGTGGAGGGTTTCTTGCAGTTGAGAAGCGTTAGCATCTGGGGACGAACCATCGGACGTATGCAGTGGGAGTAGGGAGTCAGAGGGTAGTCGGAGATGACGACCAGTGAGTAAGGAGATGGGGAATACCCCGTGGACGAGTGGAGAGTGGCCCGATAGGCCATCATGGCATAGGGTAGTTTTAGGTCCCGATTCCGGCGGTCGTGCGATTCGGCTAGGGCCTTTAGGAGGTTGATAATAGTACGATATGTCCGTTCAGTCTGTCCATTTCCTTCCGGGTTAACCGGTGTGGTGTGGGTATTGTGGATGCAAAGTACGTCACAGACGTCGTGTACGAGTTTGCTCTGGAAGTTGGCGCCACAGTCTGAGTGAAGGGACAGGGGTGCGCCAAAGCGACTGACCCAAGCGGACAGTAAGGCGTCGGCAACAGTAGCTGCATCTTGGTAGGGTAAGGACACGGCTTCTGCCCCCTTTATAAAATAGTCAACCATGATGAGGATGTACCGGTTGTGGCTGTCGGTGAAGGGTAAAGGTCCCATCACGTCGATGCCGACTCGCTCGAAAGGGGATCCGGTAGCCATGGGTTGGAGAGGTGCTTGAGGTCGGGGGTTAGAACCTTTAACGCTTGTGCAAGTAGGGCACGTGTTGCAGAAGGTGGCGACCTGTTCCCGAAGATAGGGCCACCAGAATCTATGGCGAGCCGCAGCCTGGGTTTTAGCCTGGCCGACGTGACCTAGGTCTTGGTGTATGTCCGTTAGAACCGTTTTGACGAGGCTGCCGGGGACTCCTAACCGAGGGGGCATGTGGATGCCTTCCTTAAAGAAGAGGAGTTTGTTTTCCATGAAGAGTTGAGACCAATGATTGCGGAGAATTCTGGCGGTCTCAGAAGAGCCGCGGAGATCATTGTCCGTGGGACGAGGTTTGCCATGGAGTATACGGTCATAAATTATAGCAGTATCGGAATCGGTGCTCCGGGCGGTCGCCCAATGGTACCAGGTAGGTTCGCTAATGATAAAAGCAGAGACTGAGTCGGCTGAAAGTGACATCAGAGCCTCGCTGGAATCTGGCGGACGTCGGCATAGAGCGTCCGCGTTGGTGTGTTTGCAACCGGGCCGGAAGTGGCAAGAATATTTGAATTCTTGAAGGGTATCTTGCCATCGTGCCAATTGCCCGTCTGCATCTTTCGTGTTCTGTAAACTCTGAAGGGCTTTATGGTCCGACCGGATGATGTAATAGCGGCCAATCAGGTAGGGTTTAAAATGCTTAACGAAGGCGACTAAGGTTAACAGCTCGCGTTTGTAGACGGAGTATTTACGTTCGGTCCTTGTGAGGGTCCTACTGGCAAAGCAGATGGGCCGTTCGACACCGGTCTCGTCAGGTTGAGATAAGATGCCGCCGATAGTGAAACAGCTGGCGTCTGTATCGATGATAAAATCGGGGGCATCAGGGAGGACATTAGGTAGCATGAAAACCGGGGCGGTTGTGAGGCGGGCCTTGAGTTCGTCGAAGGCCGCTTGGGCAGCTTCGGACCACTGAAATGGGTGGTTTTTCTCCGTAAGGATAAACAAGGGCTGCGCGATTTCTGAGAAGCCGCATATGAATCGTCTTTATTATGATGCGAGGCATACAAAGCTGCGCACGTCTGAAGCTGAAGTCTGAGTGGGCCAAGTCAGAATGGCCTTGACTTTCTCGGGTGAAGCTTTGATGCCATCATGGCTAAATTCGTGGCCTAAATAAGTTACTTTATCTCGCAGGAACGAACATTTCAGGGGGTTAAGGCACAAACCAGCGTCACGGAGGGCGGCGAGAACTGCCTGCAGGTTAGCGTTGTGTTCGGTGACGGACTTGCCGAAAACGATCACATCATCGAGATAGATAAGGCAACATTGGGGATAAAGGTGTGTGAGGACGGATTGCATTAGACGTTGAAATGTGGCTCCGGCGTTGCAGAGGCCAAAGGGCATAATCTCAAATTCGAAAAGTCCTTGTTGGATGATGAAAGCCGTTTTGGCTCTATCTTTGGGTTCCACCTCCACTTGCCAGTAACCCGACTTCAGATCTAGGGTGGTAAACCAACGCGCCCCTGCCAGCACGTCGAGAGTGACGTCAATGCGGGGTAGCGGGAATGAGTCGCGGACAGTGAGTGCGTCAAGGCGGCGGTAGTCTATGCATAAACGTAGTTTACCATCTTTCTTGGGTACTAGCGTAACCGGAGAGGCCCATGGTGAATGAGACGGACGGATGACGCGATTTTCCAACATCTTAATCATCTCCTGGACTTGCTGCTGAAAATGTGGGGGTATCCGTCGGGGCGGTTGCCACACTGGTTTTGCGGAGCCGGTATCGATGGTGCGACGAATGATGGAAGAACGTCCAAGGGAATGTTCATCCCAAGCGAAAACGTCAGGGAATAGTCTCAGGAGGGCCTGTAGTTGCACACGGGTGGGAGTGTCAAGATCAGAATATAGGGATAGGAGATCTTCTAGGTTAGTTGGGGGTAGACCGACGGCAGCCTCGATGGCTGCGCAAATCTCGTCATATAAAGGTGGGGGTGGGTCTAACGGCGTAATGATCGTGAACAGATATCTAGTGAGCAATTACATTTAGTGAGAAAGTCGACACCTAGCAAGATGTCCCAAGTCAGGGCAGGGCTAACTATAAAACGGTGGTGTTTGGTCGCGGTGGGAAGTCTAAAGACAGGTAAATGGATCCTAAGATGTGTAAACGTTGGCCGTTGGCCGTCAATTGGCTAGGTAGGGGAGAACGAGAGTCAATAAGACTGTCCACAAGCAATCACATACACAACGCGAAGGGATCCGTATAGTATGAACGTTTATTTAATGACGACAAGAATAATAATCACTAATGTTCCTCTGAAGACGAAAAGAGCTGGTGCTTCTCAGACACGTCCTTCAAGGCTCCGGCCTGGTTGCCGTCCTGTACTGTCTCACGCGTTGTCTTCACAACCGCCACTGAAATTACAAATGTGCATTAAAACAAAAGGACGGTTGGTCCCTTACACATTTAATACATTGCATTACATTGTATTAAAAAATTGCATAGCTTTAGCTATAGTAAAATCGTATTATAAGTACAGTAGGTGGCCAAACTCATACAATCCTACGATTTTTACAAGCAACTCCCTCTTACTCAAACGCAACCCAAGCTATGGCCCCAAAGTCTTACAGCAATAAAGTTATGATCGTTCTTCACAAAAGGGTATATTATGATTGATGAGGGAATATGACTTGTTGTAGAAACAAAGTGGAAAATTCCGAAAAAGTGGAAATCGGGCGTACTAGGTAAACTTAAGTTTTACATGTAGATGAAGCCCGTTTATGCAAAACCACTGAGTAAATAAAGCAGCACAAGTAAAATTACGTCAGAAAATAACCGTTTTGTCAAGTTTTCGAATAAATATGCTTCCATATTACGTGCCATATAAAGTATGGATGTTACCGAAGAGCCTAAATTTCGAGTATATATTATAACACGTTTTCACGGGAACTGCTAGTTGTTTTTTCGTTTATGCATCGCTTGACTTATAATGGACTAATTCAACCACGTTTTCGCTTGATATGCTCCACTGGGAGATCACAGGAGTAATATATTGGTTAAGCTCACTTGCGGACATGCCGGTCAGTGACTAATAAATTTATATAGAAGTGTCGGGAACAATTTCAAACGTACCATTTTTGTACACTAAGAGTTATTGTCATCCGACATATTTTTGTGATTATTTCGATATTTCTATTCCATAAAATTCTAATGACCACTTTACGATTTTCACTGGCTTTAGTCAATTGGCCATAAATAATGAGTACATTCTATGTAATAACCACAACCTTCAAAATAAGATAAATCTTAAAATCTTTTACATAAATAACTAGCTTTTAAACATTTTTTCTCATGCAGCTGTCTTTGTGTGTCATAGTTTCAGAACCACTCAAACCTGTGAACTCATTGCCGAGAAAATGAACGTCTACTACAAAAGTCGCGAATAAATATGCTCAAGGTTGATTCATAAAAATTCTAAAAAAAAGAAACTCTTCAAAAAGCTTGACTTGCATATTTTGGCGTCTGATGTTTGCGTACTTTAATATTTTGATGATGAAGTCAAGGTCAGAATGTGAAATGTTGGTCAGTGGATTGATTTCCCTCACAACTAGGGATATCTCTTCTGTTATAAATGAAAGAGCTACTTGTTTTATCTCAAACGGAACAGTTTTCAGCATATTTGGTTACTTTTAGACTAAGTTCTACAATAACAAATGCAAAGCAGAGTGACAATATTATCAACGGCGATTTTTGAATAAACTGATTCGCAATGTCCCGTAACAACACTGTCAAATGTTTGTTATGTTAACTGCCTCCAACTTCATATCGATTGTACAATTAATTTTGTTGCCATATACTGATAAAATTCTCAAACGCATTCCTTGCCTGTAACCCCTCGAATATTAAATATAAATTGAATATGGAGTAATGCAAAGAACAACTTCAAAGTTTATTACTCAATTTTATGGCAAGAATCTTGGCAGATTTACAAAAATATAAATTTTAAAACTTATTTCGTTTTTCTATTCCCGAAAGAAATGCGCTATCTCCTAAGAACACTAACCTAAATTTCATGGATGCAAAACAAAAGTTTCCGTTTTGTGAACAGATATAATTCAAGTGTCATGTTTTTCATGGATGCTCTTATATAGTGCAACATATACACGCAAGAAGTTATTTTCTGCAGCGTTTAATAGCATAAGAAATTCCTCGGATATCAACAAACGCTGGATTTCGCCCATTTTCGCCTCTGTTTTCTCCCAGTATTCTGATTTGAACGTAATTTAATTCTAGTAAACAACATCTTGCGACCAAATTCAACCCAATGAACTAACTAAACAACCTCAAGTGTGCGTTAAATCATCCAATCCCCAACCTTGCATCAGATACGCAATCTACTGTACTAGATTGGAACGGTTATGTCTCAGCGACGAAAGCAAACCCCCATATCTTGAATCGGATAGCCTTACAAAATCAACGATAATGAAGTCTGGGCTTTCAGTTACAACCTGAGCTGAAAGTAGGCTTATTTTAACAACTAATTCGATTATTGCAACCAGAGTTTAAAAAACTTGCATAATATGCCTTCAATGCAGTTCACTATAGTACCTGCCTAGCTGCTGGTTACCTGGCGCGTCCACTGATGACGGATATTTGAACGACATTCAGCGATCGTAGGCTGCGAAACAATCAGGCTCCCGGTTTTGGCGAATAAGTAGCCGCGGACCAGCAGGGACAGTGTTAGCAGGGCGCGGAGGGAGGGTTGGCACACCAAACAAGTAATCCAAGCGGCCGCTGGGGATCCACGTGCAGTCAAAATCTCCAATATTGCTCATGCAAAATGTCCACTCACAGCATTGCAATGCATTCTATGGCGTCTGCAGGAACCAACGTGTTCCGCAACCTTTGTCCATTGATGCAGTATAATAGCATATAATTTGGACTACTCGGTCCAAAATGTATTCTTGGTATTTGATGCTGGAATTTCGAACAAATCTTGAACCTGGTACTCAAAGTCCGATGGCACGCAGTCTCCATTAATACTACGTGGGTATTTGCTGCCTGTCCGAAGTTTGCATCCCAGACTCAGGCACCCGAGAAAAAGATCCTGGGAGTCGATTCCCACCTCACCCTGTACCACGGTGGCATGCGTGACCCATCTGGTAGACACGCTGTGACTATTGCCCTCTCGGAACAAGCAAACTTTGCACTCCGAGCATGGGAATAATTCAGCGACCGGATGGCTTACACCCGACTAGAGGGCCACTTTGAGAAAATAGATATATATCTTCCCTGCGCATTCACCAACATCAGCTGCTGAACAAGATAAGGTGAATTTCTATTCGCAACTACTGGAGCTAGTTGAAAGCCTTCACCGTCATGATCTGTTAATTGTTGTTTGGGACTGGAATGGGCAGACTAGGTCCGGTGATTCGTCATCCAGTCACCTTATTTGTCGTTTTGGTGTGACTTTCGATCCAAAAATTGTGAGAGTAATGCATTTTGCTGATCAGAACTGACTGTTTGTCACCAGTAGATGCTTTTGTCGTCATCATAAACATGTACTGACCTGGTATTCAAATGCCGACTGTACCGCCATTCAGATGGATTACATTCTAGTTGATTCAAGGTTTCGCAGATTAGTCCACGATAGCAGGTCGATACGAGGTGCCGAAACCGATAAAGCCCACGAGTCTGGCGAGTCGCCTGAAAGTTCACCTCTTATTTGCCCTAAAGTGCCACGTGCGAGAAGCCTTGATGTCCCAAAACTCCTGCAACCCAGCAATAACGAGGTCCTAATCACAGAACTCCGGTCCTATCTTACGACAAAAGCCAATAACGAAAGTAGAAGCAAGTGATCACCACCGAAGAAATCCGTCGATGCGACACCTGAGGAAATTATTGGATTCACTCAGCGGCACCGTAGTGACTGAATAAGCGGAAGAACCCTGCAGCCCAGGTGGTTTGAGCAAGGTCCCATAACGATGCTTCCGTCCGCCAACTCTGAAAGCTGTCAACAAAGTCGAATAGGGATTACCGGCAGAAGCATTGGTCCGAGACGGGGACTTTTATGGAGCAGGCCTCAAAATTAGGTGACACATGAAAAATCTACCAAATTATCCGCCAAGTTAATGGCAAATCTTCGACAGTCTAGGACTCTGTTGGCGATATGAATGGCGACTTTACTGTCGACAACACAGCCAAGGTCAATCGTTGGCATGAACACTTCAAGCACCTCTTGAACTTTGATAAATTACCCATCACATCCTCCCTCTCCTCCGCAGCGGAGTTTGAAACCTTCTCAACCTATACAGTGTTGTGCGAACTCCCGAAGACGAAGTTGACGCTGTACTACAGAGGCTGCGCATCAACAAGGTGTCCGGAGAGGACGGTATTCCCATCTAAATCTACAACACTTGTGTCGGCACTCTGGCTCCTATGTTCCACGAGGTGATAAGACAAGCATGCAAAGACGAGGCCGTTCCTGATTACTGAGGCTCAGGCATCTTTCTACCTGTAGCCTTGTACATGCACCTGTGGGATACGAAGTATTCCAGCCATATAATAAATCATTATCGTATCCTGATGGTTATGAACTAGTGAATAATAAAAGGCATGGAAGGCCAGTGTTATGGATAATTCAATTAAATGCAGAAGGAGTAGAATGTGTGTAATAGATAATTGACTCCTGGAGGAGTGCAGTCCAGCCATAAGCGGGCCGAGGTGAGAGTCGCCTTCCGGCGGATGTAAACGTCGTGTCCGAATGTCTGCAACCAGTCGTGAGGTCGCCGGTTCCGGGAGTATCTAAGCGTAAGCAGTCACCAGACTAAGGTCCTTTGTGGACTGGCCTTGCGAAGCAGTTGGCCAGTTAAGCCAGACGCATCTGTGACCTTGGTCGGAGGACAACACGAGAGCCAGACATTCGGGACACCCCAGACGAGTGCGACCAAAGCATTGCTTAGATTACGGAGTCGCTACACACCCTTGTACCATTTTACCTGCCATCACAATGCCAGATCTGCACGTATGTGCTGACCTATGTTCCTCCGCACGCGGTGGACGTACTCAAAAAAAAGAAACACCGAAAGGAAGACATGGGTTTCTTATTTTGTCATCTATGGCAAAAAAACGGACGATGGTAAGCACATATTCCCATCTGGTGTGGTCATAGTGTAATATTGGATGATTGTTTTCTCACCCAGGTATTACAACAATATGGGAAACACTTTAACCTACTGCACTAACATCTAGAGTAAGAGGGGCCTCTATTTAGAATTCTAGGGCCTCTTCGGACACAGGCTCATCTGCAAAGGGCATAGCCATTGGCCTCTCGCAAGCCAATCACAGTGCCCGATCGGCAATAGCCATCAAAAACGCGCTAACAGCTTCCAAACAGACAACCCGTTCGGGATAACCGCACAACTGCCATCAAATGGCAAATCTGCACACACCTGCTTATCTGTGCCTCCCACATGGTGGAGGAACGACGTACTAGACACAACCAGTGAAAGGAGATACTCGGGTGTACTACACATGCATCTCGGGCGAAAAGGAGGACGATCGTAGGCTCATGTTCCCACCTTATATGCTTATTGTAAAATATTGGATGCTTGTTTTCTCATCCAGCTTAGCTAATTTCTAGAGCAAAATGCGCCCCTACTGAACAGAAGTTACACCGAGCTAGCTATCTGGGGGTTAACCACATTCAAACTAGACCATTGCTACAAGGGTGGTTCCATTGGCCTTACATACGGAAAACCAGACAAGCACGTTCAACGTGTTCAAGGAGTCTAGGGGCCTTTATGTGGGCGCACTCGCTAACCTACAAATCTGGCAGTCATTGGCCATTCAAAACCCAATCAGGCCGCTCGATCGACGTAAACGACTACATAGCTCGCAAGACAACCAAATCTGCTAATTGTCCGGTCAAATCACCCTGCCTAAATCTACTGATCTGCAAACGCACACAGAGGACGCATGCTCTCAAGACAACACGGGTGTCTCACACAATTACCAGATGAAGACGCGGAAACATGTGCCCGCATGTATCCGACTTGTATCGTGGTAAGCTCATACCTCCACCTGTTATAATAAATTGATAAAATAGGATGCGTGTCTTACTACTGAACTTTGAATACTTTTATAGGAATTACCACTATCACTATTGCTACCAGCATCACTAATATTTCCTTATTCCTGCTGCACTGACTGTCATGTCAACTTTCGATACATTTTCAAGAATATATTACTACCCAACTATGATTACTAGAATCAACACTCTTAGCAGTGGCATATTACCTCTAGCAACAGTATCCTGGTCCAAACTTTGTAAAATACGACAGCAGCAGTTAAATTGCCTTATTAGTTGCACCAAATTCAAATCTAGCTCACTTTAATGTCTAGCTGGCTATAACTTCATGCAGTCAAAAATAGTACCAGAAATGCTACCAACCAGCTGCACCCCGACTTAGTAGTCTTAGAAATATCAGTAGCAGTACCAGCCTTGGTTTCCAGCACTCTGGTTTGACAGTTACTGAAGTTGGGTTACTACTCGGAATACCCTAAACCCCCATTCTCACAACGTGCTGGGATCAACGGGATACGAGCAGGGGTTCTGAAAAGTCCAAGCTATAGATGGATACTGTGGTAGGTCTGTAATTGGGCTATAGACGGCAAACTGCATGACATAAGTGCATGGTAGGACTTGTACATTACTTTACAAACGCCCTATTATTATCCAAATGCTAATCACCATTACCTCACACGGATTGCGAGTGCATATTGGGTGCGACTTCTTGAAAAGCACACACAATAAATACTTATAGTATACTATCTACTGGCCTTACCATACATGAGTAATAGAAACTAGCACTCGTAGTATAGGCACGTACCTATAGCAGCCGTAGCTTAGTATCTAAGAAGACACAGCCTGATGGATAGAGTTGAGAGCGTGGAAACTAAGGCAAACGCTTCTCTGCTCAGGGTCAACGCATGTGCTTACACGAAATAGTTCTAACCCAGGGTCACACTCCTTGTTGAGACAAAGGGGTATGCGCCCCAGAGCTTACTCAGAGATAGTACTGATTCTGAGACTCGGCTACGCCGTTAGCCAGTAGTAGAAGATACAGTAGTAGTCGTAACAGTCTCGGCCTTCTTGGGCCTGTTTTCACACCTACAGTGGGTGATAGAGGATAGATAGTACAGTAGTACCAGCGCAAAAGGCTCCTGTCACTTAAGACTAAGTTAGGCGGTGTATTGGCTTGCATTTAATACAGCAGCCCACGCCTGACCCGTCTAGTCTCTTCGAGACTCATGAGAGAAGGTAAAGAGTGCGGAGCCGCTAACTACGTCCTTTATCACTTAAAACTAACCCTGAGGACGTCACCTACTGTACCAACCTGTTGGTTCACTTGGTGGACTTCATCGAAACCGATGGTGAGTTACCATCGCGGGGAATCTGATCAAGGCACTTCTATCCCTACCTCGATGCAAGCATATTACAAGCAATCGCTTCAAAGGTTTGCTGGTCAACAATAGTGGCATAACCAGATCGACGCTACAATCAACGCGAGTTAAGAGTGGGCCTATCAGACAAGTCCTGAACACTAACCACCGAAGCAATCCAGCACTCACCAAAATCGTATTCCAAAGATGACTACCGCCAACGGGGGATGGTGTATATGTTTTTAAAGTTGTCCGTGAATTTCTCAAGACAAGTAGTGTTACGGTCAGACAAGAACATTGCAGAAAAGGTTTCCACATCGCTCTTTGTCATCTGAAACTGTAATGGTAAGATTATACACCCTGCCTCAGTTGAACGATGTTATCTGTGAAAACAGTTAATTTACCTGTAAATGCATCCAAAGGTCAGCGGAGTCGGACGCTCGATTAATGTCGAAAGCTGACCGGCAGCTAAAAACCAGGAAGAAGCTCCTTCCTTCTTACTTGCAAGCTTTTGCTAGAAGTGATGTGCCAGTGAAAATCTTGTATATTAAAAAACAATCATTTTCATTAAACAATCATCACAGCTCCTATCTAGAGGATTCACATTCGAGGTGAGGGGGAGACAAAAAACGACGTGCAGTAAGGAAGACATTACCCGGTGGGGAAGAGATAGGGCAAAGAGATTTAATCATTTTCTGCAAGTGGCGAAGTTGTCATTGAACCAGTCACACGTCTCCTTGACAGCTGAGGGGGGGGGGGCAAAAAAAGACAGAGTAACGCGAGCACGATGATTTTTCAAAAGTAAATTAATTCATTTTTTTCGTGCAAACAATGAATGCGGAGGGGTGGCACTGCAAAGTGTCAAAAGGTAAATCATACGCACAAAAGGCTATGGCAGGCAAAGTTGAAAGACAGAGGAGACTACGCCCACATCCCAAGTATAATACGAGGAGGAAGTCATGCAAAAATCATGATGAAATTGGACTTGGTAGTTTAACAAAGATTTGATCTCGAGAAAGCCTTTTAGTAAGATAACTGTCTTTTTGGTTCACTAAATGAGGATAATAGTTATTAATTTTGGCGAAATCGGGATAAGCCTGACACCGAAGAAACTTCCGAAGTACGGCAGAACCAAACTTTTTATTTATATGAGTTATGCCACGGGAGAACCCCAAAATAAGAAAGAGTTTAAAATACATCCCTTCAACAACCGGATACTGTAGCCTGATAAAAAGCAGGTGAAGCCAAGTTTAAGCAATCGCAGTGTATTTCAGAAACAACGAATCATTTCAGTTTATGTGTGCGAACACCGATCGAATAG